>VXBX01005678.1:134431-209121 GCA_013400415.1 Scytalopus superciliaris
CGGCGGTGACACAGAGCAGCTGCTGTGCGCTGGTCTTGTGCAGTTCTTTCCGCTTCCCTTGTCCGGTGGTTTATTAGCGTTGTGGTTTTGTTTGGGTCTCGTAAAGCCTGGGGTGGGTGTAGCCTTCGGGGGTCGAATGGGAGTGACAGCGCCTGTCCCCCTTCCGAGGCTGAGGAGTTCAGTTAATCCTCGCTCGGGGCTGCCCGCAGCTCAGCAGTCTGCCTTACTTTGCTCGCTACTTGTTACTCAGTTTGCCCGTGTTATTTTGTAAACGATACAGTGTAACTCACGCTTTCCCCCGTGTATGATTTTATAGGGATGTATTGTGTGTTTTAAAGTTTCATTTCGTACTGCCCTAGCTCTTTGTGAAATTATGAATGAAAGAGACCGGAGAGGAAAGAACTCAATCCTACTTCAGTGCAGTGTTTGAGAATATAGTAAAGATTCAGGGAATTCAAGTATTTTTGTCAAATCTAAAAAGATGGCAGTGTTAAATGCAAACAGACTGGAATTTCCTGACTCCTAAGTTGTTCTCTCTTTTATCTTTTTTTTCCCTCCTCCTTCTTTTGTTTCTTCTGTTTTATTTTGATGGACTCTTTCAGATGGGGGGACAGGGGGAGGAATGAAGAGCCATAAAGAGTTTATCTGAAACTCTTGAGCGTGCCACAAACAGAACTTTATTTTGTGTATCACTGCATCATCTTTGCATAGAGTACTTAATCTCTGCTTTATGGCAGGGTTCCCAAGTTACTGGGACACTTCAAAGCCATCAGCAAATTAAATAATTATATAGTACTCCTAGGCACCTGTTTGTACATGATAATCAACTTAGATTGGTGTAGACTTCTTGGTGCTGTGAAACTTAGTTTTGCATTTCTTCAGAATGGGGACTTAAACCCACCCTTGGGATACCATAGAACTTCGAAGGTTTTTAAAAATACTTAAGTAGTTTTCCGAGTTTTTGTTGATTTTGGTAAGAATCAGTTGCAATCACTGCTCAGAATTATTTTTGTGCTAACTTACAGTTTTATGCTTCCAACTCTTTTAAAGCTATTTGGACAGCAAAAGAACTGGTAAACTCATGTAGGAGTAGCTTTTCCAAATTATATGTTAAGAAAAAAGAAAAGTGACCAGCAATGTTTAAAAAAACCCCAACAAGTGAAAACACCAACCAAACCTGCACCCTTTATAGAATGGCCGTATAGGAACATACAAAACCTTTTTTTACTTTTTATTTTTCTCCACAATGGTGGTAAATGATATTTGCATGCATTTTGCTTTTTTCCTTTGTATATTGGCAAACAGTGGTAGTTCAGTGATTTAAGGGAGACTAGGCTTGTGAGAATGAATACTGGTGATGTCTTCTGACAACTATAGTGGGAAAGGAAAACACTTCTCCAATACAGAGTCCGCAAGGCAGCAGCTAATAAAAGAAATATAAAACTGTTTGGAAAATGAAACTAAGAAATCTGTCTAGAAATTAACAGCTCAACCATTTTTAGCCATTTGTGGGGAACTCAAGCAGTAAAAAGCCATGTGAGGCAGTGGTTATCAGATTCTGGTGTCTGAGCAGCATTTTCAGTTCTGCTTTTCCCCCACCTCCAGAGCCTGTAGGCAAAGTTAAATCTGCTCTCTTAGATTCATGCTAATAATACTGGTGGGGTAAAAATGGATGGTTAGGGCAAATAATTGGAGATTGGTAAGGATGTTCTTGCAGCCAGAGGCTGAAAATGAGCTTCATTTCAAGGAAAAACTTGAGCTCAATGAAATACCAGGGCATTGAGCATGATTCAGAAATATTTTTGCAAAAACTTACAGGCTACCCAGGTCTAAGCTAATGCTGTAACCTAGTTGTAAGATGAGCTTTAAGTTTTAGGACAGTTTGCTGATTAACTCTTCTTGCCATCCTTCTGTAGGTCACTCAGCTTTCGGTTTATAACCAGAACATGCCCGAGCCAGTGTTATCATGTATCGGATACAGTATCTTGTAATAGGCGGTGTCTCTCCTCTTGTTTTTTCAATGTTCCCCTGGTGGTTTTATAATATCAGTATTTAAAGTTAAGACAGCCTCCAGGCATTGTTGCAAGACAAATAATGTGTCAAAGGAAATAGCTGAAGAGAAAAGAAAATGTATCAGGTAGGAAGAGCTTAATTTGGTAATGTGTTTGCAAGAGATCTATCCTTGGTCCTTTTTGGTTGTAGTTACACAAACAGCAAAGGCTTGAATGTTAATATTTTTTCTTCTGGAGAGCTATATTATTCATATAATTACTCAATTACTTCTGTATTTCTTCTAGAAGCAGATCAGTGTGTGACAATTCATCACTGTCAGTAGTAGCAAAAGTTTCCACATGGATATGATCTTTCAGTGTGTGCTGTATTAAACCAGGTATTTGGCAGAAGGTTGTAATGACTTCTGCATAAAAAGGTGTAATAGTGTGTTTTTAAGAGAATTCCTGACCTTGGTATTTAAAGGAGGAGATTTTTATGCCTACCTGGGAAATATATGTCCTTTGTGTGAGGGGAATGGAAGTGTACTGATGTGATCTTGGTTACAAAGAGCCTTTTTGCAGCTCTGGCAGGAATTGAATGTGCGTGCTTGTCACTCAGGCACATGATGGAGCTTTCCTGCTCTCTAGAAGGTTTTAATTTGCTTTAGTGTCAATCAGAGTAGAGAGGCATAAAGAAAAGGGAGGAAGGTTTATATTGTGGTTTTTAATGCTACCTTATAGAAATGGTATATTTCAAAGTTCCCATAATGCAAGAAATAAGCATTAGTAAAATTTATATCTAGGAAGAGTAATGTAAAGTAAGTATTATCCTCTCCTGGATTTTTTTGAGGGGTTTTCTTGATTGGTTGGTTTTACCCTCCAATGAAAACCAAATATGTACTTATCCCAGTAAAATTAGACACTGTGCCTTCATCTCTAACACACCACAAGGATCCCCTGTAATTTTTAAGATTGGACTGTCGCTGTAAAAGGTATCGGCTGTGTGTCACCACCGTTTCTCCTCCAACAACCAAGCAGAGGAAGATCAAGTACTCTGGTTTTTGAAGGTTCACCTTTCTGTTGATTTGGCTGTGACTGAGCTCACTGTGGGATCAGGTGAACTCGTGTTAAGCTGATGGGCTGTGGCAGGAATGCAGGGGGACGGAAGAGAGGCTGCAGCCTGCAGAAATGCTGCACTATTTGGGTTAGCTGGGATGCGATGTAAGGCTTCACCCCTGTTGGGAAAGAGCTGTTGTGTTTTAAGCTGGGTCAGTTCGCATAATTTGATATGCCCTGACCTAGATGTTTGTTTGCAACACTCAGATTTCAGAGGTGTGTATATTTCAATATGTTCTGGATGAGAGCAGAAAGGAAGATGAGCAAAACTATGCAGAGGTGTATGTGTTTTAGGGGCTTTCTGCTTGTATTGAAGTATATTTGATTAAAGTCTCAGTTTTGGGAAAACAGTCCTGAATTTTCGAAGACTGAGACAAGGGGGAGGTAACCTAAATAAACAGTAGTTTTAAAAGTGTGTCCATAAATAATGAAATTGTTTAATGCAGAGAAAAACAAAGTTTGTTTGAATTAAGTGGGCTCTTCAGTTCTAGGTCTGATTGCTGGCTCAGTGTTACGACTTAGTTGGGTTTATGGTCTGGTCAGTTGTGCATTAATGCATAGATCAATTTGAATGAAATTGATTGTGGTTAAACATTTCAGAAGGAGAAATTTAAGTGTCTAACTTCAGAAGGTGGTGACATCAAGTTGTTTTGTGTTTGTTTTTTTTTCTTTGCAGGTTGTCTTGGAGTGGAGTAGAGACCAGTATCATGTTATGTTTGATTCATACAGAGACAATGTTGCTGGCAAATCATTTCAGAATCGGTGAGCTTTACCTGCACTTGACATATCACACATTTTACTGTTCAATGAATTTTTAAATACTTATGTAAAATATTTTAGGTGAAATAACATACTGTTGAGTAGGACACTAATGTATGGGCTCTAAATCAACAGCAAATTTTAAACTTAGTGGTTTAAAATTAGTGCATAATCTCCCATTTTGGAAGATGTTTGGCATTTGGAACTCTAGTCATATAACAGAGTTTACATTTTAAATGTGTTTAATTCATTCAGCCTCTGATGAAACATCAAAATGGTGACAGTGCTAACAGTAAAGGGAGGACATGACATGTTTTCCATATTAAGATAGAAAAACATAAGTACTGTTCTTGTGTTGTTAAAATTCCAAATTTCAGTGTTTTGAAAAGTTTTTTGTTTACCTTAAGTTTTCTGTAATGTTTCATGAGGAACATTATTCAGCAAAGAAGTCACAAAGCTAGTAAGTTTTTAGAAGCTGAGTGCGTGGGAGAAGTCTCACAGCAAGTTGGGAACCAAGTCATATGGGTCATTTATTTCAATTGTATTAACTGCTACATGACTTGCTGTGGCTTCATCATTGTATCTGAATAGCCTGGAGTCTGCTGCTCAGGAAGGCAGTGGACTGTGAATTGGTAGGTGGAAGAAAGCTACTAAGGAGATACCTGACTCTTAGCATTGATACATTAGGCTGGAAAAAAAACCAACTCTGAAAGCAGATGCTTTAATCTGCCTTGAGGTTTGTTGAGTCATGGGACAGTAGAAATTATCAGATTAATTTGTCACACTTCAGCTGATGTGAGATAACTCTGTAAAAGTACATTGCATGGTGTTGTTGAATACTACACATTTCTATAATCTCATATCTTACCCCGTCCCCCATTTTCCAAAGGATGACAGATGAAAGTAAAGATACAGTTCATATGGATGATTAGCTTCATGTTTACATGTTTCAGTAGTACTGAAGTGAAAACATGTCAGTTTCTCCCTGGCAGTACTAAAATGCCTGACTCTGTGATAATTAAACTGCAATGTTTTTATAAAATAGTTGACTTTGTCCAAAATAAAATCAGGAATTTTACTGTTGAGGTGTAGTTAGTTCTGATTTCTGCAGTGTGTTTCCTTACTTTATTTGGGTTGTGTAAAGCACTCCTTCACTAGTGTTCACTTCTGTGGATTGTGAGCAAAACATCCAGTGCCTGAGGAGGAACTGTTGGGTGCCTGAGCAAAAGCTTTAGGTTTTCATCATGGGTGCTTAAGTTATTTCAGTTCACACGTATGCCTTTAATACTCAGGCATGGTGGGGAAGTTTGTTGTGATATTTGTGGGCAGATACCAACTTTCTATAAAAATTCATGTCAACAAAAAATCTTTGTGGATACATACTTTTAGGCATCTGTTAACTTTTAGATAACCCTTGTCAGGGGCTCAATTTATTTTTATTATCACACTTCACAAATGCAGCAGTGGACCCTGTCTTGCAGTATGCACTTGTATCAGTGGTGGTTTGGTGGAATTTTTAAGACTAATATCAATGCAACAGGTAGGGCTACATATAAACTGGGGACTGTGAACTTCCAGTTTTGAATCTAGCTTATCCATTGATTTTGATAATTTCTTATTTTAGTGTTAATAAAGAAAGTTATTCAGAATTGGAGAACAAAAAGCTTGTTGGTTAAGAAATAAAGCGATCCACTGCTATGTGCAAAGTGAAAGCTGCATGGCCTTCAGGAAAATATTAATGGATTTTCAACTGAATTTAAGTAGCATTATTTTCTAGGAGCTTTGCAGGTAAACATCTCTGTTCTTCTGTGACAGTTGTGTTGTAAACTTCTATAGAGAAAACCTCAGTGTAAAATGTAGACAGATCTGTGTATGTGGGCAAATTCCTTATGGTTTTAAACTCAGAAACCTCATCACAATAAAAGAGTGATGTTGCTGGAATCATTAGTTACACCTACTGAATGCTCTTCTCTGCCAGACCAAGGAAGATTTCTTCCTTTGCTTTGAAGTTTAGCCATTGTTTTGGTTTGCTTTTCCCTCTTGTTGCACACCCTTGGCATCCCAACTGTTGTATTTTCCAGGTTAGTCACATCAACTGCTAAACTTGCGGCTTACATTGCCCGAGCTCTTGCACAGCTTAAGTAGAAATTCCAGGGCTTTTTACCAAGTCACCTCATCCAAAATCATTTTTGAAGACTTAGGTTTGATATGAAAATAAAAAGGGAGAGAAGGAAACTAAGTAGTGGAGTTGTGTGCATGAGTGTCTTGGATGAGAACTTTTTTATTACTATTTTATTAATAGAAATTAGTATTCTATTACTCTACCTGCAAATTCTGTATTTTAGAAAATGCTGAAGTGTAACTTTGCTATTCCAGGATGCGGCCAAATCATATTTAAAACTCCAAAATATGTATGGAAAGAATGTGAAGGAACAATCCTGTTTTTAAAATGTACAGACTGATTTCAATATGGTACAGCAAGTGAGAACTATCAGTGGTTGTCCAGCTGTTAATTGTTGAGCTGAGTGAGGCTGGAGCGAGGAAAAGATGCACAAATTAGGGAGCAGGAATAGCAGTGGAACAGGTGAGTTGCTGTTGGTGGGTAATTACAGAGCTATAACAGGCAGGATGGCTGGGAGGTTTACAGTGAGGAGCTTAGACTTACATTGTTCATAAAGAGGCTCAGCAAGGACCATATGGTAACTTGGGAGAGATCCAGAATCTACTGTACTCCTTCAGCAGCAGTGGATATTGAGACAATGAGATTTGTCTTCTAGCTGCAGCCTCGGCTGTGAGCATGGTTCTTTTATGTAAACACATCATGGGCAAGGAAAATGCTTCCCAGCAGGTGTGTGTCCTGTCCTGTCTGGAGGAGCTGGTGGCTCTGGTTTTGTCTTCAAGCAAGATCCTATTGATGTTTTTAGATTTTCAGGTTAAAAATAGGAACATTTTTGAATGAGGAAAATGTAAAAGACTATCCATAACAAGCCTCAATTAATTGTCTGGGAGTCTCCTAGGAGGTTTCCAAAGTCCATGTTTGCTAATATTAAAATCAGTATCAAATGGGAAATGTAATGATTTTCTGTAGAAAGCTCTTAAGATAATTCCCACTTGGAATCAAAGCATGTCTTGAGTTGTATCTGTTAATGAACCAGAAACTAGTCATTGCAAAGAGGGGGAAATAGTTGATTAGAAGGGTTGTATTTAGTAAATTGACTCAGCTCATTTGGGGCTTAACCTGTTTGCCAGGCTGGTGCTTGTGATTAAGACCAAATGTATAAATCCATATGAAGGGGAAACACAGCTACAGAATTTGAGGGAGAAAGTTTTTGATTTTTTCTAATCTTAATTTGCAAAAGGCTCTGCATGTCAAAATAGTGATTGAGAATGATCCTAGTGAAATGACTCCCCTGTTCCTTTTAATTTTAAACCAAAATTCCACTACATACTTCTCAAAATATAAGCTCTCATTACTCTTTAAGAAGCCATAAAACCATCCAGGAAGCTTTGACAAAGCCCCAAAAGGTGAAGTCTCAACAGTGTTACTTAGCCTAATTGGAAGCAATAAATTGAATTGTGGGATATCTGGTTTTTATTATTATGTTTGATAAACACTTTCTGGAACAATGTGTGCTGTAAGAATGCATTAAGGAAAACTTACCTGAGTATTTAAATAAATTTTAAGCAATTGGACTAGTGGATCTACAAACAGCTCACTTGGTTTTTACTGGTCTGTCTCTATGGCCACTGGTAATGAATAATGAGCTTGCATGTCAGAGTTAATTCAGAGTTGGGATACCTGCACTTGACCAAAAATGTCTTTCCCCTGTGAAATTTATTAGCATTTGGCTGTATGTGGCATAGTTATATGTGCTGTTGCACAGGCACACTTTTAACAGACGATAAATTGGAGAGAGGCTTCAAGAAGTCAGAATTGCCTCATACCATTGAAAGAGTTGGAGGTCAGGCTTCTATTTTGGACACACTGTGTTCTTTAATGAAGCCTGGGTAAATAAACTCTGCACTTTGCCCAGAAGACTGTGGGTTGGGCGTTTTTTAAATCCCCTGACTTGAGTCAGGTGCCTCCACTTAAAACAGTCCTGTGGCATGTAGCTGTAGCATTCTGAGGAGTGTCAAACCAGTAATTTAACTGATCAGAACAAATGTAGAAAAGCTGGAAGAGCTACCGCCATTGAATTTCTATGCCTGTGGAGAACTTTTTCTTTCAAAACATGCCTTGTTAATGAACAAGAAGATAGTAATTTCTGGGGAAAGAGTCGAAACAACTGATTAGAGGGGTATTTGTATTCAGTAAATTGACTTTTTCTTTTTTTCTTTCTTGCCAGTTGAGAGGGTAGCCTCCTGCAGAATGTTACATGTCAGAGGTGAGAGAGACTTTCTGGGTGGTGCTGCTGGGGAAGGCAGTACTGTTCATAGCTCAGTTAGGAACAGTGGTAAATTGAGGACTAAATGTTCCTGTCTATTGTGCTGTGACCAGCTACTGGCTGACCTTTTACCAAACTTTGTGCTTCAGTTACTGAATCTGAGCCAGTAGAAAATGAAGCTGGGTAGAAGCTTCTGCATGGCACACTGTGCGAGGGAATGCAGATGAGATACTGCCTACAAGCTCTGTCTTAATCTGAATGCTTTTCGAAGGACACAGTGGGTGGAGAGGGAACACCTTTGGAAAACATCATTGCGTGGCCCCACGGATCTCAGCATCAGAGAAGTGTTCAGTGTTTCCTAGGCCGTCTACAGTTCGGGAAGGTATTAAATAGCTTGACACTAGAACTTGTGAAAATAATATTTGGGGCAGCCTTCTGCTCTCTGGGACTGAGCAGTTCACCTGTGGCAGCAGCCTGGAGTACCTGCTGACACAAAGCAGTGAGCCTTGGGCCTTGGAGAGGAAATTATCAAAAAAAAAAAAAAAAAACCCACTAGAAAAAAGGTACCCAACGCCCTCTCTTCTTCCTTGGGTATGCTAGGAAATCTGTAGCTCCCAGAAATAGCTCCAGGATATTCAAATGTGTCAAGAACTAATTTGTCTGCCATGCCTAGAGTCTGAATTCATGTACCCAAATTAAATTGTTGATTTATGAAAAAACATGTTAATAATCTCTAAAAGACATTCCTAGGATAGAGACCTGGTCCTGCTGAGATCTTACTGGCTCTGTGCAATTAAATAACAGCAATTATGATTTAAGTAATTGTACTTCATGCTGTCTAATCTAGTGTAGCTGGTGAATTAAGAATGTGCCTGGATGCTGGTACTGACTTGTAAAACATTTTACAGGTTTGAAGGAATTGGGTTATAGGTTTGTGTGGGTGAAATTTAGAGTGCAAAGCTAAGATTTCCTTTAGTTACTGAACTGTTATAGCCACTTTGTGTCCTTTCTGGTTTATGTGCTGTTTTGTTAAAGGCTTGTGTATAATACATGATATATATAGCTAAAGAGAGGCTTTTTGCTTTGTCTTGTTTGCAGCCCAGACACTAAGTATCTCTGTTGTTAGACAGAAATTGCTATTGTAGGATGCCATGAACATTTGTAATGTAATATTAAACAGCTTATGTAGCTTTCCTTTGAATTATGTAGGCTTTGTTTACCCATGCCGATTGACGTGGTCTACACCTGGGTGAATGGCACAGATGTTGAACTGATCAAAGAATTGCAACAGGTCAGGGAACAGATGGAGGAAGAACAGAAAATAATGAGGTAATAACCTTATGTAGTTTTTCCCTTTAACTGACAGCAGCAATCTAATGCAGTACTAGTTCCCTTTGTTGTTATTTTTTGCTATGTTACTCAACATGAAAATTCAAAGCACATTTTCTCACTTCTTCATTTGATTATTCCCAAAGCCTTGTTTTAGTTCTACTTTTAGCTGTGAAGTACCAACTAATAAGGAAACCATTTAAGATATAAAGCATAATAATTAGTGCTGTTCTGTCATGAATTTGTAAAATGCCATGCAGAAAATGGTGCATTTTGTATTGATTTTTATAACTCTGTTTTTAAATAATAATAATAAAACTATATCTCAAATATATAACCTCTCTTCATCCCATTTTTCTCCCCTCTATCCTCCTACTCCACTATTTCTTTTTATAATGGGCTTAATAAAATCTTAAGCATATGTTTCTTAAAGGCTTCTTTTTTAAGTTAGATTTGTAGTCTCCAAACACTGAAAGTGATAAATAGGAAAATAATTTATCCATGTTATAAAGGTATGAGTTGTGTTTTAACTAGGGAGGCAAAGACACATATTACTGCATTTGGTGTTACAGATTGTGGCATACAGTTATGGAAAATTACTGATCTAAGCCTTCAAATACAAGCTGTTACAGACACCTTGGATTATGTCTTGTAACTGCTGATTTAGTTTTCAGTAATCAACTCTGCTCACATCATCTGTTTAGGCCAGAAAATATGCTGAATGAAAGAACAAGTTAGTATTTTAAGGGTTGTAATAGTTTAATTTCAGAAAAAAGAGAAATCCACAAGTAAGCATATTGATCTGATTTTTGGCAGATGTACCACTGACAATAGGATCAGAAGGGAAATTCTGGTTCTAAACAATGAAAATATCTGTAGAACTTTAAATCTATTGACTTTAAACATCTTAAATATAGACATGGTCTGAAAGCTGAAAAAGCTTTCAGATTTATGCTACAATTTCCCTAGCATTTCATAGAGCTAACATTAGTGGTTTTAGCTTTGTCATTACTCATGCTGTGATTCCCATTTTGGAAAGGGAAAAACACATACCGTTTTCTTCCATAGCACTGATTTGGAAAGTTGATACCAAGCTTATGGGTAAGATTCATATCCATGCCCCATTCAGTGTCTACAGGGGCACCTGGTGCTTTCCCTTGTAGGTAGTTTGTTTTTTTTTTTCATGTACTTGGAAATCAGTGAACACTATTTCAAAAATAGCTTTTCATAGACCTTATCAGAATATTTATGTTAGGCAAAACAGTCAAGTCAACCCAGTTTCAGGTCACTTCATCCTGGTTTCTTACCAGTGTTTTTCATAATAACATCTGTTTTGTTAAGTGATCTAATAATAACCCCATAAAACCCTGTTAGCAAAAAGAGTCCTGCTGCCACAATTGTCAGCACAACCATGAATTTATGAACTTCACACTGCACAAGGGTGACCAGTGAGGGGCACGTGTGTCAGCCTGTGCTTGCCTGGGCAAGGCCAATGGCAAGGCCTTGGCAGCTTTATCAGTGGGTTGTTGGTGCTTTCACAGTGTCCCTGACTCAATTAACAACCTGAAATTAGACTAAATTCCTTACTGTCAACTCACTGTTATTTAATATACTTGTTTTAACTTTGTAATAGGGAAATTCTTGGAAAGAACACAACAGAACCAACAAAAAAGAGGTGAGCTTTTGTGATTTTTGGGCATAAATTGGATTAAATGATAATCTACTCATTGTTAGCTGAAAGCAGGTGCTGGTGGGGGCAGTGGTTTGGTTTCCTATAGCCTATGCATGCTTTCCTATGTTACTTCAAGAAAAGGTGACAGCATGATTATATATATATGTGTGTGTGTGTGTTGATTCAAAGTAATGTTATTGTGACATATGTGAATGACCCTGTTAAAATGTAACAATTTCTGGAGTTTGAAAAGCATATCCTTGGCACTGCTTAGGCATACTCCCTATTCTGAGAATGAATTTTTAATGCATATGTGCCTGGAGTTTTACGATGCGGAAGCATGAATGTGGTTTTTTTCAGTGTTGCTTTCACCTGCCATTTGTATACATAGCACTGCAAGTAATTGTCTGTGAAGGATCCAAGCCTCTTGTGGCTCTGCTGCCAGGAAATGGCAGAATCTGGTCTGTCCCAGTTATTTGTCTTGGTTCTTCTGTTATTTAGAGATTTTTGTAAGGGCTTGTCTGTGGGCAGACTTGAAAATCTTGGAAATGTCTGAAAAAACAGTTATGGGAATGAACTAAATGCTTACAGTCAAATATTTGCCTTCTGCAGCAAAATAAGCATGCTTTTAGCAATGTGGCCCTGCCACAGCAAGTGTTACAAATAATTGGTCAGAATTTACAAAAATACCTCTCATTGCATCTAACATTGATTTTGTCTTAAATTTTCTACTAGTATTAAATATACCTTTGGTATTTTGCTGTAGTGAGAAGCAACTGGAGTGTTTGCTGACACACTGCATCAAAGTGCCAATGCTTGTCCTGGATCCTGCGCTCCCTATCAATGTCACACTGAAAGACCTGCTGTCCATTCATCCTGCTTTACAAGCTGCTACCAATATGTTCTTTGTAGCAAAACCAAAAAATCCTTCTACCAATGTGACAGTAATTGTTTTCGATAGCCCTAAGGATGGTAAGAACCTCTTTGTCTGATTCCATCCAGGTTTCTAGAGGAAGCTTTTTTTAGTAAGCTGCTGTGAATTAGTTTTGTTTGTTTTTGTTTTTTTTTCTTTTTTTTCCTCCTTTTACTGACTCTGCAGCTAATTTTCTGTTTGACTTTAGCAAGTCATTCTGTGTCTCTAGCCCTCATTGTGTTCCTCTAAATGATGACATTAATGACACCATTTGCTTACCTCCCAGACAAGTGATTACAGTTGATTAGAGTTCCATGCTTTAAAAGACTATTGCAAAACAGGTTTGGTATCTGAGTATCTGCATTGCACTGATAATCTCAGAATGCTGAGGCTTATAATGGGGAAGATTAGTTTTAGAAATCCTCCCTTAATTGCGGTGAAGTCTAGTTTGAATATTGTGCAACAAGTTCTGCCCTTGCTCAAAGGATCGCATACTGTAAAACAAAATTATTCATGTGCTCAGCATATATAAATAGGACCTTAGAGCAGGTATGAGCTTCTTATTTTGTAGGATATGTAGCGCCTAACCACTGGTGTTTATTTTGCTACCAAGAATTATTTACCACTTTATAAAAACAACTCTTCATACCATACGTATTCAACTCTTTTTACTTTGCAAAAATATATCTTGATTGGTAGAATATAAAAAAGAAGTGACTTTCAGTTTTTGATCCACAATACATTTTATGTGTTCTAGTTGAAGCTGCCCATTCTGGAATGATGAAAGACAACAGCAAACAGATAGTATGGAGGGCTTACTTGGTATGTTCTTTTAAAATCTGTTGATCAGTTTTGTTTGTGTTAAATATTCTGTACATTTGTAGAAAGTTTCTGCACTATTTTTTTTTTCCATAACTCACATGTAGTAAAAAGTGAGAACTTCTAAAGCAAACCTTATTGTAATGCAAATTATTGTAAGTTTAAAAAGATCTTTATACTCTGTTTTCTTGTTTTCAGACTACAGACAAAGAAGTTCCAGGTCTGGTATTAATGCAAGACTTGGCCTTCCTTAGTGGATTTCCAGCTACATTCAAAGAAACAAATCAGCTACGAACAAAACTACCAGAGAGCCTGGCCTCTAAAGTAAAACTGGTAAGGGTCTGGAGGAAACAGTCCCTTACTTGTATTGGTCTTAGGGAATGGCTCACATATGGGATCTCACCCACTGAGGAGACTTAGGATGTTTCTAACAGTAATCTGTTTTTGCATTTTCTTGTGTGACTCTTTCCTGAGTCGTGAAGAGTAGCAAATAGTGTCTCAAAGAGTTGCCCTCAAAAGACCAAATGTCCATTCTGGACTGCAAGTTATTGGGCATTAGATTTGTTAGCCTACAACTGATGAAAATGTTACCAGCCTTATCAGTTTCTCTCAGCCATTTGCTAGGGGCTGTTGTCTTGCTGTAGGATTCTAGATCACTGGCTTGTTTAACCTGACAGAACTTTGTTTATGTAGCTTCTTAGTGTTTTTTCTTCCCTCTTTGCTTTCAGAAGAATTCTGTTAATAATAACAGCACTGAACGCTGCATTTCTGTCTGCCACATATTCTGTAGGGTCTTGAGCAAGTTGCACCTCAGTTTACTCACCTGCAAGGCAACAGATTGCTACTTGTATGACTCTGTCATCCATTGACATTTAGTGTCTTCTGTTCTCCTCTGATACTTGGACATCTGTTTGAGTTACACCAGTTTAACAGATAGGTAAAAGTTTAAAAAGTTTGTTAAAGTTATTGGCTTATGTATTGGAGAGAGATGTGATTCATGGTGTGAAAAGGACTGAGGCCAAGGAGTTTGTGGAGGAGAAGGAGTTAGCAGGGATAAAGGCGTGTCAATCCATAGTAATTTATCCAAATTTACTTTATGGCTTGTTCTTTGTGCTCAAATGAGTACAAGTTCCATTCCTTCTTTTTTGGCAGTCTGGGCTAACAACCTGATTTCTATTGCAGAAATTACATTGTGTAATCCCTTTCATAGCCTGGTCACACTCCAATATAATGCAAGCTGAATTTCTTCTTTCTTGTCTCAGCTTGTGTTAGTTGGCTGTCTTACTAATGGTAGAAACCTGGCAAGGGAAACACATTTGTACTTCTTTTGCTATATGCTGTAAAATAGCTTAATAGAGAGAGCTTTTAAACCGCTATTTAAGCTTAAATAGCTCTCTTTTTTTTGCCTTTGTTTACATCTTTACTATCACAGCAGTTAAACAACAGTGGATATTCATATGGTCAGTCTGCTAGTCTCTGCTTGTTTCATAGCTATGAGTATTTTTTTATCACTTTAAAGAAATGGTGTTTCTGTAGAGAAATGGTATTACTATCCAACGGGAGATGGTACGTCAGATGCCAGGTTCTTCATTCCAAGTTTGCATGAGGAACATTGCTAGTTAAATGCTTCCTAACTTTTAGCCATCTGAAGAACCTTATTTGAGTGCAAGTTTATCTGTTTGGGTTTCAAGCCTATTCTAGATCCTGACCACAGCTTAAGTTACAGGTTCCTGGTAGTTTTAACACATTTGACTTAATGTAGGTGAAGAGCTCAGAATACCTTTGTATTAGCTTTTTTCATTTGCTAAAATTGCCCTTTTAGCATTCAAGAAATTTAGTAACAAGACGTTCCTTAATTATTTTTTTCTGTTTCAATTTAAAATCAATTAGCTTATGTTTTCCTGATACAGGGTTATTTTCTAGGAGCAGCTCTTCTGTAATGTTCTCATTAATTACCAAATTGGTATATGAAATAATATTGCCTCTCTCAGTTCACAGATTATTTTGTGGAAAATAAATTTGTCTTCTTCCCTGTCTGGGAATATATTGGAGAACCATCCCAAGCAGTGTTTGTTCTCTGGTTGAACATCATAGACATAAGTTCTCATAGTAACATATGGGAAGAATGTTCTCCCTGCAAAATTCCAGTATGTGGAATTTCATTTTCTGTCCTTTAGTAGATGTTGCTTTATCCTCTTTCCTGAAATGATTTTGATTTAAATCAGGTTTTTCCCATAGTACCCTACCTTTTTAGGTTTCATTTTTTATTTTTGGTGTCTTGTACCATTAACTTAGTGTTCCTTTGTCACAGTCTGTGTCTTTCTTGGACCCTTCAGTGTCTTTCTGTCCATGAGGTTTTACCACCTTCTCTTCTTTGCTCTGATGTCTTCTTCATGGCTTGTACTAATATTTTTGCTGCTAAAACACAACTTTTAGTAGAAGAATACCTCCTGTTGAGGGTGGCTTTTTTTCTGGTTTCTGCTTTGTTTCCTCACTCTCCACAGGTAATTTCTGGCTTCACTCATAGTACTTATTTCTCTAATGACATTATCTGACTATTGTTAAAGCCAGTGTTGATGTTTTTTTCTCTTAATATTCCTGTGTGGATTTTTTGCTTCCAGCATTGAGAAGTTCATTATTCTCTCCAGGATTTCTGCTGTAAATGTGACAAGCACAGACTTTAGACTAACCCATGTCTCCTATGCTAGAATGGAGACATTTTGTCTTTCATGGACACCTTTGAAAAATGAAATACCTGGATTTCTCCTAATTACATTTGAACCATCTGCTGTGTTTCTTTATTTTCTTGTGGTTTTCAGATTTGTGGAACAATTCCACCTGGACCTTAGTTTTTTGATTATAGTATTTTATTTTTTTTTCCTATTTGATCAGCTGATTCTTTTCATCATCTTTTTCCATTCCAGTAGGCTCTCCTAGCAGTATTACTCCAAAAGAAAACATTAACTCTTTCTGTATTTCAAGGAGCTGGCTAATATCTACCCAGGCTGATCACCTGCTTAGCTCTTTAGCAAATCTTAGAAATGCTATAGTTTCTCTTTGTTTTTTCACTGCTGTCCAGATGAACATGAAGGCTGCACCTCTGGGTTGTCTTAGATATGTTTTCCATCTTCTTTACTGTTTTTATGGAAGTGATGTCCCATGCCTATTATGTTTCTACATGATTTTTCCTTTCCCTGTCTGGTTGTGGTTTTTTCCTTGTCATCAGTCATGTGTAATTTACTTGTGCTGGTTCCCTTTTCCTTAGTGTGTTCTTATTTTTGTGTAAATATTGCCATTGTGATCATTATCTGTTCCTAAGAACTTCTCTTCTGCAATTTGCCAAGGTATATCTCTGTATAAACACAGTTTTTCTGAGGTATCCCACAGCATTCTGCACTTTCCAGTCATCTTTGCTTTCCGTGTTTCTTTTCCTGCTGGTGGATGCTTTAGAACAATTAAATTGGGATTATTTTACCCTGTATGGTCATAGCAGTGAATTCTTTCCCAACCAGTTCTCTACTCTTGGTAACAGCAATTTATATATATAAGTATATTACACTTAGAATGAAATACATGTATATAAATGTAAGAAATGTCTTCTTTGCATGCATACAAATGTTTATGCATGAAGTGTGGATGAAGTTGTTTCTGTAGAAGACTTTGCTAAGATCTGAGCTCAGAGTCAGTTCTTTCAGTGGATGCTGCAGGTAGGCAGTTATGATAAACCAAGTGTGGTTTTCTCCTTACCAAAGAGACATGCTAGGTTGATGCTACAGTTAAGTAGAAGAAAAGTTGGTTGTTTACAGTCTCCACTGCAATTTGCAGCAATTCCTCTGTTATTTCTGCAATCTAAGGTCTCTGAAGTGGTGTGAGATGCCAAGTGAAAAGAAAGTTGCACCTGAATTTAAGCTAGACTTGTGTCTCATAGAAGCCTCCTGATGCTTAATGGGTTTCTGCATGCCTTAAGTGGCTGTTTCTTAGTGCAATGCTGGAACTAAAGAAATTGTGATAAACACTTTCAACAGTGCTGCTGTTAGAAGGGAAGAACAGTGAGAAAAGGAGGAGTATAACTGTTGGTGCGTTTATGTTGAACGTTGATAATGCTGTTTTCATTGCTTTAGTTTAATTGAAATAACTTGTGAATCTAAAGAGGACCAAAAGGTGTTCAGACATCTGGGCCAGGTGTCTAAAAATCTCTGAGAAAAATAGCAGAGCTCAGCTAGAGGTGGTTAAAATGTGAAGATTTGTCATATAATGGATCCATTTCCAAGGTGAATTATGTCTGTTATACTCTACTGATTTTTTTTTACTTACAGCCTATGCTGTAATATAATGTATGGAATTTTATTTCTAGATAAAAGTTAAGCAGCAGTGTGTCTATTGGTCACATTTCTTGTTCTACATTGTGTGTGTTATGACAGATGAGGTTGAAAACTCTATTTGGCTGTTTTTTATTGTCTATGCTTTAACCATGCATTAGTAAGCCACTAGATGGAGGTGTTACTCTGGCTGTGCAGCTGATGGCTGCTGAGCCATGTTTCTTTAAAGACATTATGTTGGACCTATATATGGAGAACAGCTGAACTTTTTGTCTTCACTTCCCTCTCTCCCCCCTTAACTACATTTCCAAAGAAAACTATTATTCAGCATAGAGACACTTGTGACTTAAAAATTAGGTCATGATATAAAGAGTGACAAGAAATGGATTGACAGGGCAAGAGGATTTGATTTGCTTGATTTTGGTTTTTTGAGGCTGTCATGCTAACAGTTTTTCACTGAAATTGTATACAGTAGTGAAAATTTTTGGAGAAAGGTGATTTTTCTGTTAAGATTTGATATCCTGATTGCCTGAGAGCTTGCTGACCTCCCTCTTTTCAAACTATTGTCTTCTTTAATCTATGTGCACATATACAGAGACAAATATAGACAAGTCATATTAGAAACTAAGGGCTATCTTAATGACAATGTCTTACTAATGGAAGAAAATCCACATAGGAAAGTGCTAGCACAGTGATGCTGGGTGTTTGCTGTCCTCACTGCCTTGAGGATAAGGGATCTGGGATTCTTACTACTGCTTGTCAATGTAGTTGGAGCAGACAGGTGGCTTCAGGAGTTGATGTTGTATGATCACACAGATGTAGTAAGTAATCTTTGTAGAAAAAAACTTAAGGCATTACATTAGTTTTCATTCAGAGAAGAGCCTCTTTATTTTTATATTTTATATTACTTTATATTTTATTTTATATTTTAAATGTCACTTCATAAAAGGAAATTGAGACATTTGTAAAGACAACAGTGTTCCATATTTGTAATGTTTTCAGTAACTGTTTAGCACGTGCCCCTCATCCCTTGCTATGTGGACATATGAGGTTTCCCTATAATCATACTGAAGAATGAAAAAAAGGAGCATCTCAGTTTCTTAACAATCAGCTCTGGTCATTAAAATGATAAAACAAAATAATTTAAAGACTGGTTAAGAGTCTAAGCCTCACTTCAGGAAAAAAAAGTGCTCTTGAGGCCTCTTACCTTGAGAAAATGGAAATGAAGACATTTACTTTTGCATGGGGTGTCTGAGCTCATCTAGCCTGCCTCCTCGTCTAGTAAGCACTGCCAAACATGCTGGCTCAAAAGGAGAACCTGCATTTAAAGTTACCTGGTGGAGAGAATGCAGTTTTTCTGCCTTGTTTTCAAGTGTGTGACAAAAATGTGCACAGTGGTGGTCTGGATGTGTGCCTGCACAGTTTTTTCAGTCCACTTGTGTTAGCAGAGGCTCGCCAGGTTACACTGACCATGTACTTGCTGGTTTTTCTGCTCTCTCTTTACAACACCTTTGGATCTGCTGACCTGCTTTGGCAGGGTGAAGATGTTCTGTAGAAGGTGATATTCCAAGGGAATGGGTGATTGCATGCATCCCTACAGAGAGGAGGTTGATACCTGTGAGACGTTAGAAAATCTGCCAGAAGAGAATTCCAATTTGAATATACCAGCAGCAAAATCTTTGGAGCAGAGCTTCCAGTTTATTAGAATCTAGTTAGTTATTTCACCAGGTAACTTCATTGAAATTTAATTTTATTGACACCTCTGTTTAGGAAAAGATTGGCTTCTTTAAAAAGGTATTACTGGAAAAAAGCCACATAGATGTTATAATGTATTCAGTGCAGGGTTTAGCTTAACTGATGCTGAGCAGTGGAACATGTTTTTCCACTTCTTGTTTGTGCTTAGAATATTACAGGTTTTAAAAACTGCAACATATATGCTGTATTAGTGGGGGGAAACTGTTTGTAATATAGTTAGAAGTCTGTAGTACAAGTACTTATTCTGCTGAGTTTAGCAAAGCCAAAGAGAAACTAAATGTACTTAAATGCTTTCAAAGCTGTAGAATGGTAACATTTTTGGTTTGGTATATGTATGTTTTAAATGACATGTTCTAAGGGACTGTGTGCCACTGTTGTATTCCTAAATAAAGCACATACCCAATGATGGCAGCTTTGCAATCTGTAGTATTTCGATACCGATATTTTTGGAGGTTGCTGGCTGCAGTCCGTAACTATACGTCAGCCATTTAGCTACCAAAGCCATCCTTTCCACCCATAGGTTCAGATGATTCCCTGGAAGGTCTGAGATTTATCAGATTTTTCTAATGACAGGCCTCATAAGTCAGATTGAAAGATCTCAAATAGCATATGAGTCAAAGCATCAACAGCTTTAAAATGTCACAAGTGGAACAGCTGGTCTTAATAAGGGAAGGGCTGCTAACTCTGGGACAAGTGGTGTTTTAAAATGAGCAGAAAGGGTCACATTTAATAAAAAATAAAGAAATAAAGCCACTTAAGGTTATCATGAAAGAAACTGATAGATTTGCTTTTTATGAACCTGATATGATTCAAATTTTGGTAATTTCTGAATTGCATTTATAGATCTTACGCAACTGAAAGTCTGGTAGACATAATTATTTGTCCTATGTTGCCCGAGGGAGCAAAAATTAAGCATAGGCTCAAATAAATATTTTTAATGATTAACTGCATTTATTCTCAATCAGAGTATTGAGCGAATGCACTTGGAAAATCAGAGTGCAGTTCTGCTTTTAGCTTGATTGTCTACTCACGGTACTTCATATGGTAAACACATAATTTTATTTGGTTATGCTGCATTACTAGGGAGGCACTTTGGTGCCCTGTAATTTGAAAGCTATACTAGCTGTTAGAGAAGGGATGAGAGGGTGTGTAGTGCAAGCCACTTATCCTGTGCATTATGAAATCTGATATACAGACTTACTGGTGGCAAGAGATAAAAACAGCAAACAGATCAAACAGTCCACAACTAAGAAATGACCTTAATAGCATATTGGCAACCATCACTAAGGACCTGGAGACCCACATGGATTAGCTTTGGAGCCCTTTGTATCTCAGATTTCGAAGCTGTAGGTTGAACTAACTGTAAACCATTCTGAAAATTTCATGCTTCTGGCAGCCATGATACATTGGTGCACTTAATTTTCTGGGAATATCATTGTTTGATTAAAATTGGGGGGGGGGGGGAAGGATGATTCTTTCAGTCATATAATAAAGTTTTAATAAAACATGAATTTTGTTTTAGGGTGAAAGAGAATGAATGGGGGACTTAGTATTCACTTGCTCCAGATATATTTATAACATGAACAGCTTTGCTGTTGCCTGGATCATTGTGTAAAGAGAAATTTTCTTTGTAAAGTGAAAATCAAGCATCTAGAAATCTTCTGTATCTTTAAATGTTTTTCATTTCCAATTTTACTGCTTCTTTCTGTGTTCTTACAGAACTGTAGTTCTTTAAAAACACTACTTACCAGTCATTCTTATTAGTTACTCCAGTAAGTAAAATACAAGAAAAAGATGGAAGGCAAAGGAAGAGTGCTGCTGGGGATGCCAGAAATTGTTTTCTCTGCTTGTATAGTTACAGCTCTATTCAGAAGCCAGCGTGGCTCTCTTGCAGCTGAATAACCCTAAGGGGTTCCAAGAACTCAACAAGCAAGCGAAGAAGAACATGACTATAGATGGGAAAGAACTGATGCTTAATCCTGCTTATTTACTATGGGACCTCAGCTCTGTCAGTCAGGTAGGTAAATATAAAGGTTACCGCATTTAAAAACTGCAAGTAGAGGCTGACTGGTAAGTGACAAGAATGAAGTGCTTATTAGGTTGTGAGAAACATCACAAGAACACTGTCCAACTCTCAAATCAAGGAGGGAGAAGGATCAAACATTGTGACATTTAATTGAAATTTTCATGTTCTCCACTAAGTGAAAAATTTTGCCCTCTGCACATGTTGTGATAACGTTGTGTGCAGTCAAGTCCTGAAAGGCTTAACTGATACTGACTGGCAGATAAGCAGGCTTCCTGTGTGGGACAGATAAAAGCTTTTATTAACAAGCATGATTATCTCATTTCCAGTATGTTTCATAGTAATTTTTGCTTTGCAGCATCATTTATGCTAAGCAAATGCTAATTGCTTCTCTTTCAAAAAGACTGAAGTTCTGAAATACAGAAGTTAGTAAGGAGAGGAGCCCTATTTTGAATGCTTTTGATACAAAGAAAGATGCTTGTTTTAGAAACAGGAAATGAAATAATGAGGTGTCTGTTTCAAGATAAGATCATTTAAAATCTTGGGTTTTTTCTCCTGCTGGAGTTTAATTTTATGGCAAATGTCAAGTGGCATGGGTAAAGTTAACATGCCCAAGGCAGTAAAGCTTGCAGTCTGTCTTTGTATCCTGTGAACTGGCCTTTTGGGGAACTCATCCTACCAACCCTGAACTCAAACTTTATATTTCCCCATGTTAAACTGATGCATTATTTTGTGAATCTGTACCTACCCAATGGCTGCTGGTGTTGCTGAAATGTTTTCAGGTATTATGCTTTTGAGGATGTGAAAGCTGTGTTATTGTACATACTAGAAAAGAAGACTTATTTACGTAGTCTAGAATCTGCAGTGAAAATGCTAATTGTTAAACATTCAAATATTTTCTTGTTTGATTTGGGCTTTGGAAATGGTCCTTTCAGGCAGCCTTAGTTGTTCGGTTTAGGAGAGTTCATTACATTCTTGTAAATGGGAAAAGAAACGTAGTGTCGTGTCACCTAACTTTGTTACTTAACTGATGAGTTTCTAATTGGAACACTTTCTATTTAATAAAAACATATGAAAGCATTTAGGTATTTAATAGTGAGCATTAGGCTAAGTTTTGTTAATTTTGTCCTGCTTAAATTCTTTAAAATAATAGAGCAGGGGAAGTCTGCAGAGCTGCTACATCATGACACTCCAGTGTATCAGGTGACATTTAATACAGCTTATGATGCAATGTATGTGGAAGGTCTCAGCCTCTTGAAACTGGATTTCTGAAAGGTGATGTTATTGATTTGAAATGCAGGAGGAGGTGTTTTTACTGGGCTTCTTTCTTCAAGAACTGGGATCACACAAGGCAGTGTAACCTTGCAGTGTGGTCAGCAGCCATCCTAATGATACCAGGTGGTAGAAGATTGTATTGTTCACCCTGATAATTCAGAAGAATATGATCCTTTATAAGAATAATTTTATTGATCAATGTACTTTTTATTTTCTAATGGCTAAATATTGAAGTGCACTGTATGCTAAAGTTCACTGTCCTTACCTAGCTGGATAGGAACTTTAATGTTCTATTTAGAATCTAAGAAAGGATTTTTTCTTTGTGAAGTCTAAACAGGATGAAGATATTTCTGCCAGCCGTTTTGAAGATAATGAAGAGCTGAGGTACTCATTACGATCAATAGAGAGGCATGCCCCTTGGGTACGACATATTTTCATCGTCACCAACGGGCAGATTCCTTCCTGGCTTAACCTGGATAATCCTCGGATAACTATAGTGACACATCAGGTAAAACCCAAACAAAAGCCAAGTGAAAAACCCCACCAAAAAACCCAAATAAAAACACCAGTATGAAAGTGCCACTAGTAAAGATACTGTTTGCTTTGAAATGCAGTTACCCACTTTCAGCTAAAGGCTGATTTATTTGGAAGAAGTGACAACCTCTTCCCTGTCTCATCCATGGTTTTATTAGATCCCAGTATGTCTTTGTATTTTGGCTAACCAGATAACTGAATATATCTCAAGCCTTTATTTAGTCCTCTTTTCCAAATATTGAGGCTTCAGCTAACATATATCCATGTTTAATTTCCTTATACAGTCTATTCATAAAAAACCCTGGGAAGAAGAAAGTTTAATCTGAATCCTTAAACACTCTCTCAGAACCAGTAATAACCTAATAAAACTTGTGTTGAGACAGGATGGATTACAATTACTGGAACTGAGAAGATGGCTACAAAAAAAGTAGCTATGCATTCTAAAAATGTTATTTAAAAAGAGAAGAGGAATCCTTCAAGCTTCCTGAATAAGTTAAACAAAAATACTCTAGTAACTTATTATGAATTTGGGAGTAATTTTGGTAACGGAACATGCCATAGGAGCTCTGAGCAACCAAAGTTGCTAACCAAGATACTAATTCAACTTCTGTTGCTGTCTGCTTGTGAAGTTACTTGAAAGAGTAGAACAATCCTGATTTTTTTTGAATGCTGAAATTTGCTGGAAATTTTGTGCAACCTGTACTTCATGAGAATTATAAATGTGTACAGTGGGCCTGATCCAGTATACAATGAAAGAGCAGTGTGTGAAAGTTTGTGTCTTTGTGATGAACCAGGTGCAGTTTCTTAGTTAAGCAGCAGACTTGAAAATGGTTTTGTGTGGGGAAAAATGAGATATTGACATCTTTATTTTGCTAAAATGTTTGTACTTCTTTCTTTTTTTCTTATCTCTCCTTGTTTGTGATAATGATTTTTTAGTAGATAAGTATCAAATAACTGGTGTGCCTAACCTTTTATGGTTTGGAGGGGTTTTGGGGGTGTTTTTGCCTTCTGAAACTTTTTCGTTGTTGATTTTCTTGATTTAGGAAATATTTCAGAACGTAAGTCACTTGCCTACTTTCAGTTCACCAGCTATTGAAAGTCATATTCATCGTATCAGTGGTCTTTCCCAGAAGTTTATTTATCTCAATGATGATGTTATGTTTGGGAAGGATGTTTGGCCTGATGATTTTTACAGTCACTCCAAAGGTCAAAAGGTAAGCCATTATAAAAATACATTTTACCAGAAGTAGATGCAGAACTTTTCTAAGCTCACATAATAAAAATCAAAGAAATGCTACTTTGAAAGAGAGAGCAAATAGAAGATGATTTCCCTCTTCACTCCCTCTCTTGTCTCTTAAAGGTTCTTTATTCTTCATTAGACAGCTGTTAGTGAAGGTGCAGTGTGGGGAAGGTTCTTGTCTCTATGTGTATGTGTGCTGTGCTGATGTTTGGGTTGCAGAACTACTATTTTTTTATATTCACTCTTAGGTTTCAGGGTGTATAGTGGTTCCTCTGTCAGGCTTCACACTTTAGTTTCAGTGTTGTTCTCTAATTGTCCCACATTCCATTAGAGCACTGGTAGGACTGATGTGGTGTTTGGCAGCTGTCAGCTTTCCCTTCATTGTAAATTCTTTTTGTTTTGTGGGAAATACTCAAAACAAACTGGAATCAATTCTTCCATGGGAACACTGAGGTCAGATGACATTCAAACTGGTCTAATATTTAAATTTACCATTAATTACCTCTGTTCCAGACACTTGTAATATCTTTGCTCAATCTCTATATAATCATATATAGAATTATTTACTAAAATAGGTATTGTTCCATGTTCATGAACACAAAGTAATTTAATCTTTCAGTAAATGTATTATCAACAAATGGGGTTAAGCAATGAAAGCAGGCTGAGGAAACACTAGCGAGAGTTATGCATAAAGGCAGGCTCTGGTTGCCATCTGAGTTTTCATCCATGAGATTGATCTACAAGAGTGGTATGGAGGAAAGAAACAAAGATTTAAATATGCAATTCATATTAAAGCAGTGAGTACACAAGGCACCATGGAATTAACCATTTCATGCCATGCAGGCAGATCTGCATACTTGTGCATAAATACAGAAGGGTTGTATAAAATTAGTTTAAGTCACACTAAAAGAGCTGTTTCATTACTTGAGGATGTTAGGAAACTTAGAGTTGTTTTAAATCTCTAAGGACATAGGCAGGTAACTGCAAAATCATATTGTTCCTGCATTTGTATTGTTCTTGAGTTATTAATCCCAGTTACATCAAGTCACCTTAGGCGCAGCATTGTTTGTGATAACCTGATCAGCACATGTTTCAGTAGGAAATGTGTTGCTAAAATCTTGAAACAATAAGGTTTCAAGGAAAATGTCTGTCATTTTTAATGCCTCCCCAGATGAAAATATACACACCTACGCACATTTTTTTATCCTGCCAGTTCTTAGAATTATTTAAGTCACAGGTGATCAGATACTTCAGGGATTATGTTCAACATGTGCTGCTTATCTCATGACTGGTTAGTAATGAAGAAACATTTTGAGTCAGGAGAACAAGTGAACCACAGAGCTATTTTGGAGTTTAAGTTCATCCTTCCCAGCTGACAGAAGAGAAAATATTAGTTTTTATTGGAATATTGTTGCAGAAGTAGATTTGTGAAGTCCTGCTTTCTATTTCTGGCCATTGATGCTTTGCTGTATGGCCTTGGGAATTCTTCAGCTCTTCCTTCTGTTTGAAACTGATAACATTTCTTACACAGGTGATAGGGTTTAAATGCTGTTTATAAAGCTTTGTGAAATCTTAAGGCACTGTACACAGGGAGGCATTATTTTAAGTCTCTGTATTCCAATAAACAAGCTCAATTGACTTCGGTTTTGCCAGTCCTTGTCTCAGACTGTAATATTGTTCCAGGTTTACTTGACCTGGCCTGTGCCAAACTGTGCTGAGGGATGTCCTGGCTCATGGATTAAAGACGGTTACTGTGATAAGGCCTGTAATAACTCAGCATGTGATTGGGATGGAGGTGATTGCATTGGTAAGACAGCAATGTTAAATTTAGAAAAAGCAAATTGTTTGGTTTTCCTTACAAGAATATTTCTGTAATTTGTCATTTTCCTCTAACTATAAAATTTGCCTTTCAATAATAATAAAAAAGGTTTTTCTGTAAGTCAACTTATTTTTTGCAAACTATAAATTTCTATGGAAAATGACAGGAAATAGTGGAGCATAGGTATTATTTAGGTACAAAATTTGACTAGCTGAAAGGAGGGAGTTTGAATTTTAAATTATTATAGGTTATTGTACAATATCTATACAGTATCATATATTATTTGGACTCAGAATCCAAATAATAGTTTCTAGATCAAATTTTCAGGGCTACAGGGTAGAAAAACAAAGTGGTACTTGTGGATTGAGAAAGTGATACTGCTCTAGGGAGCTGTAATATTGCAAGCACAAGAAGTAGTAAATCAGTTTTCTGCCTGTCTTTTTGAAGTTAAGATAAAATATGCTGGCATTTTTGTTGCCATTTTACATTGATTCCTAAAGTTCTATACTGAGATTATGCACACCATAGATTTTACACTAACTCACTGAGGTCTAGTTAGAATGTGCCACTTTTTAATTTCACAAGTGATTGTTGAGTCTTCAGTCTAGCTTCAGCATTGTCTTAAAATGTGCCTTTCATCAGTCACTTGAAATTCTTATTTCTGGTGGGTTTGTTTTTCCTTTTTTTCTCTAGGTAGCAGTGGGGGTAGTCGCTATGTTGCTGGTGGAGGTGCAGTTGGAGGTATTGGGAATGGACCACCATGGCAGTTTGGTGCAGGAATAAGTGGTGTTTCATACTGTAACCAAGGCTGTGCTAATTCCTGGCTGGCAGACAAATTCTGTGATCAGGCCTGCAACGTCCTCTCCTGTGGATTTGATGCTGGTGACTGTGGCCAGGGTATGTAAAATGCATCGCTGCTAAACTTTCTGTAGGGATTCTCTTGAATTACCTGACCTTTTTGGTTCACCATTACTCTCAGACTGGGCTAAGATGCCCTGTACAGTGCTGTGGAAAAGAGCGGGTAGCAGCTGAAGAAGAAGTCGGGTGGTTCTTGTACTCACTAATCCAAACCTGGATCAATATTATATGCTGCTGTATTTAATAAAACTCTTAGTGCCCAAGCAGGGGTGGAGGCTCGACACCTTACAGAGCAGGAAGCATTAAACTCCTTGCCTCAAGAGACTTGCATTTTAAGTGGAGAAATTACATTTCAGTTACACAAAAAGTCTTTATCTGAAGAGGGACAGTTGAATTGACGATGCCTATAGCAGGTAAAAAAATGTAAAGAACCTCTGATGCTGGCACTGTGAGTTCAAGTCTGCTTGTGGGCTCTTGCCAAAGGCTACTTTCAGTCACCTGTGAACTTGTCTGAAGTTTATTTGGTTGTGAAACTCTAGGAGGAATGAATGGAAACTGTTGAAAGTGCTGTCTAGTATAGTCAGGGGAAGAATTTGTCCTTTTTGGAAGAGTAGAGGCTCCCCTGCATCTCAGCTCAGACAAATGTGTTACTGGCAATGCTGTTGCTGCCAGTGAGGTTTTGTTCATGTAAGAGCTGACAGATAGTCTGTGTCGTGCTGTGAGAGGCAGACATTTCATTCAGCTTCTGTGATTTTGAAAGTTTCAAATCAAGATGCAGTGTAGCAGTGAAACCCAGTCCTTGTAACATTAATCTCCTAAAATGTGGCAAAAATGTGATATGGGCAAGCTACTTATGGCTGATACATAATTTTAAGTGGCATGTGATAATGAGCACTAAGCCTCTTCAGGTAGAGACTGAAAGAGTGATAAATTATACTGGTTTTTAGAATTAGCATGGGACTGTCTGGTAGCTTTCTATATCTGAGTATGTTCTAGTCTTCCATTATTGAAGATAAATGAGTGAGGAGCTGGAAGCTAGAGTAACCATTCTTTCCCAAAGCTGTCTCCCTGCTAATACAGCAAATCTAGCTGGGCATATTACAATTCAAAAAAGAGTGAAAGATGAATGTCACGCTGGTAATTGACAGAGATTTGTTCTGTGTTTTGCTTCTTTTTCAGATCACTTTGAAGAGATGTACAAGGTGACACTTCAGCTTAATCAGACCTACTACGTTATTCCCAAAGGTGAATGTCTGCCCTACTTCAGCTTCAGTGAAATAGCCAAGAAAGGAATTGAGGGTTCATATAGTGATAATCCAATTATCCGACATGCTTCAGTTGCTAACAAATGGAAGACCATCCACCTCATAATGCATAGTGGCATGAATGCCACTGTGATCTATTTTAACCTTACGTTCCTAAATAAAAATGATGAAGAATTTAAAATGCAAGTAGCTGTTGAAGTTGATACTAGAGAGGAACCAAAACTGAATGCAACATCCACACAAAAATCCAGCTCTGATTTTAAAAGTATAACTTCAGTACCAGAGGCTGAAATGATATTTGAGGATATTCCTGAAGAAAAACGCTTTCCAAGAGTCAGGAGACATCGAAATGGCACAAAAGAGAGTCTACATGAAGAGGTGATAATACCATCAGTAAATGTGTCTCTTCTTCCTGAAGACGTTCAGCTAGCACTTCAGAACCTGGACTTAAAACTACTAAATGGTGATATCACTCAGAAAGGTTTCAATCTGTCTAAGGCTGCTCTCCTGAGACCTTTCCAGTTCTTAACTACAGTAAAGAGTATCATAGGCTTGGAAAAGCAGGGTGTGCATAATCATTCAGAAGATCAGAACCATACCAGCTGGCAGAAATCTTATAACGATGTAAATGAAAAGGCAAATGAGGAAGGTCCTTCAAAGCTTACAGAAATAAAGGGGACTCTTGTTACAATGAACACAAATCAACCTATTTATGAAGTAAAGCCTAAAGCCACACTTCCCCCCCAGAGCATGGGAAAAAAGAATGAAACTCGAGAAAAAGTACTGAATGCACTCATATTAAGGGAAACACAGAAATCAAAACATACTGGGAATTTAGATACCGGAGAAGGTGGACAGGGAATGGAAGGAGGAAAAGGGCATGAGCAGGTGGATCCAAATAAAAGGGAGGGGTTTGTGGGAAGAAAATTACAGTCTTATGCTGGAAGTTACCACGGCTTTTTACCATGGGAGAAAAAGAAATATTTCCAGGACCTTCTTGATGTGAGTATCTTAATGTCATTGTTTATTGGAATAGTTGCATCTTTCTGCATTTAGTGAAATACTGTTAATATGATATTTATATTTGGAATGTGTTTTGCCTTTGAGGCAAATGCTGACATTTTTTAAAAGCTACTTTTGATTTTTCACATAAAATTAAATTTGTTTATGATCTGACCCTCTCTTACCTAGGTGGTAAAAGCCAAATAGCTATTTATGTTACTTTTCTACTGACTTTTTGTTTTGGTCAAATTCACTTTTTATTCATTGTATGTTGGCACAGGTATTGTTCAGACATATATAGCACCATAACAGAAAAACTTAAATTTTCTTTTAATAGGCATTTATGCAAATATGGATACAGTTTGTTGAAAAAATGTACAAAATAGGTATAATGATAAATACTTTTGTTCTGGAAGTTAAATGGAAAGCCTGCAAAGAAGGTGGATATCTGGATTGTGTCAAGAAAAGTGTAGGAAATTTCCACTGCTTCTAGCCAAAGCGTTTTGGCAGTTTTGAAAACCCCTAGAAGAGAAGACAGACCGTGCTTCAGTTGATAGCAACTGCTTTGCCCTATTGCAAATAGCAAAGGGGCTATGTTTTTAAAAGACTGTCTCTTCCTGTTAATCTGAGATTGAATTTTGCATGAGGAATCTTTATATTCATAGGATTTCAGTTTATCAAATATGGATGAATAGTCAGCAAAAAAAAAAGGCAGTATTACAAATAAATATGATTACAAACTGGGTCTAAATTGTGTGTGAGTTGTCAGAACATAAATATTAAGGAATTCTTCTTTAGAGTAGTTTTTCTCACAGCATGGAAGTTTTAAGGAAAAGGTTACCTTTTATCTTTTCTTTTTGAAGAGAGAACTAAGGAATACGAAGAAAAGTACTCAAAACTTCTCTTCCCATTTTCAGATATGGGAAAAAGAGATGGTGTCTGGCTGAAATGTCATTTTTCCTGTGTGTTTAATGTTTTCTGCCTTTTTCAGCAATGTAAGCTTGATTTATGCCTGTCCTGCTCTTTAGGAAGAAGAGTCACTGCTCAAGCAAATGTCATACTTTACTGAAGGTAAACATTTTGGAAGGCAGCTGAAAGATACATTTGCTGATTCCCTTCGATATGTAAATAAGCTTTTAAACAGCAAGTTTGGATTTACATCTCGTAAAGTCCCTGCTCATATGCCTCACATGATTGACCGCACTGTTATGCAAGAGCTACAGGACATGTGAGTATGTTTTTGTTTAAAATAACGTACAACTGTAAGGAATTCTACCTTTCTATTGTTGCTTTGCTGTAGCTATTTCCAATGTGTTAATGGCCCCTCATTAAAATCATATTTTGAAAAAGGGAATAAGAATTTTATAACCACATGATAGTTGTGCTAAAATAAGGAGACTTTTGAAGACCTTTCAGAATTCTAGATAAGAACTCATTTTTAGGTAAGGAATTTTTCGCTTCAAGAAACTAGAGTGCTAAATTAAGTTTTATTCTTATCTAGGTTTCCTGAGGAGTTTGACAAGACATCATTTCACAAAGTACGGCACTCAGAAGATATGCAGTTTGCTTTTTCATACTTCTACTATCTTATGAGTGCAGTTCAGCCACTGAACATTTCTCAGATCTTCGATGAGGTTGATACGGACCAGTCAGGCATCTTGTCTGACCGAGAGATTCGCACGCTGGCCACAAGAATCCATGAACTACCATTAAGTTTGCAGGTACTCTTTCCTTACTGTTAACTTTTAGAGTAACTTCAGTTTTAAAGTAAAAAAAAATCTTAAAATAGAATGAATCAAATCTTTATTTATCTTCTTTTATAGCATCTGTAACACTTGGCATTTTTTAAATATTGCCTGGAGAATATAACACTGTGTTCTACTTCTATCATTGTTCTGTGGAGTCTGCAATTAATCTGGCAGCATCAGAAAAATGGCTCACAGGTATCCCAGTTCAAGAAAGCAGTGTGAGTTTATCAGAAAAAGTGTTCACTGTGAAGAGTGGGATCCTGCTGTGCTCACTCTAGTTCCTGCACATAGTGAAAGACAGTTCTTGCCCTGAGAAACTTGTGGTCTAAAGAAAGAATTGAGAAAAAGGGTGGCAAAGTCATCATACTAGGAAACAGTGTGACAACAAACATATACAAAGCTTCATGCCTCTGTTTTTCTAGGAACTTGATAAACAGACACAGTCTTTGTAAGACTTGCACTCTTAGAGATGCAGGTACAGAATGAAGTGTGCTGTTTCTGCTTTAAATGGAGCAAGTGGTACAAACCAATGAAGTAATTTGTTTGTGACATGATGCACAAAATGGCATAGTTGGAACACATCCCTACTCTAGTATGTTCCTTGACCTGGGCCTTAATCAGAAAACCTTACTGTCCTTTCAGTTCACTTTTCTGTTTGTTTGCCTTATTTAGGATTTAATATGCCAACGTTGATTTGGGAATTATGTACTGTCCTGACATTGTCAGTAAAGGTGTGTTTTTCATTTTAAATGAAAAAGACATTGTCATGCTTTATCTGGTCTCAATTCAACTATGCACTGGACCGCTTGCTTTACTTTAGGTGTACAGGAAGTCCCACTGACTTAGCAGTTACTGAAATGGGGTCACCTAAATACTAAGTCTAGTTGTGGAAATTTATTATGTAGATAACATTGAATATGTCTGTGTACCCTGGATTTTTAGACTTATGCCAGTGAGAAAACAGCATTATATATGTTTTTTTTCCTTCTCTTTCTGTTAGGATTTGACAGGTCTAGAACAAATGCTAATAAATTGCTCTAAAGCTCTTCCTGCCAACATTACTCAGATCCATGTTATTCCTCCAACTCAGGAAGCGTATTATGATCCAAATCTGGTAAGAAACATTGGTCTTAAAAGATGCTTGTTTTCTTTGCTGAGTATGTGTTTACTGTTCTTTAAAAGCTGGTTTGATTAACAGAAGGGAAGTATTTATAAAAATTACTTCTTGTGTATACATGAAGTGTTACAAAATGAAAGTTTTACAAGCTACTTACTAACTTAAAACCCCTGTAATTTTCTTTAAAAGCAGAGAAAAGCTGAGCTTTAGAATGTTATTATAATTGGGATTTAAAAAGTCATCCTCATTAGGAAAGCTTTGCGATTGTGAACCAAAAAGATAGTAAGCCCAATACCTTTCTGTCTAGAACTTGCTGATAAGTCTTTATGCAAATTATAACCCAAATATTTAAAACCAAAACAAAATTAAAAAAAATACCAAACTACCACCTGGACATCTTTAGAATTTGAAGGCTTCAGACTGACGTATTTTAATATTCAAAGATGGGCTGACAGGAACCTCATGAAGTTCACCCCAAGAGAAGTGCACAGTGCTGCACCTGGGAAGGAAAAGCTCCGTGCAGCAGCATTATGCCAGGCGTTACCCAGCTGGAATGCAGCTTGGCAGAAAGGCAGCTGGGGATCCTGGAGGACACCAAATGGAACATGAGCTAGCAGTGTGCCCTTGCTGCATAGAAGGCTAATGGTACCCTGGGTTGCATTACACAAAGTGTTGCCAGCAGGTCAAGGAAGGCAACCCTTCCGTTCCACTCAGCAGTGGTGAGGCCATATCTGGAGTGGTGGGTCCAGTTCCAGGTTCCTCAGTACAAGGAACACATGGACATACTGGATGAAGGCAAATGAAAGACCGTGATTAAGGGTCTGGAGCATTTCTCTTGTGAGGGAAGACAGAGCTGGGACTGTTGAGCATAAAGCAGAGTAGTCTCAAGGCATGATCTCTTCAATAGATAGAAATATCTGAATGAAGGGCACAAAGGAGATGGAGACAGGCTCTTCTCAGCAGTGCCCGGGACAGGACCAGCATCACTGAGCATAGATTGAAACACAGGAGTTTCAGTCTGAACATCAGGAAACACTTTTTTTAATGTGAGGATGACCAGGCACTGGTGCAGGTTGCCCATTTGTGGACAGTGTCCCTCCTTGGAAATATTCAGAAGCTGTCTGGGCATAGTCCTGAGCAACTGTCACCAAGCAGCCCTGCACAAGCAAGGAAGCTGGACCAGATGAGATCCCAAGATCCCTTCCAATCTAAACCAGTCTGTGATTCTGTACAAACTGGGTCTTAGGACTAGACGTTCCTTAATGATTTAAGTTCTAAATTTCTACTTTAGTGGTTAAATTCTCATCAAAACCTGCTGGAATATAGATCTGAGATTTAGAACTGATACTAATAGCTAAATTGCTTTTACAACGATAATATAATTTCTGCATCAACCCATATATTTGAAAAAAATGTGTTGATACACTTTGCAAAATGGATGACCTCATGTTTTATAGCTTCCAATCAATACATTATCAAAGCAAAAATAATTTTGATTAGATCATGAACTTTTGGGTAGTAGAAGGCATGATGGATCCCAAACATATGCAAGTCATACAGAAGAGATCTGCAAAATGAGTGTAGATAAATGTATATGAACATTGACTTTTTTCTTTTTGTTTTCCTTCCCTCTGGGTGTCTATCCCGCCTTGTATTCTTCTCAGGTTATATTATAGAGTTTTAAAAATATTTTCCCCTAAGTCTGAGTTTACAGCAAAATTCTATAAAAACATACTGTCAGCATGATTTGAAGGACTGGAAATGTGGATCTGACAATGCTATACAGCCTGAGGATCTTTCATCCAGTTCAGCTTTACTTCGTTTTGCTTCTTTATGGCTTCCAATTAATTCTGAAAAATTTTGTTAAGTAGAAAACTTTGAAGAATAGTAGTAATTACAGGATGGCTGCTATGAATATACCATAAGATGGGTTAAAATAAGTCTCAGTGGTTGGGAACAATGTCAAATTACTTTCATCTTTTTGGAAAGTTAGTAAAATATTACTAATCTAAACAATAATGCCTAATGCACCAGTTATCAGTCAATTCAAATGGTTACAAAATGGTGTTTGTGTTCAGCACAGAGACCTAATTTATCTTTACTTTTATTGTCTGCAACAGCTATATTTCTTGAAATGAGCCTACTACCATGGAAATACCCCTTGAGAATAGGGATTTTACATTCCAGAATTGTTTCAACCTATGTATCAGCTGTTTTGCTGAGTTTGCCAGGCCAGTGTTACAGGTGGCCTTTATCAGAACAGTATCAGCTGTCAAAAGAGTTAGAATTTCTGAATATTTTATTGAGAAAGAAATCTAGAAGTTGCAATGTTTTTTGCAAAAGAAAAAATTAAATCTGTATTTTTCTTTTATTACTCGTATGCATAGGAAATTGTGATGTTATGCACCACTATTGCTTTGTTTTTTCCCCTCAATAGTTGATCAAGAAACCATTGCTTTTGATTCCAGGAGAGTAAAGCATATGTAAGCTTTTCGAACTGTAATATAAGTTGTCTACAAAGTACATCTATAACAGACTCTCTAGTTTTCAGTAACCTATAATCTAAACAAACAGTGTTTTCTTCCAGCCTCCAGTAACCAAAAACCTAGTGACTAATTGCAAACCTGTGACTGACAGAATTCGTAAGGCATACAAGGACAAAAACAAATACAGGTATGCTGTTGCAGTCCTGTGAAAAGCCATGCTAGGTTTTGTAAAGCCATAAGAAGAGGCATGAATGCATACATAACCAAAGATTGTATGTGTATGCTAACAAAGCTTGATTTAACAGTGGAACTAAAGAAACATAGTTATTAATTTATGTATGTTTCATTGTGCAGAATGATGTGATTTGTGATTTAGCAGACTAAATATTTTCATGTTACTTGTGTCATGTTGGGCCATATCCTAATTTGTGTTGTACAACAGTAAGCCAGAGTATGTTTACACAGCTATATAAACTGACTGTGTGTAGTGAGTGAGGGCAGTTAAAGTAGCATAAAAAGGAGCAAAGAGCCAGTCCTAGAAGTTGTAAATGTAATTAATCCATTCTTCTACTGAAGCATGAAAAAAAAGAAAAGAACGGAGAAAGCATTTCAGCCCCAACTACCTTGTTTTCCTGTGAGGAGCAGGAATGACAGGTAGGGAAGGAGACAGATCCCCCTTGGAAAGAGCAGGACAAACTGTGATCATGACCGTAGGTTTGTTTGAGTACTTGTATTTGCAGAGGTTTGACTGAGATCAGGTTCTCTCAAATCTTTCTTCTCTGAAACAGGAAGTGGAGGGGCAAGTACTGATGTCTTTACTCTTGTGACCAGTGACAGGAGTCCAGCAAATGGCATGCAGCCATGTCAGAGAGGTTTAGATGGGATATCAGGAAAAGGTTTTTTGCCCAGAGGGTGGTTTGAGCACTGGAACACACTCACCAGGGAAGTGGCCACAGCACTAAGCCTGTCTGAGTTCAAGAAGTGTTTGGACAATGCTCTCAGGCACATGGTGTGATTCTTGGAGTGTCTGTGCAGGACCAGGAATTGGGCTTGAACCAGATGGGCCCTTTCCAACTCAGCATATTCTATAACTCTATGCAACTTGCAAATCAATTGCATGCCAATGAGGCTGTTTGCTGGCTGGAGCTTATATTCCCTATTCTCACCTGTGGCACTGGGCAGGGCAGGGTGGTCTGTGAAGCATACAGTTGCCCCAGGAGTGGCTGCAACATGAAATAAAACTGAAGAATGAGAGAAGGTTACAGATGTTGCTTAGGGCAGCTTTTGGACATTATTATACATTAATTCATAGAACATCCAGTTGTGCTGTAAACTTTGTAATTAATTCCACTCCCAGGAAAGTTTATGATAAACCTGAAAAACTGACCAACAAATGAGATTGAAAAATGTTGGGATGGAGGCTTATGGTAATATATTTATATCATTAGGATATGTGCTAAATAATTGTATTAATTTTGTTAGCTTTATAAATGGAGTAGATTGTCAGGAGCCAGCTGGTTGTTTTCATATATTGAGATTAGAAAAATGAAAAATACAAGTGTGGTACTGCTAATAAGACTGTTAACCTGGAGTCAAATGTTCATAGCTTATATGCTTTCTGTTAGAATTTATATCTTTGATTTATAGGTGGTTACTAATAAATCTACAGGAAAGTGGTTCTGTGTAAGAGCATTAGCTGAAAAATGTAAATATATTGATAGAAAGCAAATGGCAAATTCTAATGAAGGTTGGCCAGTCAGATTAGAAATGTCACTAAATTATGTTAATTCATGGTTAATATTTATTAAACCAGAGTTTAGGTTGTTTTATTAATTTATAAATATTATTTTACAATAAGGTTTGAAATCATGGGAGAAGATGAAATTGCCTTCAAAATGATTCGCACAAATGTTTCTCACGTAGTGGGTCAGCTGGATGACATACGAAAAAATCCCAGGTATCCTCTTTTGTGATTTGTTGTGATGAAGTTGTTGAGGTAGTTTTATCTTTCTGCTCTTTTTAAACTTTTTGTGTGTTGAAAGAATAATTTATTGTGTATTTCTAAACTGTGTGTTACAAAGCTAAGACCAGTTTGAACCAAAAATACTTCTAATTTTTTCTGTTTGACTGAAGCTAAGTGACTACTCTCTCTGTTATGCTAGGTGTTATGTCAGGAATTTGTTACATTTTTATATATCTAAAATCTTTGAAAACTTAGCAACTTCAGCTGTTTTTGAAGCTTTCATTTTTGCCATTTTAGGGGCCTTACAGTTTATATCATAGCCAGTTTCATTTCAAAGGAAGAGCTTTTTGATCTGCTTTATATAGGTGTGTATTATTTTGTTACAAAATCAGTTTTGCATATTCATTGTCCTTTCATGCTCTTATACAACATGGCAAATGCTATTTTTTTAATATTTGATGAGAAACAAGTTAAAGCTGGAAGGTAGTCCTGTGTTCTCTGCTCTGCAGTAGTAAAACCTTTAGATACTCAAATCTGAGAGTAGACTCTGTAGTGGTGAATTAGGCTCCTGAAATGACTGTGAGATAAATGGAGAAAATCTGTGTCTTGGATTACATTTCACAGCAACCACCTTGCAAAGCAAGGGTGCTGTGTTTGAGACTCCAGTCTGAAACTGCTTTGTGGAAGCATTTAACTGCAGACCCGAGCCCGTTGCATGAAACTGGGGTTTGAGAAGACATTGAGATAATTTAGTAGCTGTCTTAGCAGTGGGACAGTGCCTCCACTTGTCTCCTTTCTTCTCTTGGTTGCACACTTTTATCTTGCATCTTGCTTCTATCTTTAGAAAACCAGAGTTCTCTGCCAGTTTAATGAGTTTGGCCTCAAGAAGGGGTCTGACAAGTGTCAAGACAGAGCAAGGAGGAAAGTAGAACCAGGTACCTTGAGCCAGGGAAAGTGAAACCTCCCCTTTTGGTCACAGCAAGTTATTGGATAATCTCAGCTGCCTTTAATGCTACACCATTATTTATAGATAAAGAGGTTTTCACTTTTCTCTCACACTCGTACTACTTTAGCATTTCTCTTTCAGAATAAACGACCTAGTAAGTCTTGTGACATTTTTCAGCTGAAGGTGGTCTATACCTACTGCTACTCCTTACCAAGAGTGCCTTCTGGCCACATAACTTTGCATTCCAGTTCCCACAATGACCCATTTGAAAAGAAAATAGGCAGTGCTCTAGCTCATCCTGCTGCTTTCTCTTCCTTCTCTATTTCTTTGTCTGCAGGGGAGAAAGCTTTTTTTTAAAAGGAAGTGTGATTTCAAGCCTTGTGAGGCCCAAAGAGGGCATGTAACCTGAGTTTTTCACCTTCAGTGTTCAAATTAATGAAGGCAGGTTGAGTTGATTACTTGAGTTGTATTCCTACAAAGTATATGCAGTACTGTAATCATACCTCATTAGCAAAGGAGAGCTGGCACAGTTATGCAGACATGCCATTTTCTTCTCTTTGCCATCTTTTCCTTGCATATAAACCATTAATTACTTCCAGTCTGTAAAAAGAGGTATTTAGTGCTTGTCTTGGAATGAACTAAAAGTATCATTCACTTACTAATCTGCCTAAAATGTTTGTTTTGCATCCTTAAGGCAAAATGCACATTAATTTTCTACGTTTCAATTCTGGAATATCCAAAGGAATGTGATGTTTGGTTTCTTTTGGATGGATTAAAACAGTCTTTCCATTAGAAACAGGCTAATACATGGGAGTGATGAGGGTACTGGGTCTTGGTTTGCAGTGTGTAGCAACCTCTCAGTCTGTAAGCTTCATCTCTTTTAGATGCAGCTAACCAGGGGTATCTGCTCCAGGAGTGCAGCTACTACATTCCCAGGGCTAATGAGCTGCCAGTCCAAGGGACAAGGTCAGGGATAGTCCAGAGTGAACTCCTAAATAGCTTATAGTGTAGACATGATTGCCATAACCAGCTGCTTTGCATAGTATTACTTGATAGGGTGGATAGAGCCTGCTCATTTTTGGAGAGGCATATTTTGTTCTTCTCAGATGTAACAATTCGAATGACTGTTTATCCCCTGCACGTAACTAGAGCAAAGTTACCAGTTATGCCAGATTTCAGTACATGACCATTCAGTGGTAATTCCCTGTGTGGGCTGCTACACATGCTATAGGGCTCTGCTTATTTCCAGCTTCATGTAGGAAGTCTGAACTTTGCTCTTTGAAAGAGCACACCATACTATAGAGAATACAGCTGACCAGAACTACTTATTTACAAAGGTTAGCAATGACAAGGCATATGTCACCAGATATGATTTCTGCCTCTGGGGAAAATGTAGGGGTCTTGTATCTCACAATATAAATAAAGCACATAACCTTGCCCATATGTGGAAAGGGGAATTTTTGTTGTCATGCACCAGGTCAGAGTGGCCAAGGCTACACAGCAGTTCAGCACTCTAATTTAGTTTCAATTTTTTTTGCAGTAACTTAAATAGTTGCATGTTTCTTATGTGAGAAATAACTCTCTGCAAGAGGCATTATTGGGAATGTGCTTATTTGGTCACAGTGATTTCCATAAAAATTCTATTCAGATTGTTGTCATTTGTATTTTGGTTGATTATACAAATCCAACTTTGGATCTATGATTCAAGCTATATCTTGTCCAATTTATATAATGTTCTCAGTAATCCAAAGCCTGGAAACCAAGCTTTGCTCTCTCTTAAACAATCTTCTGTATTTTTATGTTGACTTTTTCTAAAGAGTGCAGCATATGCGATCCATTAATAATTGGGTTTGTTTACCTCTTACAGTGTAGTTCATTTTGTTCTTTAAGGTACTTTACTCATAGTAATTTAAAACTATTAAAATCCTTACACAAATCATAATGCTGTTTACGATGGGCTTTGGGTTGTTGCATATTCTGGTGCCCATTAGATGGCAGCATTATATAACTAGAAGAGAGAAATGTGGCCTGTCAGTGGATTCCTCAGAGATTTTGACTTGCTGTCAACCTTAGTGCTCTTAGAAGTACAATAAAATTAATAAAAAATAATGCAGCAATAAAAAGTATGTCACTTTGGTTTTAAAAGGATACTGTATCAATTTTGCTTAAAAGGATTCTGTTTGTGTTATTGGTTTGCCAATATCTTTGCCATATTTTTAAAAAAAATATTCTAACAATTTCGTCTTGTTTTCTAGAAAATTTGTTTGCCTAAATGACAATATTGATCATAATCATAAGGATGCTCAAACAGTGAAAGCAGTGCTTAGGGATTTTTATGAATCGATGTTTCCCATACCTTCCCAATTTGAACTGCCGAGAGAATATCGGAATCGTTTCCTTCACATGCATGAACTCCAAGAATGGTAGGTTACACCAGTTGTTTTCAAGTTATTGTAGTGCAACAGCATATAATTATGGAAGATATTGGTACAAGCCATTTTCTCCCCAGTATTGTCATAAAGGAGTTAACAGTGACAATAACGTGAAAAGACTTGAATGGACTAAAATTTGAGGTCTGCAGGATTTGGGTTTCTCTGGTGCTTGAGTAGTCATTAACATTTTATCAATTGGCCCTGACCTACTGCAAAGAAAAATGTTTCGTCTGTTTGTTTAAGTAATTCAGGAATTGTGGGTTTCTTTAAGTGTTTAAAACCCCCAAAGCCTTCTGGAAAAATTAGGAAAGATATATGTGTCTTGTTTGTACATAATACATGAGATTTTTGTGTGTTTATCTCTTAGCCTTTTATAAATAACTTCAGAAATTGAGGTAGCTGACTTGAGAATACAAGCAAAAGGTTGACAGGTACAGTGACAAAAATGAGACAAAACTAATATAGTAAATCTGTTGCTGATCAGCAAATTATGAGAAATAGCCACTAATAAGGAAGGAGAAAATATTAGGGGAACCATAGAAGGAATGTGGAGGATTGTAGGTGACATAAACAGATGGGGACTGTAGTGGCACAGGCAGTGGGGGACAAACCCAAACCCATTTCAGCAGTTAGCTTTAGAAATTTATGCTGGAAGAGTAGACATTGTTGGGTCCCTTTTTGAGAACCTCCATCAAGACTTTTTGTAGCTTTAGAAAGACGCTTTATTTACGTTGCTTGTGGCCAAAGATGATTCTACAAGGGTGGGTGCTGAAGTGCTGCTGAAAATCAAAATGCTTTCTGAATCATAGGACTGTCCAGGTTGGAAGGGACCTCAAAAGATCATTTGGTCCAATATTTCCTGGGAAGAGGGTGCCTAGCTGAGATTATCTCCTGCCAGCTCTCAAGTGTCCTCTATGTCCAGGCACATATCTGTAGCACACAGGTGAACTGCAGTTTGGTATAAAAGGACATACTCAGTGTGACTCACTCCTTGCCTGCTTGTGACTGAAACCATAGTTGCCATGTGTAGATGTGGCACTTGGGGACATGGTTTAGGGGTGGCCTTGGCAGTGTTGGACCCAATCTTAGAGGTCTCTTCCAACCTCAATGTGATTCTAAGATCTAGCACCATGACCAGTCACATCTTGAAGATGTCCAGTGGTGCAGACTATCCCCTGTCCCTGGGGAAGATGCTCCAGTGAATTATTGTTTTCACTGTAAAAAAATTTCCTTATATCAAGATGAAACCTTTCACAGTCCAACTTGTACCTGTTGCCCCTTGTCCTCTCCATGTGGCTCTTTGTGAAGAGAGCCTCCATCCTCTTTTTAATCACCCCATAAGTACTGGAAAAGAAACTTTCTGTGCATGTTTCATGGAAAGTCTTTAAAGTTTAAATATTTGAATTTATAATATATGAAGCTGTTTTTCTGTTTCCTTCTTTCCTTGTCCAGGAGGGCATATAGAGACAAGCTCAAATTCTGGACCCATTGTGTTCTAGTAACACTTATTGTATTTACAGTCATCTCATTTTTTGCTGAACAGGTAAAGTTAATGTATTATCAATATCATATAATATAACGCTTAAGAGATTGTGGAATTTTTAGGATAATATCAGATGGATTTTTTAAATAGGTTTTGAAGAGTAGCTAGGATTTTTCTTTCATGAAAGAAGTAAAGATGTTACATGAATAATGATTAGGTTGCTTCAATTTTTAAATCATCATGTTGAGATTCCTTGAAAAGAGAGTCATATGGGGGGGAAAAGGTATTCCCTTCTCAGGTGCCTTGTGACTGTCAAGTCCATGTTCAGTGTGCTACATTTGGATGCTCAAAATCCGTACTTGCTTTTGAAACTCTTAGTCTATTCACATACAAATGTGAAAAGTAAGTTACCAGGAAGGAAACATAAGTAAGAGCAATACTGTAGTCCTGAAGAGAATCTTAAGGTATTTAGAGGCCTTATCAAAAGCTCTTTCCTATGTAATTGCAAAGACTCCTATTGAATTCAAGAGGTTTTTAATCTGACTCGAAGGAAAAAAACCCTCCACTTCTGCAAGCTTAAAATGGCTTTCTTGAACATGATTAGTCCTGCTAAACTCAGAGGGAGTCAATGGAACAAATCATATGGGTAATTCTTTGCAGGTTGGGGCCTTAAGTAACACTTTCCGTGGTCTGATGAAGAGGGTGTAATTCTTGAAAGGTTGGCTTTTGATTTTTTTTTTTCCCACCTGTAACTTTTGCATGACTCTTTCCCTTGATTTTCAGTCTCTTGTATATATTTAAAAACTCCATTAGTAACTTGGTTTTGGAAAGGGATACTCAACTCAGTGTTACAGTTAGGAATATAAATACTTTTAAGATGCCAACTCTGTGTTGAGAGTTTAAAATAAAAAATAATCAGAAAATAATCAGAATATAGGCATACTGTATTTCTCACTTTCTGCTTGTGTTCTGATTATTGAGAAGTCCAGTGGAAATGTGCACATCTAACAGATGAATTTAAGTAATAAATGTTTTTCCTGTGTAATGAAAAAAAAATAAAAGTACGGTATTGACTTAATTACTGTGGATGGTACAGATTTTACAGTTTCTAAATGAAAACCTGACCAGCTGTGGATCTTTAGCCCAGCAGAGAACTACATATTATATCTTTTCTCTCCTCAGCTAATTGCACTTAAACGAAAGATTTTTCCAAGGAGAAGGATCCAAAAAGAAGCTGGACATGAGCGAATCAAAGTATAGAAGAGCTTTATTTTGGAGATCAGTCTACCTCAAGATGTGATTAAGCATTTTAAATCTCTCTTTCATAAGTGTCTTTTCTGGTTTGACATTTAACTACGTTGATATGAAGAAAAAGAATCATGCACCTACAGTTAGAATCTGCAGTACTCTTCATGATATAAAAGCTGTTGGAGCTGTGACAATGCAAAACAACAACAGAACAATAATTGCAGGAAACCTGTACATAGGCAGTTTTCAACAGGTCTTACTTGACAACTCTTAGTTCCATGGCCATGTTATCCTTTTTTATAAAAAGGGTTACCTAAGCAAATGTAACTGCATTTATTGCAGTGGATGTTGCCAACGAGATAAAATGTTGGAAGGAGAAGTTGTTTGGGATCAGCTTAACAAGTCCTTGATCTTGCATTCCAAAGCATTTTGCAAATTTCTGTCATTGCTGCTTTTTTCAGACCTACGGGAAAATTGAGGATTGTGTAACTTGTCATTTAAATTTAGTACACATTTATAGATGTTGACATTCTTTAAAGCACAGTGACAGTCCATCTCCCTATTTGTAGTATTTAATTGCAATTTGGAAAAAATGTATGTTGATGAAAATAATTGCACAGTAACAGAACATCTAATGGTTATTTGAAAGATACTTTATATCTGGTGTATTCTAGTCCAAAGAATACAGTGATATTATTTCTTGGCTTGATTACAAAGAGAGGGTTGTAATCAAATGAAACTTATCAAGGAATAGTATTTTACAAGCATTGTAAGTATAAAAGCAAAAGTGCCTCTCTATATGAATGGGTAACAAACTTTTAAAGTAGAACAGTATGGGAGCAGTGTTTCACTTCAGAAAACAATATTTGTACTGACATACAAAGCTTTGGTGTTTTTAAATTTAACAGGGTTTGGCCTTGTGTTTTGCTGAGACATCAGAGTAGTGTGGTTTTATGTGGGGAAAAGGGTACTGAATCTTTTCAAGCAGAAATTTTTGGTGGTGTATCTTCAATTAATTGTTAGCAGTATTCAAAACAGCATTAATTTTTGTAATCAGAGGATGTACAAAATGTATGTGCATATGTATTGTAAGATACTTGGTTTGCTTTGAAATTAACTAAAATGTGATGAAAGTTTTGTCTGTTGATTCTTTTTTAAAGTAGACAAAAACCCATTTTGATAAATTAGCCCATAGTATGTATAGATCATTATGTTAAAAGTTATTTTTTCTTTAAAACCTTCCAATTATAATAATATTAATTTGAAGAATGAATCTGTTCTCAAAGTAGAATCAAACTTTTAAGCAATATAAAAATGTAAGCACTTTTAATTGGTAAGGTTATATTTCATGCTAGCAATACATATTGTGCTGAAATGTGGAAGGTAAGTAGTTTAAATCTGCAGTATTTCAGCCTGGCAGAAGATGAGGCATTTCAAGAAATACAAGAAAGTTTCAAGTGTAAGAAGCTATCAAAGCTATTAGGTAGATTTTTACTAGGAATTTTTTTTTTAAAATTTGACATTCTAATCAAAATAGTTGGAGGAACTTTGTTGAAACTCTCAGGGCAGTTTTTCCTGATGCAGTTATGCGTGAATATGGAGATGGCGTGGGTAGCTCAGCTGTCACTGCAAAGGATTTTTGTTGAAGCAAAGCTTCTTTGCCAGCGCGTCCCACGGTTCCTGGCTGGGGGGACAGGGCAAGGCAGGGGATGCTGCGAGGACAGTCAACTCCACCCCAGGAACGTTTTTCCCAGGGAAAACTTAAACTTGCTCACGGAAGCACTAAATGAAACCTCTCTAATGGTTGGGGCTAATGAGAACATCCTTATTCTGAGGGCTTTTGTTTGTCTGAATGATAAATCGAGGCCGTTTCGGGCAAAGCCGGGCGCCCAAAGCTCGGTACGCTCCGAACTGCCCCGCGCGGCCCCGCCCCGGCCCTTCCCGCCCTCTCCGCCGGCGGGAGCGCTGAGGCGGCTCCTCCGGCCCTCTGCCCCCCGCTCCCTCTACCCTCGTCCTGCCGTGCCCCCCGGCCCTTCTCGCCCCGGGGAGCCGCGGGAGAGGCTGAGGGGGGCTCGGAGGGGCAGCAGGGCTCGGTGTGAGTGCCCTGCGAGCCGCCCGGCCCCGCCCGCCCCTCAGCGTGAGGCGGCGCAGGGCCCGGCCCGCCCTGAGGGACGGGCAGGTGCGGCCCCGCGGGGGAAAACCAACCTGCTTACCAAACTCACACAAGCACCGGTTTGCTTCGCGCCTGCATTTTTTGGGTGGGGCAGGGTGAAAAATACACAGCTGTGGATTGAGGATCCTTGACCTGGCTAAAGCAGGTACACACGAGGGTTGCGAGGCGGTGAGGTTGTTTTACACCTGCCTGAGGAGGGGGAGCTGAGGAGTTGTGCTTTGTAAACTGATTTTCAGTAAGGAGCAAAGCGCCTGTAATGTCAGGGTGGGGCAGGGTGAAAAATACACAGCTGTGGATTGAGGATCCTTGACCTGGCTAAAGCAGGTACACACGAGGGTTGCGAGGCGGTGAGGTTGTTTTACACCTGCCTGAGGAGGGGGAGCTGAGGAGTTGTGCTTTGTAAACTGATTTTCAGTAAGGAGCAAAGCGCCTGTAATGTCAGATAAAACACGTGTTTGCAGTTCAGAGCTGTGCTTTGGCAGCACCACACCAGGGCCCTCCTCCTTAGGCCCTCGTTTTCAGCAATCACAGTACTCAAAAAGCAGATGGACTCTTGAAAATGTTACCTCATTTGAGGATAATTTTAATGCAGGGGCTTTTGACTTTACAATTAATAATTTAAAGATGTTTTGCTTTTGTTTTCCAAGACACTCGAAGGTCTAAAAATCTTCAGATTGCACAGAGAAGCATCAACCTCAGAAAAAGCTGCTCATTGAAAACAAGTGTTCTTAGCTTAGTGTGGTCATGTTACCTGTTATATATTATCTATGTAATATATTTTCACAGCTATGGACAAATAATTTAAAAAAAACAAACCAGAAATAGGAGGCTCAGGTGTGTGAGAGAGCTGTTAGTGATTGGGGGACTTTAGAGTCGTGGAAATTCAAAAGATCTTTACTGGAGTTCTCAGTTTCAGTGCATGAACTTCGTTTTCAGATCTGTCTGTGCCTCAGCTGTGTTGAATTGTGTCTAGAATGAAGTTTACCCACTGTTGAGTCACAGCTTGCTCAGTCTGGAAAACAGGGTACTTGTGGCTGGATACCCTTCCATCTTCCAAGGAATCCTGTTATTTTTTGAAGAATTCTTAAAAGGAAGTATCATGTGACAGTTAACTCGAAATCCCTCATAGCTCTTGCCATCAGGCAAAGATAACAAGAAATATTTCAACGAGGATTTAGTAGCTTTCTGTTCCCCTTTGTATATTGTTTCTATTGCTGATAAAATGCTGAGTAAACAATATTTTGTCAGTCATGCATCTAGTGACTACAGCTATGCTCTTTCTCTTCTAAACAGATATTTTCCTCCTTGGATATTTATAGAGATACACAGCATATATAAAAATTAATATTACTCAAGTAAATAAATTAATATTTTTAAGAGGGTAGTGTATGTGTAAAATGTTTGCCAGTGTAGAAATGGCATTAGTTACATTACAGAATGCAGAGGTATAATAGCTATAAAGAAAGATAATTCAGAACCTGAAAGTTGCCCAGGACTTTTAAAAATGGCATAAAAATTTGTATATTTGTCTCTGCAGTGTGGGATGCCTTGTAGAATTACCATGTTCTTTATGATTTCTGTATTTTGCTAAATAGAATATTGGCATAGCTTTTGGGGAATGCAGTACCGGATATGACAAAATGTATAACAAACACAGAGGCTGAGCAGGCAGGCAGCTTAAGAAAATGGATGATTTACTTCCTTCTTTTTCAGCAGAATCAAGTGGGTTGCCACTAGCCCTGGTGTTTTTTTTATCATGTTTTTTAAACACCACTGATGGGTAACATTGTGAAGTATCTCAAAACTAAAACAGTTTGACTGCTTGCAGATCCTTACAGGTGGAGACTGTTACAGAGATATCCATAACAGGTCCATGTAAGCATGAAAATATATTTATATTCAAACTATTGTGGGGAAAGTTTTGTAATAAATACAATATACTGTTTCAGTAGGAAAAGATCTCATTATGGCACCATCAGGAAGGAAGCATGGAGGAAAAGCTGGTAAACCAGCACAGGAAGAACAGACCTTACCTGCCTATGACTTTGAGGAGGACAGAAAAGAACTGAGTGGATCAGAGGAAGATATTAGAGAAGGTGCTTATGTGACTCTTAGCACATTTTCAAAATGTGAAGTTTACCACATTTCTGACTAGGAATAGAAAGGAGGACACTTCTGTGTCAGCCAGTGTCTAAGCAAGCATGGTTCATAATGCTTGAGACAACCAGCTGTATAATTTTATAGCATAAAGTATAATTTATACTGTATAATTTTGATTGGTAAGAGGAGACAACCCAATAGAATAGCTCTGTATAGTGCACTGTCATGTCTAGAAATTACAGGTGGAGTCTTCAGCAGAGTAGAATGTTGTTACACAATTGTTACCTTATTTTAATGCCATATCCTCCTGTCACCTAACTGCATAGAACCACTGAGAGAGCAGAGGAAGAGCTCTGCCTGCTTGTGTGGAGTGCTGAGTCAGGTAAGGTAGTTAGAGTCTGGCAAGGTTAGAAGTACTTCAGGAAGAATCTGAACCACGGAAAAGAAAGGATGAAGGAGAGAAAGCTGAGGCAAAAAGAAAATAAACCAAACGAGGGAATTTTATTTAAATTTGAGGGAATGTCATAAAAAAGTGGACCTTGATTAAAAATATGGTTCACATTCATCATGTGATAGTTTTTTGTAAAGTTTGATGTAACTCCACAATTACCTTTGGGTTTGTTTCTTGTTAACTCCTCCCCTTCATTCATTTAGACTAAATCCCTGTCCCACTTCTCCCTGCCATAAACAGAAAATCTGACAGCCAAGGATTTTTTTTTTTTCTAGTGATATAACTATCTATTTTTGGTTTTGCTTTTTAAAGGTTAGAGAGAATTTCAGTACTTATTTTACAGGAGAATTCTAACATATTTGGCTTTTTTGATTTTTATGTGATTTTTACCTTTCTGATGATTGTTACATTGTGAGTTGGGAGTAATGATAAAGTAGTGGACAGAGAAAGTAAAACTGGCTGAGACCAGTGTAGAGGAACTCAGTGCAGTGCCAGCTCAAATCTGGCCTTGCAGAATAATTCAACACTGCCTGTCAATTCCAGATTCAGAGTTTTAGGAGCTGCATGTGTTATTGATGGGAACTGAGACCCATGAGACATGTTCAGACAAATGGCATTACAGAAAAGTATTTATGCTTTTAATGACTCAAACAGCCCCCACAAAATAGAAGGTATTTTTGTAAATATTTGTGTAATTTTTCTAAAGGTGACACACCAGTAATGGACAAGCATGGAAAGAAAAGACCTTTGGTGACTACTCATGCGGTTCCAGACGATGTGGGGTAAGCTTAGGTGTTTGGGGTTATTTTACCAAAATAAGCAAGTAGATATGAATTTCAGTTACTCACTATGTTTATTTTGCTCGGTTTGTTTTTGGTTTGGTTAGTATTTGATTCAAAAATCAAGTGACATACAGACATCAAGATAATACAGTAGTTGTAGGTAAAAAAAGAGAATGTAACATTTTAAAATGAGTAATTATGCAGTTTTTTTGTAGATGTGTTTGAACATGCATAAAAATTTGATATATTTCTGTCAGTTCTTAAAATATTTTTTTCTTTTAAAAAATACTTGGTTTATTCTAAATTGTTGATAATTTCATTAAATGTCACTATTTTTTTTCTGATTTTACGTGCTTGAAGATATTACCAGTACTTTGAATTATCCAAATATTGCATGAAAAGTAAATTCTTTTTACAGATAAATCTTACCAAAATTAATATTTATGGGCAGTGTGAATGTAATACAAGTGTATGCAAGAATAGTTTTGTAGCAGATATAACTTGAGATGAAGATACTGTTTTTATTTACCGTGTTGTACCACTGCCTTTCACGCTGGTGTTATCATCTTAAAGATGCTGTAAAAACAAACCTGATATTATTTATCTTGGATTTTTCTTACTGTGACTGTCATACTCTCTGGGATAGACTTGTTTCATTTGATGTTTCAAACACCCTTTGTGTTTCCTTTTTGTATAGAGACTAATCAATTTTATTTACTGAATGCTGCCACTCAAGACCCTTTAAATGCCTAAGAGTGCATTTTTACTGGGGAGTTAATAGATTATAGTATTTTTTTTTTCATGAAAGTAAATTAGTCTTAAAAAGAGACCTCTCAAATGAAACCAAAAGGAGTATAATTATTTTATCTTGTAGAGCAGTAGCAGCTGCGTACAAGTAAGAAGTACATGAATAAAATTAGCTTTAAGCATATAAAATAGGTCTTACTCTAAAGTCAGAAAAGGGGCAAATAAAAATTTTAAACACTTTTGTAGGGGTGAAGTACAGAATATGCTGGAAAGGTTTGGAGGTAAGTACATTTACATTCTAATACATTCAAAAAAGAAAAAAAATTGCAGAATTGGCAGTAATTCCTTACCATAATATAAATAAAATGACCAGTCTTTGTAGCATTTTTCAGCATTTCTGAATAAAGCCAGTTTTTCGGAAAAAAAATTTTATCTAAATAGAGCAAAAAGGAAAGAAGTGAAGGGAATAACTTACTGTTGTAAGTATAGGTAAGTACAAAGGCAAAGGGAGAGATGCATGATTGCTTTTGATAATTTCAATTTGAATATGAAGTTTAAGAGGTAGTGACTATATTGTAGAGAAGAGGGACAATATGAGTTAGCTGTTCTCACCCAATTTTTTGTTACACTGACATAGAGGATACTGGGGATTGCAAGACTTGAGTGAGAAATAAGGGGCATGTATATGTGAATATAAGCAGCTCAGTAGAACAAATGATTCTAATTCTAGACAAGTAAATTTGAAAGTAAACTTTAGTTGCAGTAGAGAATGAGAGAGTAGCTGTACTCAGCACCTTCAGAAATCTAGAGAACAGGGAATGGGCAGATAAGAGAATTTCGGCAATCAGGAAGAGTATGAGTTTATAGAAGAGCCAAATAATGAGGGTAAATTATGCCGGTCATCCAGTGATGAGAGATTTATGTGTGTCACTTAGTAGGATTTAATATTGTCATAAGAAGATCCTCAGATGGCTTTACTTAAATTACCACCTGAATTCTAGATAGCTGACAGGTTAGAGAAGAACCACTTTTCACTTGTAAAGAATGTATCACAGTGTAAGAAGACATAAAAAAGCTGTGGAAGGAAGGGAAACCATCTCAGTGTCAGTATTCCATACTCAATAGCTGATTAATACTTTTCCTTGTATGTAATAAAAAAAGCTATACAGAGTCATCACTTGCATGTCAATCTTAAGGAGTTAAAGGAATTACTTAATGCATGAATTAAGACTTTAGGCTGTCACAAAATTACATATTTGGTATTACATAATAGCCTGCTATTGTAGGCCTGGCAATTTAGATGGGAGGAGAATGTTAAAAAGTTATGATTGCTTGTAATTTAAGACTTTAAAAAGGAAGGCAAGGAGGGGTGGAAAGAAGGAAAATGAATCCGAGAGAGGATGCTGTTTGCACAAAATAATAGGTTTGGCATTAGCAGGGGCAGATGCCTCAGCAAAGTAGAGAGGTGTTTCCTGAAATCTGTAGTGAGAAGGAAAAGAAATTACTATTTTAACCTTAAGCTGAGAGTTGTTAAATCTCCAAATATAAATTAAAGTGAAACAAACAATACAAAATAGTACTGTCTCTCCAAAGTATGAAAAAGGTTGCTGTTATGTTCACAGTGATAGTAATCACATACTACCTTTAAATTTATTTCTGAAATCCAAGTGATTTGAATATTATTCTGAAACAGGTGTGGTTTTTCTAGGAAAAAAAAAATAATTTTAAAGTGTCAGCATAACTAAATTCCTTGAAGGTCTGGAAACTCTGAGCTGGCACCACAGTTGTGCAGCTAAACTAATGAAGATTTTGATGATGTTAACTGAAATATCATTAGATACTCGAGAAGAGAGCAAGATGTTTGTGCAAGGTATCTCTACTTTGAATAGAGAATTTACAGACTGTGAGATATCCAAATACAACGTGACTACACAGTGTGAATTGACTGAATAAGGCTTCCAGTGTTCCAAGAATGACTGTGTAGTTATTGCATAGGTGATACCTTAGAAGTGCATGTTGGGCCATAATAGTCAGTAGGGAAGCACATGATGACAGTGTGTAAGGATCTGATCTAAGTGTATGGAATGGAAGCCCTACAGCTGCCCTGAGTTCAAACCTCTGGAGTTCCAGTTCACAGTGTCTGTGTCTGCCCAAAGCCACTCTGACACTGGACCCACCACAGGCCTGACAGAACCAAAGAAGCTACAGCTGAGTCACATCCCAGTAGGTCCGATTTTGTCTGGCATCTGCAAGAGGTGGGACTTGAAGAAGATGCTACATTTGTTGTGGGGCTGGGCAACAAGCAGTTCTAGCCCCAAAGGTTGGTTAGGGCATGGGAAGCAGCACTCACACTGGTGCTGCAGACACAGCCCCGGTCACACTGGCTTCTTTCTGTTAGAACACACCTCATTTGCTTCTCCAAAGTGTAACTCATCAGCATTTTTAATACATGGCATAATGTATCCACTGTGCTTAATTTCTGAATATTCTTTGACTTTTAGCTGACATTAACAAGGCTCTCTTAGCTAAGAGGAAAAGATTAGAAATGTACACAAAAGCCTCACTCAAAACCAGTAACCAGAAGATTGAACATGTTTGGAAAACACAACAGGAACAAAGGTAACCTTTACCTTGGGTTTTCAAACCTGTGGAACCAGATCCCTTTCATGTCACAACATGGATAGTTGGTCCATCTTCCTGCAGTTAAATAGCAAGTGCTGTATCTGCCAGTTAAACATTATCTGTTCAGGGCCTCTGCTGCCTCCAGTTGTGTTCACTTCATTAAACTGACAGCAATAGTTTAGCATATTCTGAGTAAAGAAACTTAAGATTTGGAATTCTGAGAGCAAGGTATGCTAAAGAGCTGATTTTATCTTTATGAAAAGTGACATTTGATGTTATTTTTGTCTTTTAAAATAATGTGGTGGTTTTTTCCACTTTGGAATTATCTGTTTCTACTTGGAAACTGAAAAATGTTCAGTAAAACTTTAATATTATTCTGGTTAAGAAAGAAAATAGTTTTCACCCTACATAACATTCCTCGCCCCTCTTAAGACATACTTAATTATTACATCTGCTACTACAGCTAAAGACTGAAAGCAATACTTAAAACTGTCTTGGTGGTGGTCTATATATATATATATATGAAAATTTTATAGACAAAATTTAACTTTGCATAGAGAAACTTAGAGCATCATAAACTAACAAATGAGCTAATCAGCTCCACTTTATAAACTCCTTGTGTTACACAGTGTTCAGTTAGAGTCAGGTGTCAGCCTGTTTATCTGTGTCAGCTTTTACTCTACTCCATGTGTATGTTGAACCTTAGCTTTCCATATAGTTCTTTGTAGCATTTGTCATACTTACTGATAGTGTCTGTTTACAGACAGAAGCTCAATCATGAATTCTCCCAGCAGTTCCTGACTTTATTTCAGCAATGGGATGCAGATGTGCAAAAAGCAGAGGAGCAGGAAGAAAAACTAGCGGTGGGTTTCCAGCGTGGCATGAGTTTCACTGCATTTTCACAAGGAGGGAATGCTGTTGCTTAGATGCTCAAGAAATGTAAAAACATTTATGTGGCTTAAACAAATCCATGATTGTTTAAGTTTTGGAAAGAGGGGTACAATTATAAAATTTATTGCACATTTATAAATGGCACTAAGGGATGCCCTAGGCCAGCACATGGATTGAGAAAAGCCAAGACCATTTATGGAGAAGAAATATGTGTGCTGTGCACCCATGTGCAGGGAACAAAGGGATAAAGGATAGTAGTTGTCTTTGTGTGCATTGCTTAAAAATATGCCTCTACATAACAAGAGAATTTGATAATTGAAAGGGGATAGGAGATATACAATGGAATGTAATAAAGTGATGTTGCTATATTTCTACTTCCAACCTGTTTGCAAGTTTTGCTCTTCCTTAGGCAGCCCACTAAGGAACTGTGGGGGATAGCAATCTTCATAGGATTTTACAGGGATAATTCAGGTTGGAAGGGACCTTAGGAGGGCACTTGGGGCTTAATCCAGTCCCTCATTAATAAAAGCAAGGGTAGGTCTCTGGGCAGAGATCTACAAGGCACTGGTGGGCAAAATTTTGTCAAGACAAAATTTCCAATTCTGAAAAATTACACTGGTGTGCTGTCCAAGCATTTTAGTTAACAACTAATGCAATTATGTTTTCCTTTTGCTTCTGCTTCAGAATATGCTTCGTCAGCAACAAAAAGTTTTTCAACAGGCAAGAATAGTTCAGAGTCAGAGACTGAAAACCATTAAGCAACTCTACGAGCAATTCTTAAAGGTACAGTAAATTTTTTTCTTGGAAGGCAGCTGATCCTTATCACTTAAAAAAGCTGTATTAAATCAGTTTTTTTAATTGTTTGGTATTTTTTTAATAAAGTAGTTACATACTAGACAGCAAGCAAAACAAAAATTGTTTTAATTACACAAAAATTTTCCTGTTATTTTACACTAAGAACAAACCACTTTATTCCCAGAATTTCCTTCCCCCCACTTTTCTAAGGTATTTGAAATTTAAACCATGAGAAAAATGAAAATACCCTAAATGAGTGGTTTTGTAATTAATGCAGGGGTACAACACCATAAAATCACTGAAGGGCTGAGGTTGGAAGGGACCTCTGGAGGACATCTGGTCTTGCCAGCAGGTGGTACAGGACTTACCTCCAGATGGCTTTTGAGTATCGACAAGGATAGGGGCTCCACAGCCTCTTGGGGCAGCCTGTTCCAGTGCTCAGTCATCCTCATAGTAAAAGTGTTTCTTGATGCTCAGAGGAAACTTCCTGTGTTTTCAGTTCATGTCTGTTGTTCCTGGTCCTGTCACTGGGCACCTCAGAAGCCTGGCTCCATCTTCTTTGCATCCCCCCTTTCAGGCACTAAGTGTATATAGATAAGATCCCACCTAGCATTCTCTTTTCCAGGCTGAACAGTCCTATCTCTCTAAGGCTTTCCTCACAAGAGAAACACTTTGGTCCTTTAATCATCTTCATGGCCCTTTGTTGGGCTCTGCCCTGTATGTACCCATCTCTTTTGTACTGAGGATTCTGGAACTGGACTCAGCACTCCAGGTGTGCCTCACCAGTGCTGAGTAGAGTGGACAGATCACCTCCCTCAACCTGCTGGCAACACTTTTGCTAATGCAGCCTAGGAGACTGGTGGGCACCTTGCTGCCAGGACCCACTGCTGGCTCATGTTCCATTTGGTGTCCTCCAGGACCCTCAGGTCCTTTTCTGCCAAACTGCTTTCCAGCTGTACAGCTCCCAGTAGTGAGGTGGATTCAAATCTGTCAGTTTCTAAAAAACTTTTAATTTCTGTTCAAGTAATTTCCTAATTTTGAAATTTCAGTTAGTTAGGATAAGCTTTGTGTTTGGTTTGGTTTGGGGGGTTTTTTCCAAGTCTAGTAGTTAAGGAAAATAAATCTGAAATAGACCGACTCTTAGTTTAAGATAGTAAAAATTTACAGATGATATTACAGAAGCATTAATAAATAGTAACTGTTCCAAAATGTCAAAAATGTTTTCATCAAAGAGGAAAAACTGAATCAGAGGTCAAATATTACTTTGATTTTTCTCCTCAAAGTAGATCAAAAGGAGGAATTTAAGCCTCCAACAAGCTTAAGTAAATACAAGTTAAAGAAAATGCAACTGGACACATAAACAGAGGTAGGCATAATTATATGTACAAAAGGGAAGATAACCAATGAGTTTTATTTGGAGAGAAGTGTGCAAAGAAAAGAGTTTTAAGTCCCTCAAGGTTGTCATAATATTGACCCCCTAGCATTTCTGACAGATGTCTGTTCAAGTTCTTGTAGAACTCTTTATCTTAATTAAAATGCCAAATAACTAGCTGAGACCTCACAAAAGCTGACTTGAGAGTACTGTTTCCTTCACAGTAAAGTATGAAGTCCTGTATGATTCTTCTGTCAAGTTTGTAACAAAACTTATCATTTATGAATGATCATTCTAAAAATTAAATTGTAATAGGAATAATGAATGATTGGTTTGTTTGCTTGTTTAAATTAACCCTTTGACACTGAGGAGTTCTGAATTAAAATTATTCTTAACTCAGAGCATGGACGAGCTGGAGAAGAGCAATGAAAATCTCCTAGCTGGTGCTCAAAATGAACTTCGCAAAGAAATGGCTATGTTGCAGAAGAAGATCATGATGGACACCGTAAGTATCAGATCTATGAAGTTAGTTAAATGCAAAAATAGAACATTCTATTAAAAGTCATTTGATATTCATTTAATTCAAAGGAATCATATACGGCATTTGTTCAGTATAATCTCCTTTTCTTGTCACAGCAACAGCAGGAGATGGCAACTGTTCGCAAGTCTCTTCAGTCCATGTTATTCTGACGGCTCAGTGGAGAAACAAGCTGTACCTAAGTAACATGACACAAGTATAGGCATTAGCCACAGAGAAGGATGTTTAGATTTAAATGTTTCAAGGTTCCTATTAAAGGCTTTCATGGATTGTTCTAATCTTGTGTCTGATAATGTTGTAAGAACATATGCTAGTAAATTTATTACTGGGGGGGGAAGTATGGACACCAAACCATTTGCTGTCTGTCCAGTTAATTTTTAACTACTTAATATTCACTTTCAATAGCACTGGACTGTTAAAATTGTTTCACTTTTTCTAATGCCAAATTGTAACAATATACAGAATTAATGAAAGATGCATTAGCCAGATTTTACATATTAACTTTAGGGCTTTAGGTAAATTGTGCAAGGAGAAGCATTTTTCACAAGCTGCAGCTTTCCATAGTTTCAGCATTTAGTGTGCTGACATATCAGCAGTTATAAGTTCACAGGATATGACATAGCTCGTGTAAGATTGTTTAATAATGTGTATTGCAGTATATTAAAGTAAATTTTGTTACTGTTTTGTTAGGCTAGGCATTGTAATATCTTTGTATTAGTAAGATATTTATGAACTGCTATAATTTCTCCAGGAAATGCTGGGGTTTTTTTAGTTGAAGAGTGAGCGTTATGTATCAACTCCAGTAAGTATAATTAAACATTATGCATTTTGGGGTATATACTTCTTGTAGAGCCACTGCTAGAAGAAATCTACCTCATTTATTTAGTACAAGCTGTTACAAGCCTTTGAGATGGAGTATTATTTTTTGCAATTTCAAATTACTAGCAATTTAGGGAGGCCTAAGTTTTAAGGGTAAAGCATTTATCTTTCATGTATGTTATTACAGTAAATATAAATTAAATAATTGGCTTAGCGTGCATGCAGTTTGTTTCTACAGAAAACCATTACACCTGAACATCCACTTTCACAAATTAGGTAGTTGCTAACACATTGAATGCTTTGATTTAATACAACAGTAGATAAAACAAAAACCATCCACACAGCCACACGCACAAATGTGATGTTCTCATAACAATGTGTTTCAAAACCATGTTCTTCTCCTCCGCTTACTAGTATTTTTAGTTCAGAATCAAGTCATTTGATGGTTCTTCAGCTCTAGAAGTCAGACTAGAGATGACTACCTTGCAGAAATTTCAGTTATTAGGTTGCAACTGAAGTTGAACAAGCTACCAGTATGGAAGTCCTCATCCTGTCTCTGCTAGGATTCAGGGAAGGAGCAGGGATGGAAGTTACATTGCTACAGTGATGCATGAGGCAATATGGGCTGATGTGTAACTGTGCTGCTGAGCCCCCTAAGGGCACTTAGAAGATGCTATGAAATAGTTAGCAGATTTTGCTTCCTATCTTTAATAAGAGGTTATTTGCTAGTATTACCTCCTGTTTCTGGTTTTATTTGTTGGTATTGACTCATGTTTCTGGTTTTCTGACTGATGGCTGCATTAGTTTCCTGTCATCCACATACCTCAGTCATATCCTTAAAAGGTACTTATACCTACTACAACATGACACAGTTTTGACCATTGTGGGGAACCAAATCATCCTCCTCTAAAGAAGGTGCCTGTATCTTCATCAGGTGGTTAATTTTTTTACAGTATTCAGCCAAACTAAAATGGATTTCTTTTCTATTTGCCCAGGGCCTGGGTTCAGGCTAAATTCACATGTAGATGCTGTGTCTTTCCTAGCCTCAAACAGGAGCAGTAGGATTCATAAGAATATTATTGGTCATTGAGGTCTAGTAACTGTTGCAGTTACCCCTCAAGTATCAGTATATTCTTCTTAGGCAGGAGTGCAGTAGATGCTACTTTATCCTCTCCACATTAGCAGACAATACACCACTATTAAAGTTCTTTGAACATCCCAGGAAGTCTTTTTGAATTAATGTGCAACTTGGAAACTGCAGCAGAAGTATTTTTAAAACAAACCATAGTATTCTTTATTGAATAGTTCAGGAAGGATTTCATGAACTCAGAGGCCAGGTACGTATCAGCAACTGCAGGAGTCATGGACACTTACATTCAACAGTTTTTTACATAAATCATATTCACAGAGTTCCTCTTTAAAGGAGCTTAAGCTTAGAGGGTTTGTGTGCAAGTCACAATTTGTTCATAAAGATAATAAGCTACTTTTATTCAGCTTTTCTCTAATGAAAACAGCCCTGTGGTTAGGCACATGTTAGTCAATGGGTCTGTTCTTAGAGAGGCTGACTTCCTGTTTTGGAGTTTTGCATTGTGGTTCAGTTTTGTGTTGTTTTGTTTGGATAAAGTACAGTGGTAGCTACAAGACAATTAGATATATGATAGATGAACACAGTAATAGCAAAAATACCACCAAAGGAAATACACATGGGTGGGTTGCATTGCTAGAGCTGCAGTCATTTAAGTTTATCAATTAACTTTGTCATTCACTTGCATAGTTTCACAGATACACGTTAGGGTAGCTACAGTTAGTATCCTTGAATTACAGCTACCTGAAGGCTAGATAATGATGAAGTGTAATGAGACAAACCTTTCTTTGACTATAAAACCAGAAACTGGCCTTGAAAGACAGTACAAGCTACAGTGTTATGTGGTAGGAGTATGTCATGTATTTAGATACTAGGAAATGCATGAATCCTAAAGGCACTCATAACAGTACTCTGAAGTAGAAGAAAATTTTCCTGAGCTGTACCTCCTTCATCTACTGCTCGAGCAGTTTGTTCCTTAGAAACACCAAAAGACAAAGTTGTATTACCTCATATCTGCCTCATTTTACCAGTCTTAATAATGTAGTACTGTATTCATTGGTACATCTGACTACCCCTTCAGGGCAGGTCCAAGAAAAGTTTAAAAACTAATACTACAGTACTAGTCATAGGTCTAGGGCAATGTGAAATTCCTCTTCGAATTCTAGTTGGTAGCACCTTGGTTTGCAGCCTCCATTCACCAGAAGAGAAGTACAAAATTAAGGTTACCTAACAGGAAACAGCAACATTTTCAAATGTGGTATTAAATGGTCTGAAACACAGGGGGAAATACATCCTGGTTCAAAAGTACTGATCACAATAATATCTATCTACTAATTCTAACATCTGGTAATGTCTGCAATACGATGAACTTTCTCTTAAGTCTTCTCTCCAAAAGCTTAATCTGTCTTCCCAAAACCAGAAAGGCTGCTTCATTCAACATTCCCCTAACTGCTTCTTCTCTGGTCCTTGACCTATTTAATCAGTCATTATGGTTTTGAACCTGTTCAGGAGCTTGATGAGATGAAATTCTGAAGACATGTATATGAAGATGAGCAGCAATCTGTAGGCACACACCAGTGGCATATCTCAGCATATCAAACAAGGATATGAACTTCAAAAGAACAAAACAGAACAGGTTAAAAAAAAATCCATTTTTTTTTCCAATTGTCCCAACTATAAATATTTATGTTAATCAGGGTCTATCCACATGGCAAATGCAACAATCATTTTAACATACAGCTACAGAGTGGTCTAGTTTAGATAAAAAACCCCAAAGTACAACAAAGCCACCACAAAATCCCACACCCAAACAGCACTTAAAAAGTCTGATAAACAAAGGTTAGTCTGCACTTCACAGAACAACTTTGAAAACCTACTAGGACTAAACCATAATTACAAGAGAGACGTGTAGGTTTACTGTCACATCTCTGTTCCAAGGAAAGAAAGCCAGTGAGCTCCCAAAATACATGTTTATGTGGTACCCTGGCACTCCCTCCACAGAAACAGCTGAAATGTGAGCAAGTCAGAAAAGGCAGAGCAGAATGCCAGGGCAATTCTTAATCAATTCCTTTAACTATGGTCCAAATTAAAAGCATAAAACACTTACCAGTGCTATCCATAGAACAATATATTCATCAATGAAACTGTTGAAATACTGGTCCAAAAACAGAAGTCCTGGCCCAATAAATGCAGAGTCCTGAAGACAGATTTCACTTTTTGTCATATGAGCCACCTATGTTAAAAAAAAAAAAAAAGCAAACTGGCATGACCTCCTTGCCCAGCAATGCTCCCCTGTAAGTTACATCTGTACTAGTGGGTTTCAGCTTCCCAGGGGTTCCCCAGGTACATTTTTCAGCATTGTATTTGAAGGCTGAGACTACGCAAGTGTATTACTGAAGACAAGTACTATCACTTGAAATGCTGTTTTCAAGTCTAACTTGAAAATTTTGGCCTTTCCTAGCCAAAAGCTAACTAGGAAGCAGGCTTTTGCTTAGGCGACAAGATTTTTTCTCACTGTTTAGTAAAGATAGGGATGTATGCACAGAGACACTTTACAGACTGACCAAGACAACATTACTGGGGGCAAAGGGAAGAAATCTGTTCTCCACACACACACACCTTGTTCCTTCCATACTTAGCATTCTTAGAGATAACCTGAGCTTACATTTAACTAAGAGGCAGAAGAAGAGTTCTTTGTAAAAACTTGGAGACCTAATAAAAGACATATGAAGAGTCCATATCAGGAAGCTTAAAATTGTCTAAGTGCCAGTTTGCCATAAAAAAAATCACTATGTCATTCCTTTCTTCCTTGCTTGTGGATACTCAGCAAGTATAAATAAAGTACCAAGAGATTCCAGCAAACAAAGTGGTCTCTTAGCATAGGAACATACCATGTTCAAGTCTTTGCTGAACAGCAAAATTCACAGAGAAGCCTGTAAGTGTTCCAGTCTAAGGACAAACAACAAACACAACCAGGACAGAAGCTGACAAAGCTACACTAAGCCAGCCAAGGATGTATCTCTCCTGCTGGCAGGATCTGCTGGAAGGAGCAATTCCTGGTGTACATCTGGAGTGATGTGCAAGAGCAGCCCTGCAGGGTTAGTGCCCATGGAGCAGCTCTGGCACGTCCACAAAAACTGCACCAGTCTCAGCTCATGTCTCCCCTGGGCCTGCCACCTGGTCTCACCCTCAGTTTTTACTGCAGTTTGCTCACTCCAGAGCGCCTGAAGGAGAAGACCCCCTGAAACAGTATCAGAAAACTGTGAGAGCTAAACCCACAAAATCCTCTCCTTACTACCTTTACAGAGTTGCCTCTGCAGCAGATTGTCCTACACTTAAGGCATCAAGGGAAATATGGTTTGCCCAGGAATGTCCATGAATGAGGGCACATACACACAGGGGTTAGTGCTTCTACAAGGAAGGACCCACAGCTCCTTGGAATAAGCAAGGAATGAGCAAATTCAGTCTTAAGACTCGGTATTTTTATCAGCATTCTCTCTCTTGGACAGGTGGTAGCTCACTAGGTGACCACCTATTTAGCAAGAAATTTGGTCAAATACCTATTTTCTAGTGTTTGAAAAATGTCATGTTAGGTGCAGAACAATGAGCTGGCTGGATTACTGCTATTAGTAAATACATAGTAAGGCAGATTTTTATTTTTTTATCTATTGATAAGGTTTTTACATATAAAAAAAGATAAAGACATAAAAATTAGCTCTTCATTTTAATGATTAAAGTAAATTCCTATTTCAGATAATTAAATCAGAAGCCACAGCACTATGGGCAAGGCTTGAAGGACCAGAACGAGTATGTTAAAGATAGTGCATTTCTAGGAGTAAGTTAAACAGAACTGAAAGTTCTAACCAATACATTCAACAGTAAGTATGTATTTGCATCAGTGTCATATCTAATCTCTCTGAGTCTAGTTCAGTGTCTTGGTCATAATGAAACTGGCAATACAATGGCAGAGCAGAATGGGAAAACTTGCACACCTGCCTGCTGATCCAGCAAGCATTAAGCCATGAACTAGTTTAGTTTTAGGAGGTTTAGGACTGAAACAAAAAATCCTTACCACCAACTTCTGTGAGATTTTGGCATTCACAAACCCAAATGTTAAGATATACAGGCAAGCATGTTTCTCAAACAGCTGAGTTGCAGACTTTTTATGAATTGTAATGGCCATTGCGATAAGCAGTCCAATGTGCAGGCCTGGTGAAAGAACGCTCGTTCCCTGAAATGCAAATGGACAGAAAATTTGTCTTAGACTTCAGTCACACAGTAAGGTCCAGATTTTATACATACTGCAAATTCCATTAAACAAAATCAAAGCTGCCAAAACTCAGAAAAGTCCATTAGCATTATGCCACTGCTATCAGTATCCTTTGCAGTGACCACTAATCAATTTTCTAAGAAAATTCATTCCTGGTTACCAAAACAGAAGGAATCCAGTAACAGGCAGAAAGAAGGTAGATAATGAAGGCTTTGCTTTAGCCATCCAACATTCACATGCCTGTCTGCTTGAATACTTAAACAAATTAAACCTTATGATCACCTGAAATGCAATAAATCATGGGCATAAATTATTCAAACCTCATTCAGATTTTTAGAGCAACTTACTGCTATTGTAGATCCATTCTTTCCAACGCCTCCACCAAAGATGACACGGAAGTAATTGAAAAAAGAAAGTGCTGTTCCACACAGGATGCCAATAACTGCAAAGAACTTCAGTTCTAAGCCCACCAAAGGGACCTTAGCAGAACATACAAAAAACCCCAAAAAACAAACAAAAAAAGACAACAAGAGGAAGATATTAGAGGTTAAGCATAACACTTTATTTTAGAAAGTGATTAAAGAAGCCATTCGTACCTATTAAATAAATGTTGTATTTGAATTTGCGCTTTCCCAGGAACAAACTCAGGAGGGACAGTGTTTGGAATTTGTTTCCTTACTAAGGAAACAACAAATATATTTTGTAATGTTTAAACTCGACTTTTGCGTTCAGCTGGGTCTTACTCTGTTTCTCCTTACTACGTTCTTCAAACATTTTTACTACAGAAGCAAAACCTTGACAAAGACTACTGCATCACCAGGGTATGGGAAGGGGGAGGACAGTTCCTTCTATTTCAGGGGACAACACAACACTGAACCACAGGAAACACAAACACCATCTGCCTGCTGTGTGTTTTGGTACGTTATTTGTATGCTGTATCTTTGCATATCATGAGACTATCATGAATAGTCTCCAGATACAAATTTTAATTAAACAGTTACCTTTTGGAATCAATTGCAGTTTCAAGGAAACTTCCAAAGGCAGCAGAGGATTAAAAAAAGAAGTAGTAATAAATTGAAGCCATTGACTATATTTTTGAATATATACTATTTTGAGATACAGCATAACTACAACAGATTTTAATAGTGAAGAAAAAAATCAATCATAATTAAAGTCCAGTGCACCTACTTTATTTTCCAACATGAAAATAAGCTTTTTGAAAACAGAAAAATACCCATCTTGCAGGATGGGGAAAGGAAAAACTTTAGCTAAACATTTCTCTTAATTGCTGAGTAAACTTACGAATTTATTTTAATTACTGGTGATTTATATTTAGGCTAATTTGTATTGGTTATCAATATTATGGAATGGTTTTAGCTCTTCCTTGTGGTGTAACCAAGCAGAATTACAAATTTCTGAGTAAAGACCCTGAAAGGATGAAGAACTTAAGTTCATATACTTTTGATACTGTCCACTAAAGCACATCTTTAAAGATCAGAATAAAAGTCAGAGACAGAAAACAATTTTTTAGATACAGGTATTTACATTTATGTGGCTGTGACATAACTGTTAAAAATCAGTACATCTGCATCAACACATACATATGGATTAACCAGAACCCCCCGACTTCATCACATGGTTTCATTAGATTAAAGCATTTCTTCCTTAAATTTTAGAATAGATCTTTCAGCTGAACAGAAATGTATGTCTTACAATAGAATATACAAAATATATAAAACCAAACCAAAAACTATTTACTAAAGTGCAGTGTATTAGTTCCAGATCAGAAGTTTTTATGTGGCAGATGGGGTCTTTTTTCCTCTATGTAGCTCAAAATTGTGCATAGGGAGTCACACCATTATATCCAAGTTAACTACAACATCAAAATAACCTATATCCATACAAGAACCTAAACCAAAACATTAGACAACTAGTAGGCGTCAATGGTACTTGCAAAGAACAGCTTCAAATACCACAGGAACTGTGAACACTTACAGGAACTGAATACTCCACAAGAACTCTGAACACTTAATACACTTACCTTATAGTCCCATATTGCTGGTCCTGCACATGCAGATATCAAGAGCAGCACTGTTATGGCTATCTGAACTTCAGTTACGTCAATCCTGTGAACGAAAAAAAAGATCAGTTAAATAAAAGGATGTGGGGGTGGGAGGGAGAGGAGAATAAAAACCCAGTAACTGTATTGCAAATTATATCAGTGTACATAGATTATTACTTTCCTTGACTGAGAAAGGTACTCCATATGGAAGCACACATCTCTGGCTAAGATTTAAAATTAAAGCTATACTCCTTATCTGGAGCAAGCTAAATATGCTTTTAATAGGGGGAGACTGTATAATGAATATATTGTTAACTATTTGAGAATTCTGTACAAATTTACAGACTTGTTGATATATAAGTATCAAATCAAAGTTTAAGGCAAGCTCATAGGTAAAGGCAATCAAACATTTCCATTAAAAGCACAGCATATAAAAGAGACTGTAAAGAGCAGGCTGGGACAGAAGGGATTTCTTTAAGCCATTTTATCATGAAAACTTGACAGATACAGCCTGCAGAACATAAAGGAGGACTGAGTCAGTGGACAGCTAAGCATCTGTCTGTTTCTGAGGACATGTAATTGCCATCTTGCTTTTTCTTCATAAAAGCTGTTTCAGAAGAGGTAGCCTTGTATGTCCTATCAAGTCTAGACTCTATATTCCACCTTTTTTTCCCCTCTTAGACAACTCTTTATTACTGTATTTAATCGATGAAATGTTTTAAGAACTCTTATATAAAAAAGTTAAGCAGAGGCTCAAGAAAAAAAATCAATACTTCCAATAAAGCTTTCAAAAAAATAACAATCTAAAAAAATAAAATTGTGCTTATCAAAGGTACCTTTCAAGGTATGAAAGGTTTTGACACAGGTACCTGATCTTTATAAGGAAGTTACCAGCAAATAGTGACAATGAATGCTCAAAATACAAAAGTTCTTTTAGCAGTTAGAATAAATTTGCTGTCTTGAGGGGTTATGACCAAAGTCCACATGTATTGTTACTTGCTTAGCACATGAACTGTTTGCACAGGAAACAGTCTATTTTTAAAGGGAGATAGCAATCAATTCTTGGCTAAAAGAAAACGTTTATCTGAACTTGATAATCATGGTAACATTTAAACTCTTTTCTTTCACCAGAAAGATGGCAATAAAATATGTTAAGTTTCATCACAATCTTCTGACTCTTAGTGTTAGAAGAGCCAAAGTTTAAACTTCAGCTAGGTGATAAGCTGAGGTGCTTGTCACTGCTTAAAGCCCTTAGAATGGCAAGTCCTTGCCAGTCTGGTGTAGGCTGTTCATCTTCTGCCCATTGCATGAATTGGCCCGAAGTCACTGACAGCCTGTCGTGGGACAGTGGTGCTGGGAGTGGGCTCTTCCCTCTCTGCCAGGGATCAAGTGTTACGTCTACCACTCATTGCTGAACTTGTTGGTTACATCACGCAAAAGAGTCCTTGTGCAAGTGCAAGCATTCAGAGGTTGCGCTCTGCACTATTAACACCTAGATTTCTAATCTATATTGCCTTTGTTGTTGCTGGTGGTGGGAAGAGGCTCGAACTTGAATCATTTTATGTGCCAAAGTTTAATACTTATTTTTACAGTGGCTCAAACTGTTGGTTCCAACAGAGCCCAAATCAGAGGCCAAAGACTTTAATCAGACACTGTGCAGTATTCCACATAACCTGACAATGTTCCAGTACTCAGCTCTCGGATCCTTCCTGGCCATCAGCCAGAAATCTCTCATCTGTGATTTGATTTCTAAAACCACGTGCTGCTAATTCAGGAACAGCATCACTGGAAGCTTCCATCCATGTTGTTATGTATTATCATATTTAGAACACTATACAAATGCCTTCTCCAGTTAGAGTCACACCTCTGTTCTTAAGAGAAACAATCAAAAGCCTTGAAAACACCTGTGACTGTTTTCACTGAACAAAAATAAGTTACCTTGGAGAGCAGTTGTATCTGTTTAACTTCAGAGTAACCACAGAACACTAGGCCATTCTGACCTGTTTGTACTATGCACTATCACTGTGTTTAGGCAGAAGTCACCAAGTTTTTAATGAAGAAACTTTTATGTGGTATAGGAGTCTCAGTGCCTCCCTGATGTGGGGAAATCATTCTCACACTTTATGCAATAACAAAAGACACAGAAAAGCAATCATGTCTGCAGAATGCCAGAGCTCATGGCACAGTCCATCTCCCTTCAGTGTGGCCCCTGCTGTCCTGTACGGAAATGATGCTATTTCAGCCATTACTCTAAAGCACCTATTTTTGTTTACAGCACAAGGTGTCCTTTAAAAATGCAGGATGTTGGAGGCAGGCAGAAGAATTATAGTTTGTGTGGTAAAATGCACTACCAGCAAATTAAAAAGAGCACTTAGCAATATCACAGCAATATCTGCATTTGATGCTGACATTGCACAGTAAGCAGGGATAGCTGGTCACCAGCCTGGGTGCCCAGTGATGCTCAGGTTTGCTAAAGTGCTTCTTGCAGGTCAAAGCTAAGTAGGACTCTGGACAGGTGACTTCAGCAAGTGACTGGGATTAGCAGAAAGACAACCTTATTTCCAGTTTTGCTGCTGTGGAAGTCTCTGATCTTTTCCTCACTAAAGTGCAGCTCATTGCTTAAAAACAGCAAAAAGCCATGGCTAGGCACCACAGCTATAAGAGGGTGCAGCAATCCCAACACAATTAGCAGCCAAATTGAAATCATATCTTCTACATGAATGCCATGACTTCTCCTACGCTGCAGTGAAATAGATGAAATTTCTATCAAGTCACAAGCAGCATCACAGCAACCTGCAGCTTAAGAACTGTGACCTAACACAACACCTAAAAGACATCAGAGCCAGTATGAGCCAGAGTAAAAGCAAGGCCACTACATCAATGTGCACTGCCATAGCTCTGTGGAGCTCCTTACTGAAGAATGCAGTGTTTGTTCCAAGGAAGACTGAAGATGTCTATGAAAGGAAAACCCACTAGCTGGGGAATTTCTCTAAAAATGCATGTGCTTCAGTCCCCTGGGGCTGAAACTGTTCTGTGACTGGGAGATTAGAAAGGGAGGTACTGCAGATGTCTGCTCTGTCCCTACTCCTACACGGAGTACTTGTCTGCAATGTAAACAAGACCTCTCTGGCCAGAACCTGCATGGAGCTTGTACGGAGTTCTGAGAACAAATCCACAGACAGAAGAGCCAAATGCATGCAAACAAAGCAATACAGCTAAAATCAGCTGCTAAAAGAACAAGTCCTCGGTATTATGCAGTTTAAAGGTCTTGCCAGGTAAAACACAAGGCTGCTAGAGTAGAAGGGAGATGAGAAAGAAGGTGAGAGGAAGAGAAAGCAGGGAGTAAACCAAGAAGAAACTGAAATCAAGTAGCTAGCAGTCTCAGACATTAAGCCACATGTACTTCTAAAGATACCTACTTACTTTCCAAACCTTAGTATGCCTGATACATATGTCTGCCAGTGAGCAGAATAGAACATGAACAGTCCCACAAAACAACAGAAAAACAACCAGTCAGGATTTGTTCCTAGTCGGATTGCTATGCAGGATCCAAGGACAACAAAAACTGAAAAGCAGAAATGAACATGTTAGTTATATACCCTCTTTGCTTGAAATTAAGAGAAATTGCAAATAAATAAATAACACAGGGCACTTTACACCACTCTAGCACAGTAATGCTATGACTGATACTTTACTGAGCAGCCAACCTGCTAACCTCAGGGACAGTCCTGGCAGGAGAGACCAGAACACAGCAGTCCTTTGCTGCCAAGCGAGGGCCCTGCCTTCTAGCCTCCAGCAGTTCTCCCTTCTTTTGGCCTGGTCATCAAGTGTTCTTTGCAACACCGACAACTTCAGCTGAAGGGCCCAGCTCAGAGAGACTGGCAGCTGCACTTCTCTGGGAAGCGAGGCATACAGAATGTACTAACTCCCAGGGCAACTGGGTTCAGTCATTAAGCTTTATAGAAGGCATTGGCACCACCAGCAGCTAAGTTATAGAAAATGAAACTGAGCAAGGCTGACTTTTTAAGGACTCACAACTTTTAAAAAGTTCTTCTAAGGAATATAAATTTTCCTTCTCCTAAGTGCCAGGCTGGATGCCCTATTACCAAACTGATATTTTGTCACCTCACTCCGTAAGCTGAATCCTTAGTTTCACATGCCAGCATTAGTCTTTTAGGTCCTTAAAATACTTCATTAGGCATCACCTGCACCCCACTGGAAAACACAGGCTATGTATAGTAAAGAATTTTTAGGCATGCTCTTATGGAGTTCTTTGTTCACCACCTAGCTCATTCAAAGAACACTGTACATGAAGGTGCACAGTAAGTAAGAGCAGAATGCATCTTACCCAGCTCAGGGGTGCAAAGGTCAGAAGCAGACTTGGCTGCACTGACCAGGAGATGGTGAAGTTATCCTAAAAGATGGGAATATGCTGGCTCTGCTCTGAGCAGGGGTTTGGACTAGATGATCTCCAGAGATTCTTTCCAACTTCAACAAATCTGTGATTAATCAGCTCTTCTTGAAAACAGGTAACTTTTATAAACTAGTATGGATAATAGTAGGTTAAGGCTACCTGTAGAAATAGAGTCACAACCATGATCAAAGAGTTCTCCTAGAGGAGAACTACTGTTTGTTCTTCTGGCTTGCTTCCCATCAATGGCATCCAGAGACTGGTAGATAAAAAGTCCCAATGCACCCAGGATGTATGCCCAAGAAGGTGCCTGAAAGAGATTCACATAAAAGGTCACTAGGTAGTTCCCAATTTCTTAGCTGATAATCTGTTTCATTAAAGGTAAAAAATGTTCAGCACAAAACTATACTATATTGTGCTATTTGTTACTTAATTAATGGGCAAACCAAACACCTTGCACTAATTTCCATGTGAACTGTAGTAACTACTGTAATGAACTACTCCAGATACACCAGTGGAATACAGGTCCCTCTATTTACTTAAAACTCAAAACTTTTTCTTCTTTTCTGTATCGTATTTTTCCACTGTAAAGCCACAGTATTTCTAGAATTATTTGCATTCTTGGTGCTGAAAAATGTTACAAAAATAAGATTAATCTTTAAAAAAGAAGGAAGTGGCAAAGCACTTACTAAAGCTCTCAGCATTTGACATGATAGACACTTAGATGATTTGCTTAGAAATACAACATATAGATATAAAAACCCATTACATTTTTTACTAACTAACGACTTCAGACTGTAGGGAAACATTTTTTCCCAACAAGTGAACACCCAGAGAGCGGAATCTTTTCCCACTCCCAGGTAAGGGATAGCTGCTGTGGCGCTACACCTCCGCAGTTCCTCTCCTGCAGCACACACTGACCAACATGATTACCTGTATTCCCTAAGTCCAGACAGTAAAGGCTATTAAGCAGGTTTAGACAACAGATCAGATCTCACTGATACTCCTGTGAAGTGCCACAAAGGTAATCTGCAGTGCTCTATGAGGTGTCCTTGCTGCGCCATACTTCTACTGGTTATGAAAAAATTGAGATACATTGAAACTTGTCATCCTAATCCCTGGATTTTGGCAAGTAAACCAGACCACGCCTGGCAGTTCTGCACAGGGCACCAGGGACTTTTTGGTTGCATTAGGCTCCCTTCTTTTGCAACCATGTACATCTAACTGAAATAGATTTTAGCTTGCTTTGAAGTTATCAGGTTCTCCGTATCACAGATGAAAATAGACTGTCTCCAGTGCCAAATATGCTAGCCAAACTCCTTAGCCACTCTGCATTCACCCCAGTGTGGGGCACATCACCAACTAATTCAAATGCCAGAACACGGGCAGTTTCTTAACTTGATCATTTCCATCACTGAAACACCACTCAGGAACAGAAACCTGTTATGGCACAATTTTTTTATCATTAGCTGTAGTGCTGTATGCATCAGCACAACCTTTTGAAATGCAGGCTCCACAAAATACAGCCTCAATTCTAACCAGAATGGAAGGTTTGCATGTTGGTCACTGTAGTTAGTTTATGAAAGTTTCCACAATCCACAGAACCTGATGGGAGAATTTTTGTTCAAGGTAACACTGTCTACATTTATCTTATTGCAAAACAAATCTAATACATTAAATGTAAAAATAAACACATGAGTCGGCTTAAACTCAAACTTCTCTTATTAGGTATTTTTGACAAAGCAATGTTTTTTGTCTAGCTGCAAGCTATAGTACAGGTATAATCATTCAGACTGCTGATCCAAATCTGTTTGCACTAGCTCCTACTGGAACAAATCAAAGCAACGGTCCTCCGAGACTCCAAAACTGAAGTACTCTGCCCCTTGATGATCTGGAAAAGCATCAGGAGAGTGTTCTTCTCTGTAAGGATCATCCGTATCCATTAGAACCTGTAGCGGATGTATCAGTATCACCACAGTTGGGGAGAAGGGAAGAAGATCCCAGTAAGAACAGGGGAACAGGTGTCAGAGAGCTTAGGAACACCATCTGGTGCATTTCACGCCTAGACTGTCAGTTCAAATTTAACCCAAAGTGGTAATAACTAAAACTCATTTGTGATCAACTGTCATTTAGTATATTAAATGAACACTCTGATGTTTTAATCAGTAAAACACAGTTTTCCAAATCATCAAAGGTGCACAGAGGTTTCCGAAGTTCCTAATAACCACGGGTTTTCTCTGCTATCCACCCTCTCAATACAACTACAGCTGCTGTCTCTTCCTCCTTCTCACATGCCCAGCTCTCCATCCACGGATGTCCCCTTGACAGCTTCCCACACTGGACCCAAGTAGTTTGCAAATTAGAGAAGTGGGAACATTTGAGAATGCTGACATGGCTGATAGACTGAGCAGAAAGGTCAGGAGGCTCCCAATAATCATCAGCTTTTCACTGATGAGGTGTTTATTATCTCTGCCCAAACTTACATCCTGCCCAAGCAAATGTATTATTTGGCCAGAGCCAGATGCCATTCTCACGGAACTGGAAGAGAACACAAACCTGGGTGAAGGAGGAGGCCAGGAGTGGTGGAGAAGCTTCTCTGCCAGACAGCAGGTCTGGTCATCTACTAAACCAGAGGGTGTCAAAACAAAGCCATGTGCATGTAGTGTTTGACAGGTATACATGACATGCCTCTCCTTCGGGAAAAAAATGGAGGTAGAACAGCAGCTTCCATGACTTCACCCCAGAAAAGAGCACAGAACGCTGCAGAAGACTACAAGTGTCAGGGAGATCCCTTACAACTTATTTAAAGCAACGTCCAGACAGTTCAACAGCCCAAGCTTTTGCAATATTCAAAGATTCAGTTCCCTTTAATTACTCATCACATTTAGCCATAATCTCACTTCCTCAGTCCACAGTTAATAGTTTTGCCCCAGTTTACATGGCCCCTCTTTGGAAAAAATCCAGAATAGAGAGAGACTGGATTCCTGCCCTCTTTTCCCCAAACATGGATCATTTCCCTCGTTTCTGTTCAGCACAAAGGTCTATGTGCAACTGTACTAATAGCAGAAGAAGGGAGGGGGCTGCTCAAACTTGAACTACAGCAGGGGAAGAGGGCAGGGATGAAAAAAATGAGAATAATAATCAAATAATCATACTGCAATCCAAGTGCATTTCATGCACACCAAGGACTCCCTGCATTCCTTTAGCATCCTCCTCTTTCCAACAAGCTCCCTCTGAAAGAACTCCCTTCTGTGTCAGAATTCCTGGACATTCACTGTTTTACTTCATGCCAAAAAACTCCCTCTCCCATTCAAAGCTGATTGCTCTATTCCTCACTGTGAGGTACTGGCTGAATTTACCACTCCACTCAGTGCTTTACACTTCTCTACCAAGTCAGGGGCTTCTTCTTTCACACTCCCCTCCCCACTGCCACAGACACACACCCAGTTCACACCAGCTTCTCCAGTTCGACCTCTTCTCTGCTCTCTCTCCCAAAAAAGCTCAGCTGTGCCCTTGCTGTTTATATAACATCATAAATGTCAGTATCTTCCCCTAATTTTTCCCTCTGCCAGGAAAAACATCAAGAAAATCCCTCTCTCAGTTTTAAGGGTGGTATTTGGTTTGTTTGGGGTGCTGTTGCTCTTAAGAAATTTTTTTTTAAAAAAGAGAGAGAGAGAAGCAGAGACAGCATCTGGCCAATGTTCTTCTCCCTCCAAGTAGTTAATAATACAGCTAGACCCTCCCCTGCCTTTTGATCTCCCTAGATGTATGGCTTTCTAAACAGCATGTTTCAGCAAGGTGTGACACCCTTTTATAAATTCACTACATTGTTCCTTAAGCAATTCTACTTTATAGCTAGAAATCACAAGCCTCCCTTCCTTCCCTTGTCTCTCTGCATGAGAACCTTTGGGCCCCTGTCCCCTTTTGCTACCATTGCCCAAACTGCAAATCCATAATCCATGCTTTTGTCTTCCTGTCTTCCCCTATTCCCTCTATTCCCAGTTTTTTGCTTAGATCCTGCTCTAACTGCTAGGAGATTTTTTTAACAGATATAAATTCAATATAAAGTAATAATTACTGTTAGCATGCACTTTTGTCCTAAAATTCTAGCCTCCCAAAGCATTCTACAATTCTATGACTCTATAAAAAAGGGTAGATCTAGACTAAATACAAGGAAGACCTTTTTTTTATGATGAGGGCTGTAAAGCACTGGCACAGGTTGCCCACAGGATTGGCACAGGGCTCTGAGCAACCCAGTCTAGTTGAAGACAGGGGGGTTGGACAGGATGGCCTTTAGAGGTCTCTTCTACTCAACTGTTCTACGATTTTAGAGACACCTGTGGCTGAGCTTGAAGGATTACCAAACCTAGGCCTCTCCACAAGCAATTACAAAAGTAAGGGATCAAAGCTTCCTTCCTCCCTTTTAAAAATATAGAGAATTATGTCTAGTCAGTTTTCTTCCTGGTTTTACCTAGAATGGGGAGGAGTACAAGAGATTCACCTGCAAAACCTAAAGAACTGGCTTTAGCTACTTCAGAGAACTCCACCAGCAGTAGAGCAAAACAATTCACTGTCAAATAGTGGGGATAAAATGGAAATCCTTGCCTAAAAAGCACTCCTTTTGCACTCTAATGCAGCAAATACACACAGTTCATACTTAATATGTCAGCAAAACTTTTCAATCCTAAATACTTTAAAATTCATGTCAAACACCACCACCACCAAAAAACCACCAGAAAACCACAACCCAGGCTGCAGTCACAGTGAACAAGGTACTTCAGCCCTCCACAGAAGGTGAAATGTGCAGGTGGTGTCCTCACCACCACCACACCTGTACATTACTTTTAAAGATTACTGTCCTAAGTTACAGAGAGTAGAAAACTGGACAAACACACAACAAAAATGTACACACATGGATTGTGTTTACGACAGTGCTTGAGGGGTGCAATCTGCTGATGGCTTAGCTGCAAATAAGAAGGCTTATGTTGAAATGTGCATTTGCAGGAGGCAGTGAAACAACCCATGTTCCTGCTAGACAGGAAGACATTACTGAAGCAGACAATATTTTTATAAATCCAAAACATATTGTGCTAGTCAGTAACAAACTAGCTTTTAGTGGCTGCTGATGCTGATGAAGATAAAAAGAACAGTGTATAGGGAAATAATGGCTCCACATTAACAGAACAAGGGAGCATTGTATGGTTTGAGACATTAATTGCACTGAGGTTGGGGGTAAGCAGTACAAAATCGTGGAAATCACTGCAACAGGACATAATGGAAGATGAAAATACAAACAAGTTCAAAATAACTAATTCAAAAGGCAGTATCATGAGGTGGAAAGTGTGTGTGGGGAAACAGATCCATCAGCTGCTGTTCTAGTAAGTACCTAAGTAGAATCCCTTTCGAAGAAACAGCTAAACCACAGTATTTTGGCAGCTGGAAGGGTGTACTGGAGAAAGATGTCTTTGCTAAGCATCTCTTAGCAACTACTCTGTGAGGGATTTCAGCTAGCAGTCTTACTTGTTTTGGACAGTTTGTACAAACATCAAGACTTTTGTGGTTTCAATAAAGGCCAAACCAAAATGGCCCACTTAAGACTGGTTAGAGAATAAAAAAATCAACTCTTGTTTATTTTATCCAAGTCTTCTATCCAGGGCTCCTACCCTTCCACCAAGAGAATGTAACAAATTCTTGTTTGTCCATCAGGTAATCAAGACTTGTTCATCAATGGAAGAGGTGACTTGGCCCAATAGAGACGTGATGTTGAAGTGCACTACGATATTAGTTCAGTCTGTGATTTCAATCATCTTTAACATCATCTTCAGTTCCACCTACCCCATCCAGCCTACACATCCAGATCAAAACTACAAAGCAGATATTACAACAGTAAGTACAGCATCTTAGTGTTGCAACAGTTTTAGCTCTTTCAAAAAGCCATCCAGAAACATGACCTCAACTGAGGGAGGCGGAAGACAAGCTGAGTCATTAAACCAGCAGGAGAGAGAATGATGCTTCTAAAGTGATGCAGCAAGACAATATCAGGGCCACTCTCACAGTGCAGAGGCAACAAGCAAAACAACAGGATGAGTCAGGCTTCACACTATGTATTTATAAAGGATATACTGGTATCTGAACAAGAAAGTATACTCCAAATTACAGGTTCTTATAAAATGCAGCTTCCACGATTAAAAATAAAAACACAACAAAACCCAGTAAAGTTCCTAAAACCCAATCTAAGCTTTCCTGGAAGTAATAATTTGCTGGATGTCTGCAACTCAACTTTTTCTTTTTGGACAAGCCCTCAAGAGAAAAATAACTTTAAATTTACTTTCTGCTTTTATTTTTTAATAACAAAGAGAAAAAGCTAAAATGAGCATTCAGACACATAGCTGGCAGCACAGGAGTGATATTTTCATCACAAAGCTAAGCTAAAGGTAGCAGTTCCACAAGCATTTCAATTCCAAAAGTGCCACCAGAAGACAATTGGTGGCTTCCAACCATTCACTGTCATCTCAGCTCTCCCTTCTCTGACTGCCCAACGCCAGAGTGCCTCCACCTGGTGATGTGTACCAGGGCAGTGGTCAGGGTGAGACCAAAGCAAATCTAATTTTGATCTAGATCAGATTCCTGATATTGCTACCTCTGCTAGCCAAAGGGCAAAGCAACTACAGAAACAGAAATGTTCTTCTGACAGGGACACTCACCAAAGTAAGTCTATGCTATTAGGGAAAAAAAAAAAAGAAAACAACCAACAGCCAGCCTCAGCTATTAGGAGTTAAACCCATCAGAACACACGAAAAACACTCCCCTTTCGAGGTATTTTACCCACATAAAACATAAAGTGTTTCCTAACTACCATAACGAGACTGCAACGGGAAACTTGTAACAGGCTGTGAAGCTCTGACAGAGCTTCCTAAACTGAGAAACTGCAGGCGGTGCCGGGGAGTGCCGGGGGGCACCGGGCGGGGAAGGGAAAGGGAAGGGAAAGGGCTGTGGAGGGGAAGGGGAATGGGCCGGGCTGTGCCGGGGGCACCGGGAGGGGAAGGGGAAGGGGTCGGGCTGTGCCGGGGGCACCG
>VXBX01005678.1:209629-350346 GCA_013400415.1 Scytalopus superciliaris
CGGGCTCAGCACGGGCCGTGCTGTAGCTCCGTAGAAAAAGCGCTTCTAAACAAATACACCTTTCCGGTTGTGGCGCGTCAAGTTGCCTGAGTCGTTCACCTGAAGGATTGTAGGCGCGCCCCTGGATGTCTGGAAAGGCGCAGGGTTTCTGAGGGAGGCTGGGGAAAGGTGAGCCCTGTTGCAGCTGCTACGAGAGATGGAACAGAAAGTGTATAATAAAATGCATTCTGCAGTGACTATTGTAAACCCAAATGGCATATTCTTAGTATCAGGAGCTCTCTTCTAAGTTTCTCCATTATGAGCCAGAGGGTGCAGGTTCCTGGCCAGACGGAAGATTTCCTGGACAGAGCCACTTCCTGCCATTCAAAGTGAGCTGATTGACTTCAGCTGATAAAGTTAATCTGGTTTTGAGTTGGTTTCTCTGCTCCAGGAGTCAGGAGTGCTTAACACGTGCTGAAAGAGTGGTTTCCAATTTCCGTGATGCGGTATGTACATTCCAAGTGCTACCCCGTTCATCAGCTGGTTTAATTTACAGGTCACTGAAAGCAGCGTGGCACAGCAGTTGTCATTAGAGGCCAAAACAGAGGCGAGAGGAACTGAGAGCAAAATAAGAGGTAACGTATAGCACCATAAGGGAAAGATTCAATGGCAGCCAACTAGAGAATGGCAAGAGGGAAATGTGACAAATTCACACCCAGCCAAATCCCCAGTCCACTGGAATCACGGGGTTTGGAAGAAGGTGAAACAGAGACTGCTCGAGATCTGTGTGATACCAAGAAGAAAAGAGGAGAAACTAGGAAAAGAAGTGGAGGGGAAAGTCAGTAGTGTAGAAAGCGAGGGCCATGTGAGTAGAGGAAGAAACAGGTTCCCTACTGAACTAATCACTGGGTTTGGAGAAGGGTTTGTTTTAATCTAAAAAAGATTCAGCAACAAAACTGAATAAGAGAACATAGACTTTAAAGTCCAATGTGTTGAGACTTGCAGTGCTTCCTCAGTATTCAGAATACAGTTTTGCTTCCACATGTTCTCTGCTTCAGCGAAGCAGCAGCTTTACTTGTCAGTCAGGAAAGCAGGACATGAAAATCAAGTGACAGTAAGTGCACTGTGCTTAAAATAGAATGACTTTTGCTCCAGACTTTCATAAAGTAACACAATGATCTGTAAAAGGTGGCAATATTATACTTCCCCCCCCCTAAAAAGAAAGGGGGAGCCAGAAATACTTTATTTAAAAGGAGTATTTTTAAAAATTTCTGACTCTCCATAAAGACCTCCTTATAAACAGTATATCCCAATTTAAATAAGCTTTAAAAGATTACATGCCTTTTTTTACTCCTCCCCTTCCTATATTTGTGAGATTGTTTTCAGTGAGGGAAAAGTGTGCTGGCAGTGGCCATGATCTTTCAGTGCAAATGGGTGCCTTATCAAGCTCCACATACAGCAATATGAGAATGGGTCTGTATTACACAACTATAACTTTTATATGCCAAATACCCTCCCATGGATAAGGAGAGCAAGCTAAGAGAAGACAAAATATTTTCCTCTGGCTTCCTTAAAACTAAACACCTTTTTTTTAAAATCATCTTTGATTCACCTTTTTGTGTGTATCTATTTGTGTTTACATGTTTGGGTCTGCCTTCTTAGTCCGGGTATTAATTTTCCTTGGCTTATGTGAGTCAAACACCAAGGCAGAGCTTTCAAAAATACTGAATTCCTACTAGATAAGGGAAAGTGTGCAGAAGAGAAAAATCTTATTAAAGATTGTACTGAACTATAACCTCAGCACCTACTAGCTGGTGGACACTGTACATAGCAAACATGTAATATGAATACGTAATATGAATAATGCACCTAGCTGAAGACTTAACTGGTTTGACATATTATGAGACATCAGGGAGCTACTGCTAGTTTCACTGCTACCTGAGCTTTTGTGCTGTGCTGGTACTTTATCTGTTACAACCAGGTTTTATTTGCTGTCCTCTGGTACTCCTATGTCTCTTTCAGATTCACTAATAACCTGGAAATTCCATGTGACTTTGGAGAGATTTCTTCTTGGGAGCATTGTGCCACATCTTTTACAGCATGATATTCTGCTGCTTCTATTCCCCCCTAAGTCATTTTGCCTGTAGTAATTGTTGTCTTCAGTACATCTTTATTCTTCTAGACTGGCATTAGCTGCAGATTTCATTAGCATTTTCTTAATTCTGTGGGTTTGGTCACTATTTCACCTATCAAACATCATCCCTGGAGAATCCCATTAGGCAAATCATCATAAATCAAAACTTTACCTTTTATTATTCTCTATAAAAGGCTCTGCAGCCTGTTTTAGATCTACTAGAAATCAATTTCCTGTCCCACCCCATCCAATCATTCCTCTCAAAGTTAATTAATTTTTAATCCAGGGGCTTGGCTGCTCAGCGTAGTTGGTGAGAGTATGAATTTATAGCACGCTAATGCCCACTCATCTCACTTCCACCCACAGCCTGACACCCAGTGCTTCCTGCTGGCGTGGTGCATCTCCAGTCCCAGGGACAGCCAATGGCAAATGCTGGGAAACACAACTGGGAAGGAATTGAGGGCATCCAAGTATAAGGCTTACGTCCACACAGTGAAAAGTAGCTTAGTTCAGCTTGTCGTTTAACACTGCTGGCATCTGGTAGAAATTAGAGCAGCTAATTCCATCATCAGAGGGCCTGCAGAAGCTGAGGTTTATGCTGGCTTCGAGGGTACTATGTGTGTGTGTGTATTAAGACTCAGGAGGCAGATAGACACAAGCTTGAAGCTGTAAACATCACTGCAGACAAAGTGGAGGTAGCTGTGTGCATCATTTTTGGCTTACTGACAAGTACAAACACAGTAACTGTAGCTTTTGGTGCTGACTATAACAGGCTGATTGATACTCCCATAAATGAGGGCCATGTGCTTAAATGGTTATACCACTATGGCATTTATTCAAACTGACCCCCTTCCAAAGCCTTTTGTGCTTCAAAATAGATGGAGTGAGTCCCATTTGACTGGTGAGATACAGAATAAACAAATTATTAATCGTTTATGAAATTCTCATCTTAGCAGAGGTGTTGCTTTCTTTCATGTGTAGGAGAGTATTGATTTTGGCAGGAGCAGAGTGAAATGCAGGTGTGTATGGGGGATCACTGGGAATGCAGAATTGCTTCACTGTACAGATAGCAGTACACAAGGAATCACAAAGATAGAAAGGAGGGAGAGAAGAAAAAGGATGTATCATAGAGTGAGTAAGGTTCACAGAACAACATGAGAAAAAGCATTCAGATCCCCAAAGTGAAAGAAGTGGTAATTCAACTGCAAAAAACAGCAGCTCAGCCGTGGCAGTTCACAGTAACACGTTCTTTTATTATTGCATAATTACTGACTACTGAATGTTTGAAAATGCACTGACATCAAATAAACATCTCGTAATGTACTACTGGTTAAGTAGACCTTTATCTTTACAAACCGTAATTGGAGATCAATCATTAGCCAGTAAGCACATAACCTGCCCTGTCTGTACAGCCAGAGTGAGAACTGGTAAATAAATGACAGGGCAATAGGGAATTGACAACCTGGCCAAAATATGTGTGACCTTGTGTCTCACATGATTCAGAGTTTGCTGGAGACTTGGGGACAATCACCCCCACTCCTAAAATACTTGGAGGTTAATGATGCCAGAGTTGGAGAAGTAGTGTAGCCATTTTTCCCTGTCTCAGGCACTTTTGCCTTGCACAGTGATCTCACTAGTGCTCTGGTCTGAGTTCTCTTTCTGACACGATACCCACAAGAGCTCCATGAGTTGCTGTGGAAAGGGGATGGATTCAGAATGATGGAACCCATCGCAGCTGGCATTTATAACATTTAAAATATTGAAAATATACAGGTATAAAATTGCACATATCTGTAGCATTTATCTTCACCCACATTCTGTGTCATGTATCTCAAAGTGTAACCCCATTGGGTAAGGTAATAGCTGATACTGTTTTCCACTCAGTGTGGTGGGCACGAGTTCCTGCTTTATTGTATGTGGAAATTAACAAGAAATGTGGTAAGCAGAGACAGGAAAAAAACATAAAAAATAGTAAACAAGAACTTAATAGCTCTTAAACACTTCATGTTTATTGTACATTAAATAAAACTATTTCAGTTAAGTTGAGAGACTGATGGGTTGGATTTAGGAAATCAAAACTTCTATAGGAAGGTAGGTTCAGCTTAAATGATCATTAAGTACATAGGTATTAGTTACATTATAGTAAAACCATATTCTGTTAAACAATTCTCAAGTGAATAAGATACATTATCAAAGAGGTATGTATTCCAAGGGTCTTATTGCACAGCTACTGGCTAATCCATGTACTTCCAGTCTGAGAAAGATATGCTTTGTGCCACTGAGTACAGACTCTGACTGCCTCCTCATGTTTATTACAGTTTCTCCTTTTTCCTCATTAAAAAATAGAACACAATACCAAACAGAAAATAAAGCTGAACATTACAAAACGTGTGTTGTATTCAGTTCATTTCATTTCAACCCTAAAGCAATCCATGCGTATTCTTTCTTTTCAGTAAGAGAAGGTAGGGAAAACAAAAGAACAGTCAAGGGGTGGGGAAGGGAAAATAATAATAACATCTCCAACCACACGTGTTTTCTGTCATTGCAAGAACTAAAATGTTGTTACTCTGCTACCATCTTCCAGTGCAGTGGGAGGAAACACTGTGGACGGACTCTCACTTCCCTTCAGTTTTGTCTGCCTGTACTTCACGCATATACGAATCAATGATATGCGGAGGCACTCCATCCATCAATAGCCTGAAGAACGAAAGCCCACCTACAAACAAGACAAAAGATACTCTTCAGGCTGAAGGTCCCTGGAGCAACAGCTTTGTACCTTTATTTTCTGGCAGAAGTGACCAGTTTTAGTCAGTTCCTATTGCATACTTAGAGATGTAGGAAAGTTCAACCCTGTTCTTAAGTCCACCGTCAGACTTAACCATTATTTAATGGGTACTATACAGGCCTTTCCTGTCCTATTGCATAGGGTAAATTTAATTTCTAGGATATCATACATTCAGTCATTTATCTCACCCCATGTAATAGTCTATGATAAGCTTCACTTCAAATAACTCTCCTGGCTTTCCATTAGCCTGGGTGGAGCATGGTTCAGAGGTGGAAGTCAGTGGAGGGGAAACAATGTAGAAAACACCTGACTGTGATGAGTTGTGGAAAACATGCAGAGATATTTAATTTATTCTAGTTTTGGGTCTTACAGTGGTTTATAAGTATTTAGCAAAATATTTACCATGTTGCTTGAAAATAACAACTGGGATGATGTATGTGAATGAATCGTGAAAAAAAAACCCAGGATTTTACATATAGATGTCTTTAGTCTCCACAGAGGGATGATGAAAGTTGAAACTTTTATCTGCTGGGGGAAGTCCAAAGAATCATTTTGGATTTGCTTCTAAATTCACCTTTGTATTCCCTTTTTGTTGGGATTGTTCAGCCTGGAGAAGAGAAGGCTCCAGGGAGATCTTAGAGCACCTTCCAGTACCTAAAGGGAACTTACACAAGAGCTGGAAAGGGACTTTTTACAAGGGCATGTAGTGATAGGGCAAGGGACAATGGCATCAAACTGAAAAAGGGTAGGCTTAGATTAGCTACAAAGAAGCTCTTTACTATGAGGGTGCTGAGGCACTGGCACAGACTTGCCCAGAGGGGCTGTGGATGCCTCATGTCACTGAAATAAAGGTCATGGAAACTAAACAAATGGATATTTCTGTTAATTTCATGATTTCAAAATTATTTGAAACAGGGAAAAAGCTAAATATTTTGCTAAAAGCTTTAGAATCTGCCCTGTCTCCACATAAAGGGTATAATTTGCTTTAAAAGTGCTATGTACCATTACTATTCCCCTTACAACTCTGCATGAATATTGTGTTCTACAAGTTGCAAGCCACCCACTGATAACTGCACTTACCTTCTGAGCTTTTTCTGGAACACACCAAAAGCTTTAAAGCAAAAGTACATTGCCAGGATGAAGATAACAATGTCTCTGAGTGCTTCGGCTAAATGCAATTGAGCTGATACTTACATACAGCATTTATCCCGAGTACGGATTTTTAAGAATTTATAACCTTTATTAACACAAGGATTATCCAATTAAAGTGCTATTAGTTACTAGTGATTATGAGACTGCACTGTCTCATTTAACACCATCATTGTGGCAGAACTGTTCGCTCCCAACCTTAGGTAGATGCACAATACAGACAAAAAACCAGCATGCTTTTTGGCATTCTTTCAGCTCGTGGAGTGCAAGTTGTGATACGAATCATTCATTTTTAAATGAAGTTAACTGTGGAATAAATATTTCATTTATGTAGAGGCATATTCCTATAAAAATAACTTACAGTAAATGCAAAATGCTCTTTTATGACTTGCATTTTATTCATGCTAATTATGCTAACTCATGCACTGTTAAATTCCATTGAAACATGCACCATTAGAAGATAGTGGGATGTACTGCTAAGAAGAATTACTGTAACAAGCAATTATAAAAATCTGAATTTATATGCACTAAAATTATTGTGCTACTAATTTTATAAAACATTTTCATTAAGTGACATAATGAAAATCATGCCATACTAGGCAGACATTGTATGACGTGTAAACAGACATAAGCTTCATATGCAAGAACCATATGAAAGCTTACCTTAGATGACAATATACATTCAAAAATCCTTACTGTGTAACTAAGGGAGAGAGAGAAAGAGAAGGAACAATTTAATTGCAAACACAAAAGTAGAGAGAAAATGTTGAGTGAAATTATTATTACAATTATGTCAAGATGATAATTTAATCCTTAGTCATGTAAAATATGTAGGAATAGAAGCACATGAAGAGTAAAAGGTAGGGATCCAGTTCCACTTCAAAATTATCATTAATATGTAAAAGCTATATTAATATGTACAAGTAACTATAAAACCTGTAATTAGTCTAAACTATAGATTGGAACCAAATTATGCAAATTATATTTATGATAAAAGTTTCCAAATGTAGCTTCAAAGAAGCTAACACATATATATATAGTATTTTCCACCAGGGAAAAAAGCACACACATAACACTGAGGGATATATATATATATGTGTTGAAACTCTGTAAGGCAAAATAATCAAGTACAGACTAATTACATACCTGTGCACTAAAGTATGTTTGTCATATATCCACATTTACATTACTTAAAGCATGCTATTTACTCTGTAGGAGCCCTTACCTTTAATTAAACATTTTGAATCTATAAAACAACCATGTATGTACATTTATGTCTGTGTATGTATATAAAAGCACTCAACTTTGTACCTATTGTAGCCTTTTAAGAAAAATGCCTTAATAGTTCAAAAGCTACAGGAACATTATCTAGACCAATCTCCTAACGTGTTTTAGGTTTGAAATTGAAGGTTTGGATGATAATATACTGCAGACTGGTTGCTGGGCATCACTGTCATTTTAAAACTGCACTGTCAATATTCTGACATTTGGGCAAGGTTGCAAGAAAACACATTTCCCTAGAAAGAGTGAAGTTCTCTGAACCCCACTGAGCTTGAATGTAAAATAAGTTCTAAAAGAAATAAAGTAAATTAAGAAAATTTTCTGCTTGTAAAAAGATGAATCAAGAGTTCATCCTTAAATTCAGTAGGTTAAGCTCAGGCATGGATTTTCATTCTGAGCACTCATTTGTAACCAAAACTAATCCTGTAATAAAAAATGCCCTTTAAACACAGTAAATGACTTTATGATACTTCTGTTCTTTCAATAATTCTACAAACTAACTGATAGTTTTTTGAAATGCAAATTTCTTTCTGCTGGAAAGGTCTAAGTGTTATAGTCAAAGGTATTCACAGTCATTAAATAAATTCTTTATAGGGACAGGTAGTTCTATGAAATATGTCTTAAACCTTAGTAATTCTGATGTTAAATACTCATATTCTTGATTAATTTGGCCTTCTTTGCTCATGTGACATAGACAATGTATGCCATGAGACACTAGCTAGTTTATTCTAAAAAAGCAAATAAATACACACTTTGCATGCAGAAAATGCGTTTGCATGTGGAAAGAGAGGAAGGGAATGAAATGGAATGTCCAGAGGAGTATGCGTATTATAAACCTGATTATTCCCCGCCAAGCAGAATGGTTCTCCTGGGTTAATTACTCCATGATAGATCACTGCAGAATTAGAATATTTATAGTGGTATTTATTCGCATTTGAAATTCTTCCCAGTTGATCTTAACACTTTTAAAAAAAATATTTCTTATACAGCAACTTTGCTATCACCAACCTGTCAGAGGGATCACCAACCTGGATTTCATTTTTAAGATAAAAGTCCTCCAAAGCCATTTTTTTTTTATGATAAAAGAAGCATGGTGCCTTGTCTAATTCTTTTCATTGACCTCAGTGAAGCTGATAAGGAATCAGTTCCTTTCTGCTTGTAATGGGAGATTTAGAGCCACTTTTATGGTTCTACCTCAACAAACTCAAAAGATATATATGTTGCTTTCTGTAGTAAGATGAGTATGAAACATGTAACGAGATTCTATGTATGCATTATCTTTCAAGATAGATGAGGTAGAGTTATTCTCTTCTCTAAGATCTATTACAGGACTTTGTACAGCACATTTATATTTACAAAACAGGTCACGGTATGTGCAGTTGTACAGAGCAGCTTGTACACCTCCCGTCTTTAAGTTCATTCAGCAAAATGTAGAACTGAAGAACAAAATGCTGTCTATCTGAAATAACATCAGTGCACACAAAACCTCTTTTGAGGACAGAATAAGTTTTTATTATTTCAATTATTGTGCTTATAGGTATCACTAAAACTTTTTCAGGAAATGAGAATTAAATTTAGCAATGCATAGGGGGGGTTAATTTTACACCTAAAATAATTAGCAAATTGTTAAAAATGTACAAAAATATAAAGTTCTGATAGTATTCATATCTAGAGTGTTCCTAGCTAGTCATATATTCAAATATTTTGCAAAATCAGAAATGCTAGCCTGTTCTGTGACATTCCTGAGGCTGAACATGTATATGCATGATAAATTTCAGATTTCCCATACATCAGATATAGATTGATAAAAATAATTCTAATTGATATAAGGAAAAATAGCTTACTACAATATATACTCTTGCATGGCATAGACCTCTTTAGCATGACTTACTAGTAAGTCATACTTACTATCTGTAGTGATAGCACAGTAGCTTGTACCTTCACCAGACAGGTAGCATAGCCTTGAGCCTGTCAATCTTATTCAGGCAACATTCAGCTGTATCTCATCATCTTACAAATCCAGACTTTGATTGTTACTTGGATTGTTACTGGAATAAAGCTGAACCAGTTTAAAGCTATACATGTGAAAACACACACACAGACACACAGCAATTCATTTCCAGTGAGTCAGAAATCCGAAGGTCTCTGCTCTGCATCAGTGTGATGAGTGGTCATCTGAAGAGCCCTCCTAAATGAATAAACAGGCTGGGAAACTTAAGAGGATGATAATTCAATACATAAGTCAATAGAAGAGAGAAATGGGATATAGTGATGTTCTTTATACTCTGAGAGTTTAGTAGTAATTCGCTATATTTGCATAGAGCAAACCCTGAGCCTACCCTGGTTTGCTAAGCCTTCGCTGCCGTAGTCACTTAATCCTGTTCCCTTTGAATCCTTCGGCTGACCCATCAGTCCTGTTAAGTGTGTCAGCACTGAACCTTTACACCTGTCTGATGTGTAAGCAGTCTTCAAGAAGGAGTCTAAAATAATGGCTAAACCTGCCAGGATGGAGAGAGGAATCTCTGCAATGGTGACTATGGAAAGCCCAAACCACTGGGAAAGACCCACAATACCAAGTGTGGTGGGAGGGGTTGGGACTACACCTGGTGATGGCTGATACGAAATCAGTTTCAGAAACTAGCCATTAACTAAGGAATGTGAGGTTTAGGCTGGGGAAGCACCCCATCACATGGCTAATAAGAGATAACACATTATATTCTGCACATTATATGCAAAAAAACCTCTTTGTAAAACAGAGGACAGAAATAAACATCTTTTTGTATTTAAAATGTAGTATTTGATTGTACTACAAGCAAAGTGCTGAAGACTAAAATGGTACAGCTGTGTGGTAAATGTGCATAAGAACTTCAGGGTTTGAGGACTTAAAAAGTTTAATGAAATAGCAACCTAACTTGGCTTTCAGTATGAAAAAAAACAGACAAAGCAACCTTCTCTGGTGATGAGGTCTTCTGTTATGCTGTGAAACAGAAAGTTTGCTTGTGATTAAGGAAAACAATCTTACTTCCAGGACGAAGACATCACCTTTAAGCACAGTATCTTAAAAATAAAAGATAAAAACTAAGAAACATGTTATGCATATTTTCATTACATTGATTAAGTGTTCAAATTCATAGACCAAACATTTATTGAAATGTCTTCTTGCTGGCAAATTTGAGCTGTGGGACAAGATACATCAGAAAATACAGAAAATGGAAATTGATATGCAAAATAAACACAGTACAATACGTAAAAATAGTAAACATGGTTTTCATTATAGACTAGCACGATGGAAGTATTATAATTAGGGTCATATTGATATCACCTAAATTCCCTCTAAATTCCTTAGTTAGACACTTCCTATTATCTGGCTTTAGGCAGTTTTCCTTACTTATACCTCAGATTAATTTTTTTCAGAAATACTTTGCTTACTCCACAGTTGAAACTGAAGCCTTTGGTGGGAATTAGTCCAACTAAATATGACCCTATCTTTTCCTAGGAAGTAATTTTCTGAAAAATGCACTCCTGAGATTATTCATTAATAGTCCAATCTAGATCCTGTTGCCATTTATGTATCACAGTTAATTCTAAACTACCTGAAATTCATAAAATGTATCTGTTAATGAAAACAAAAACAGTTCTTCAGTTGTAGGAGGCAAACCTACTTTACCCTCTTTTCCTCTGTTTGCAAAATCCATATTTTTGTGTACTTTTTCTTATAGAAAATGCAGCAGTTATATCAGCTAGCTTGGATCCTTGGGAACAATACTGCTTTTTGGTCAAGATTTTGCTAGCAAAGTTCCTTAGATGCAAATGTTTGCTCTGTTTAATAAATAATTTTAAAGCAGACCAATTCTTCCCTGAACTAATCTTTCTACTTTCTCTCCTTCTTCCCTTGCCATTTCCTTCAGAGAGCTGCCTCTTATCCCAGCTGATTTTCTTACTGTTTTCCCAGAGAGCCCTATGGCTGAGTTTTACTGGAGTGTCTCAGGTAAATGGCACAGCTCTGAGACTTACAGTCTACCCTTCTGTCACTTGTGAAGAAGTCCTTGAAATCACTGAAGATGTGAATCAGCATGGAGGAAAATGAAATAGAGCATAAGCATAGCATGTTGGTCCTCAAAAAGAAAACAAAGCAAACAATATATTTTATTTTATCCTAACAAAGTTATTATTTTAATCCAAGATAGAAAAAAAAAATGCTGTTTGAGCTCCCTTATGTACTCTCAACTACAATGTAGATGGTGTTCAGACAAAGAGGGGTGTGCAATGTTTTAAAGACCTTACCTTTTACTTCCAGTTTGCAGTCAACTTCTGCCTCTCCCAGTTCATTGACTGCTCGGCAGGTGTAAGTACCTCCATCGTAGGGACTGGGCTTGCGGATCTCCAAGGTACAGACACCTTGATTGCTGAACATTCGGTACCTTGGGTCATTCATTATAAGGACTTTGTTCTTCAGCCAGGTTATTTTGGGCTGTGGTAAAACAGAACAAAACAAAAACAGAAACAGAAACAAAAGAGAGCCAATATGCACAAATCTGCAAACTGAAATATTTTATCACTTTTGTGGATGTTCAGTTAAAGTTGAGCATTCCAGAAGTGATAGACAATAGATGGATTAGTGATAGAAGGGAAACTACAATTCTTAAATCAAAGATAAATATGGGTTGCATCATACATCTGTTTTTAAGCATGTTCAGTGCAGCTCCTATCACATAATTAAAGTCATAAATACAAGTCTGTTATCAATTCAAGGACTGTGCAATGATAGCAAACATCTGAGCAATAGCTTTTGACACCCAATTAGTCTGAGTTAACAAGAAAAGCACATTTTTTTCACAGTAATTTCCACATTCAGAAACTGAAAGTGAAGAGTGAACAGCAAATATGTTTTTAAACACTATGGAGTGCTCATTGTACTAGGCCAGTTCAGCTTCCCACAGTAGAAAATAGATCACAAAAATAGATCACAATTCAAAAGAAACCACAAGACACATTGTGCAGTGGGTCTGAGAAACAATGTGGTCCCCAGAGTATTCCTGCAATATGCTTATTTATGGAATAATTAGCTTTTTCTAGAATAATTATTGCTTTACTTTAGTAATAACCTTTACTGATACATTAATTGTACAGCTGTTGTCAGTGTGGGTTCCAGTATAGCCCAGTGTTTCCCTGAGGTTCTGCCCTTTCACTGAGTTGTTTGTGGATTAACTATTATAGTGCTTATAGCACACATAAGTCCTTTTTATTGGATTTTTGCCTTCAGCCTGGCTTGTGAGCGAGACAAATGGCAAAAGTGGTATTGCAATTTGCATCATCATGTTAAACTCTCTCATGTCTCAAGGGATGCTCTGAGGAGCTCTGCTGTACCTTGGGGTTGCCCCGAACACTGCAGTTCAAAGTAGCATTGTAGCCAGCGACAGCAAAGGTGTTGACTAGAGGCTGAGTAAACAACGGCCGTTCAGTGAAGTCAAAATCATCGTAAACTGGATATTTGTAGACTTTACCTATGAAAGGAAAACAGAACATGTGAAAAAAAGAGTGTTGGCCTGTGGCTAAATACCCAACCATCTTAAATGGCTACAAGGGGTCAGTTCTGATCTGCACTGCTTTAGGTACCAATGTGACTCTAGGGATTGCACTCGTAGGGAAGGCTGGAAGAGCACCTGCAAATCAACTATAGCCCCTGGTCATGCTGCAGTGTTGATGCTTGAGAGCTTCTCTTTGTTTCCTGTGTAGGTGGTATACAAAATAATACATGTCTGTTCCATGTCTTTGCCTGCTTATCCTGCATGTTACAGATCAGGACACATCATGACCAATGTACTGCAGGATGCCTACCCTTCACAAGCCTTGTTCACTCTGTTGCCAATTACTTTTCACAGTTTGTTCTGATTACAAACTGTCTCTGTATCTGAAAATCTATTTTTTATTCTGCTTCAAACAGTGCATGTAACAATACAGATGCCTGAATGGATGTAGTTTCTGTACAAGGAAACCAGTAGTAAAATGTGTTTTCTTACTGCCACTTTATCCCTGCTCTGCAGTGGAGGTCACCATCAATAAATCCTCTTCAGCCACGAACTCAACTGGCATTTAAAACAGCTGGACAGACAGACATCTATTCCTGTGCACAGGTGTCATTAAACATCATTGCTTCACTGAAACCTGATCCAAGCTCTCATGCTGACTTCAGTGCCTGATACTTGCTCTCATAAGAAGGGCAAATAAGCAGTGATGAAAATCAATTCCGATAGCCATTCTTTTGTTCATGACCCTATTTCTGAGAAAGAGGACCTTCAGTTCCTCAGCCTGGCTGTGTGGGTTGTACAGGTTGTCTGTCCTCTGCATCATGGCAGTCACATATTCCTTCCTTTCAGACGAACTAAGAGGATCTGGTTTGATTTTCTTCCTGTAAGTCACTTGTTTGTAGAATTTTCCTTCCATAAATGAGCAGATATTTTTTTATTTTTTTTTAAGTTGACTGTGCCATTTCAAACTTACAACTTCTGAAATGTCAGGATTTTTGACTTTAGAATCAGAATTTGTTCAACCGTACCCTCCAGAGGTGTGAAGTAAGGGTTACGCTTTTCCCTTGGATCCTGCCTGAAATGGAGGGAACACTTGCACAGCTGATGCCAAGTCTCCACTGGGAGGCAGTGACCCACCCCTTGTAACAGAACAGCTGCTTTAATCCTCTCACAGCTCTTGTCAGCTTATATCTGCCAGTGGTGACATGAGTCTGAGATCCGAGACCATAGAAAATGTCAGAACATTAAAAACAATGCCTATGAACTATGTGGACAAACTACGAAGTCTTAATAGGAAGTGGCCTTGCTGTCAGTTGTACCTGGTCTCGGGGCTAGGAAGGCTTTAGAGATATGGCCTTTACCTCTCATCACCTCCCAGCCTCTGAGCCCCCCCCTTCCCTTTTGAGGAGGAACGGATAATTAGCTAACCATCCTTTGCAATCAAAGCACTCTCTTTGGTCATGGTTGCATCCTCGCTGAGGCCGCACATGTTCTCGGCGAAGACCCTGAAGTAGTACTCGTTTCCTATGACGAGCTCGTTAATGGTGGCGCTGGTGCGGTGGTAGTGCTCGATCACTGTGAACCATTCCTGAAAGGCACAAACAGAGGGTGAGCTTCCCCACAGCACCCTGCACCCCGCAGCCATTAACTGGAAGAAGCAGCAAGCTTGTGGGAGTAGATTTTTCTTCTAAGGGAATGTTAGTGAACACTGAAGTAGTGACGCTGACAATAATTAAGGAAATGAGTGATGATGAGAATACTGCAGAGCTCACTGCTGAGCAGTGAGGGCCAAATGGAAAGTGAACCCTACTGAATTGTTACACTCTGGTAGCTAAAAGGGTTTGTTTTAGGCAATCCAGTGTTACAAAGGTAGTGTTGCCTGAGCAAGGCAGGCTCCCTCATTCGTAATCCAGGCTGTTGACAGAGAAAGTACAGTTGCAGATAAGCAAACTGCATCCTTGGAGGGGAGGCAATAGCATGTGCTATTCTGCAGTAATATGTATTCACAAGAGGGCACTGCACTAATCTGCCCTCTGTATCACAGGATGAGTGTTCATGAGAAATGTAACTTTATGTCACAGGCTCTGATATTTAAAGGCTTATATGGGGAAGTGGGGTTTTGTGCTTTAGTCTTGCAGCAGCCATGGAACATGTGAATTCTGTCCTAGTACACAATGCCTAAATAACAATCTGAGATGAAAGAGGTTAATGCTAAAAATGCAATTAATATGAAGTGCAATATGACCACAGCAATGTTTTTGCTTTTCTTTACTCTGCCCTACATAGTTTTCTTGCTTTTCTAGAGATGAACTTGTGCTCAGTTCCCTGTACTACAGTTTGCACTGATATTTGGGCAGCTTTAAGAGCCAAAGTTCCTTTGGGAAAACAGTTTTCTGTAGAATGCCAGCTGTGCCAGAATTGCAAAATGCTCCACCACAGATAATGTGGAGAATGTGTGACCTGAACGATCCATGTCACACTGGACCTTAGACTCTGCAGTTGTCACTTTCTCCTGAACACAGTAATTTGGAGAGAGGGGACAGTGTTCTGGTCATTGTGCTAGAGATCATATCTTCTTACAGTCTCAAGAGGGAAAAAACAACCCAGGATGGAAAAGGAAATAGTGGCACAGGAAGAATGAATTGATCAGACCATGAAGCAGACAAACATTTTAATGCAAGGGGTTGGGGTGAGGACACCAAAAGGTTCCCTTGGATAAGGCAACTCCCCAGATGATGCCCTAGATATCCAGTGTTTAAATTTGCAGTGTTAAATCTAAGAATCCAACTACTGTCTTTTAAGGATGTGTAAAATTTCTGTTAGTTTAATGCCAATAATAAGCATTTCTATATTGCACGTTCCATCTGTAAATCTCAAAGCAGTTCAGGAATTATATATGTACCCTTTAGTCGTGGGTAGTAGGGAGTGGCAATGACTTACACAATGTGACATTACAGGTTTGAAAACAGCAGCACCAGTACAACAGTTTGTTCTAGTAGCAACATACTGACTTCAGAATTAATATTTTTTGGCTTTTATTTTCTCTATTGAGACAAGGGGGAAAAGCAGAATCACTTCTCTCCAATCTATCTGTCCTTTTTTAGTCCTCCTCTTTGGCATAATTTGAAAACATTTTCATTTGTAGGCTTTAGTTATCGTGAACAAGAGATTTTTAGAAGTTTTAGAGATGCCTTGCAGATTTTTTGAATGCAGAGAAATCAATGCTTCGTCTACCTACATAATTTTAAGCATGTAACTCTTTCTGTGTTTAAAAGGGAGAATTCATTAGCACATCAGCCTTGTAAACATCTCCTTTTTACTTACCATGCTCTTCTTATCTGCTTTTTGAATAGTGTACCCAGTGATGGCAGCATTTCCATCATCTTTTGGTGGTTTCCATGATAAATTTACATTCTCTCCCCAGACATCCTCAATAGTTACACTCTCTGGTGGGCCTGGGCGATCTATAACAAAAATAGGGCAGCTGACATTTTATACTGTTTGCTTTCTCTATCTCTTTCCTACACAATTGTCCACTTAGTTTGATTTCTGTCTTTCTTACAAAACACATATGCAAACAAACAAACAAAACCAATGTAAAAAGAAAGGTTGCAAAATAAAACTTTCCAAAGTTAAGACATGTCAGAATTGCAATAAACTTAATATATTAAGTTGTGCTACCAGTTTTGCCTATTATGTAAAGAAATAGATTGGCACAAATGAAAAGTGTGCCTTCTTGCCTGTCTTTCCTATCTTCATGTACTGTCAACATTTAGGATTTCTTCTGCACTACATTTGTGACAAACTTAATATGAATTTCCTACCATTTCTGGTTATGGACACCACTCAACAGGAAAAAGCTTGCATCCCAGACAGGCAAGAACATGAAGGGCATGACAGTGAAAAGAAGTCTGGCACATTCCAATGAGCACCTCCTATTGTGTATGGAGATTTACTCAGAGTCCACAAATCTATAGCCAAGTGATTGGATGGGCAGAGTTATCACTATCAAGAAAGAAGCTCTTTGGGATTCATGTTTTCTTATAGCCTTGGAATGGCTGGACTTACTTTTATTTCTCAAAACATACCAACAATCTGAATATCTATTGTAGCGTTGTCCACCAAGTTTTCTACTTCCACTTTCATATCATACTCTCCGGAGTGCCCCCTCTCTGCCTTTCGGATGAAGATGATCGTGTCATTTTCAGTGTTGCGGATGTTGATTTCATTCTTGTCGATGGGAGAACCATTTTTCTGCCATGATACTTTTGCCCTTGGTCTTCCCTGCAAGAAGGGAGGAAATAATTTTTATACAATATTGGAAGAGAAGAGGGAAGAAAAGAAAACAGATCAATTACCCATTTTGCCAAAAAAGGAAATAAAAACTGTCCTGAAAGAAACAGATAATTCTTTTTAAAATAAACAGCATTTAGAGATACAATCATACCATTTCACCTGAAATACAGCTTTCTTTCTTTTTTTTCTTCTTCCCACTGAATACTGAAAATATTTGCAAATTCTGGCTATATAGGGCAATTATCTTTCTGGTTACATTTGACAAAAAACTTCCAGTTTTCTAAAATAAAAAGGAGCTAACAAATAACCCACAGCAAATACAGAACAAAGTATTTCACCCTCTAGAAATGCCTACATTCTCTACTGCCAGTGAAAGAGGAAAACAGTAGATTAAACCTCTAGGGATCCTATACTCTCTTCTTTCATTGCAAAAGAAGTTGGAATAGCTGTTAGGTAGGCTGTATTGTCATCTCTTGTGTGCTATTTTTTGTATATCTAAATGCCCAATTTAGGTACTTAAATTAGAGTGAATTTCATCTGCTTTACCATGGGTTTTGCCTTCCAGAGGCAAACAGTTTGCAGATGCTGTCTGAAAAGGGTAATCTCACACTGCTTTGAATGCCTTATCTTAGAGAATGACCACAGACTATAACTTTAATTTCTCAAGAGAAGTGTGAGTTGCAGTGTATTGCTGATCAAGCTTTTATGGGGTTTTTAATAGTCTTATAGAAGCAGAGTTATGCCCACCCAGTATCTTTAAATGTGCAGACAAGAAATAGAAATTAATTCTGCCATAATTCTTGTGTCCAGAAGAAGGAGGACTCTGCAAGTAGGAAGTCACTGTTGTGAAAGGTACGGGAATGAAGGTTAACATGATGCTGTGGGAAAGCATGCTATATATTTAGAAATAGTCATATTTGTGATCTCAAGGATTTAAAAGTTTCAGTCTGCCCACTCCTCCCCTCACTTTTCTTCTCTCATGATAAGAAAATTATTAAATGCTACTGTTTCACCCTTGATAACCATATCTAACTACTTACAGTGTAACCACTTTGCACTGTGCTAGCAATTATGTCACATGTAATATTTACTGTAAGGATTTATAAGTGTCCTTAGGATGACAGATGACCAGTCAGTCTGTCTGATAGCTACCCAATTCGTTACTTGGCTGAACATCATTTCTTTGAGACGTCAAAGTGAAAGCTTTCACACCCCTCTGTACTTCAGTGTGCTTCCACATCTGCTTAAGTTAGCTCACCAGCAAAAGTTACAGAGGAGTAAGTTAAAAAGCAGCAGTATATAAAAAAGAAAAAAAGAAAACAATTTCTGTCTATGTTTTTACCTCTTACCTGGAAAGGAATAACAAGATTCACAGTTTCTCCAACTCTTCGAGTATAAGTTTGTTTTAAGTGTCTTGGTAGACGAATCTTTGGAGGTTCTGGATAAAAACAAAAGTTTGTGTTAGTCATGTATCTTCTTTTCCAACGGAGGCAGCACTGGTGGGCATCAGTATAAAAAGGAAACTGTGTGGTCTACAATTCCCAGAAGTGACTAATGACTGAGGTATCTTAATTTTCTTAGTCCCACAGTGTTACATTCAGTACACCATCAGTTTTTGTAACACCAAGTGCTGTGGTGATAGAAACAGGTGAGAAGTTTAGTGCAACTTAAAAGAAGCACCATCAAGTTCAAGTTCTGCAGAAAAAAAAAAAAAAAGCCCCGAAAAACTGAGAAATAAAGGCTCAGAAATGAAATCTTTAAAGGTGGTTTCATGATTTCTCACCATCACACAATGGCTTTGTAAGTCCATAGCATCAGTTTCCAACAAGTAAGTATTAGCCTTAGAAAAACAGGTCTGAGTATGGAAAAGGCGTGTATCTGTGGGTTAAGTGTAGGCAGGAGGAGCTTACCTATCACTTCCTTGACTAAAATAGGCTGTGGGTGGTACTTGGGCTCACTTTCACCAGCAGCATTCACAGCTTTTACTCTCACAAGGATTTTTGAGCCAGTCGGCAAACCATTGATAGTAAACTTCGTTTTGTCTGTCAGCTCCGGGTTAGCCACGATCCATTCATCGGCTAGTTTGGGGAGGTGAGAGGAGGAAGGCAAATCAAAGAACAGGGAATCATAAATACATCCTCTGCATGGATGAGGAAAATTATAGAACAGTAATAAATACATTAGAGGCTAATGAATAATTCTATTTTGTTTTTCTAATTATGTTGCAACACAATATAGATTAACTTTCATACATAAAAAGAATGTTTCAGACCTTAAAGGGTTTCTGATGATTATATATTTATATATAATGATACAGATGTTATTAGAATATGTCTATAATTTAATTACAGCAGAAAGAAAGCTGATGAGTTTTTTAATTCAGCTGGTAGAAAACAAGAGGGACAAAGAGTATATTTCCAAAAGCACTCATCATTGCTTTAACAGCTGCCTTGGAGAGAAATGGGGTTTGCAATTACTTTGAACAAGTATTGAGTACTCCTGAAAGTAGAACTGAGAAATAAGAGAAACACAGAATATTTACATATTGCAATGACATGCCATCTCTCCTTGTGCCTTTAAAAAAGGAAGGCTGTGTCAGAATTATTCACATAATTACAGCACTCTTGGATTTTTAATCCTACCCCTAGGCAGTCGCATGTCATTCATCGAGTGATCCTAACAGTACAGTCTTTCAGAAGAGCTTCAATTACAAATGACACTTTCGTATCCAGCCTGTCCTCCTAACATAGACTGCTCTAACACTGCTGGCACCTGGACACTGGAGCCAGATTTATGAACTACCAAGTCAGGATCAATACTTTCCACATCGTATAAAGACAGCATTGTAAAATGGGCACAGAAGACAAGAGAACTATGATAAGCTAGAGAGCCCTGCAGACTTAGAGTATAATGCTGTGGTACCTTTTCATAACTGTGTCTTACTTTTAGGAATAAAGCTCTTCAAGCTGCTTCTTTCAGCTTCTAGCAGAAAAGGATTGCAATTGATGACTATTTCCCAAGAATGTCCCCCTCCCCTTATACATGTAGTACAGAAAATTCTGTAGATTGTTGCCCCGAAAATTCACTCTCCGGAATTTATCTTTACTTTTATGAAGAGAGTTTTTCTTTCATTAAAGAAGATTTAAATCCTTTGTTGAATACTGTACCTTCTAGGTTAAAAGGTGGCTCCACCAATTCCTCAGACAGATCTGTCGGTATACCTTGTGAGAATCCATCTTTAAAATTAATCAGAGACACCCACTTTCACACAGATGGAGGATTTTGTCAGTGGTTAGCAATTCCTGTTAGTAAGTATGCAAAGATAGATGCTGGGCTTTAAAGATTTAGAGGACCCATATTTAGGGAGACTGCAGGGAGAAAAGAGATGGGAAGAGGGCATCTAGATCACAGCATAGTTATATGTGATGCCCACAGGAAAGCTGAAGGATAAAGGAAGAGGAGGAGATAAGGCTGTATGTTCTTCTTTGGGCCTGAGCATAGCCCTAGAAGTATGACAATGAAGAGACAAAAGGAACACTTGAAAGAGAGAAATGAAACAAAGTGATAGGAGAAAGTGTAGAAGGAGAAGAAAGCACATCATAGATGAGATAAGAAATCCAGAGATAAATTCTGAGTAAGAGAGACAGAAAAAAAAAGTCTTGGAAAAAACCTTGAGGAGACAGAGGAAGAGAACACATTTAGCTAAAGGCAACATAGAAGATTAAAGAAGACCAAACTCATGGATGATGACAGATATGACGTAAACCCTAAGCTATCCCTGCCCTGGATTTCCTGTAATCCTGGAGGTGGCTATTTTCAGGATAATAAAAATACTATTCTAGGATCTGTGCATGGTCCTGGATGAGTACACTGGCAAAGATCTCAGCCAACAGAAACTCTCTGAAGTGCTTATTTACTAGATATGAAAACAGATCATCTGCAGGTACAACAGCCCTTTAAAAGCAGATAAACAGTGTCCTAGGGAACACTAAGGCCAGGCTCCTCTGGCTGCCCTTGAAATGACCCACAAGAACCAGTCATCAGCAGACTTTACTAGTATCTGACTTCTCCAGTGTCAAGAAAATTAGGTCTACTCTGCATCACTACAGCAAGAAGTTTATGTTGGATGTTGAAAACTAGACCTGGGTAGTTCTATATTCCTGTTATTCACACCTATGCAATGATAGCTCCAGATACTCATGATGAGACTCCAGTTCAGTAATATACACAGAGAACTGTCAAAACTAGTACATAGTTAAGGAAGTCCAAGAGTCCACCACATTAATGAAATTATGAGGTTCAGACTAAAAGGAAATACCAATTTTTGCAAAGCCAAACCAACACTAACAATACATTATTTTTTTATATTATCATTATATATTTTTGTCTTTCTGTTTTCAGCTTGTGATTTCTCCTAATGATTGTTACGTTAAGGAAGTCCCCAAAAAGCCCTCTTTAAAACTATTTCAGAGACAACAATGAAAGAATGGAGAATGTAAAGACAAATGAGTTTACAAACAGGTAACTAAGAGAGCAGAACAGCAGAATGAATATAGACAGTCATAAAAAGTACCTTGAAATTAAAAAGAGTTATTAAACATTACAGAAGAAATTAGTCTGAGGCAGACAAGCACTGAAAAGACTGAGAAAAAAGAGGCATTGAGATATTGCAAGAAAGGAAAAAAGGACTTAATACAGAGGAAAACAAGTGTATAATACAATAACATGACTTTTAAAATTGGTATTTTCTATTTATCTTGCTTCTTCCTAAGCATTTTCTTAACATATATACATAATGTCAATTGTGTATATATAGATGTATATGCATATATAGTAGGCATATATAGATATACATGAACACTCAGAACACTATGTAAAATACATTGTACCCATTGTATTTTAACTGAGGTGGGTAGCAATAAAATGGCAGACTTGACTGCCATTTTGTTGTATCTTCATATGTTTTAAGCCTATCTGGAGGAAAAAAAAGTAAAGAATTTGTTCCATTCAACAGGTACAAAATGTTCTTTTTTGTCTAACAGTCCTTTAAAGATAGATTTGGAAGATTCCTCTGAAAGCCTTAATTTTGATTAATGTATTTAAATTTCTCATTCTCTCTTGTCACCTAATTTGGGTATCACCTACTGTAATGTCATGAGTTTTATGACAGTAGCATAATTACAAGCACTTATAACTTTTCCTTTCCATTCTGCCAGTGCTAAACACAGCAGAATGTACAGTATACACTGAAGTCCTCACTTTGACAGCCCCCTACATGTGGCCTATGCAGTGGAAATAAGATAGGAATACTGCATCCTAATGGAAGACTGCATGCTTACTCGTTCTGAGCTGTTCCCACAGCTCCCTCCCAATACACAAGGAAAACCCTTCCTACCATTCCAGCTGTGTTTGCCTTCAGGTACTCTTCTCCAGGTCTCTGAGCTTCTTGCAGTCTGTTTCTGCTCCTTAAAGATATTCAGCTCAATACTATAAGATGCTGAGTGCTCCTGAGAAAAGCCAGTGGTTCTTCTTCACACCCTCTCCCACTCACCTGAGAGAGAGCTGAGTGTACTCTGATCCTGTGGCATCTGACCACTTTAATGAACTACTGTTTTCCTGCATTGTCTGAATCTGGAACATGTGACAGTGTGAATGACAAGTTCCGCCCTCTACCTCTTATCTCCAGGCTATGGGCTGAGTTCATTAAAAGCTTTCATTGAAACAGATTCCTTCATGAAAAAAGGTGTTCAACCCATCACTTGATTTACAGCACAGTTAAAAGCAGCAGCTACTGGAGCTGAAGTTAACTGTGTCCCGTTCATCCACATCCACAACATTGCTGCAGTCGATGTTGTTGGCCCACAAAGGCTGGGTATTGCATATACCACTCCAGGCTATTTGATACTTACCCACATGCTGGTGGATTTTACTTTTTGAGAATAGACTTCATTTGATGCCAGTTCAGAAGAAAATCTGCTGGAAAATACTAAGTTCCTGCTGCTTGATCACCAGAGACTCCTGGTTATAAAATATATTTCCCTGTTCCTTCTTATTTTGCTCTCAAAAGTTTATTCAGTCTCTTACATCTTTATCTTTCTCCTTCAGTTCTGTATCCATTTTTGTCTTAGATGGACATAGTTAAAGATCCCATATATGACTACACTGAAATATTGGAGAAATTAAGTATCTAGACATGAACTTTGCCTGCCTCGATAACTTCTGCAGGAAACCATAGGAGAGGCTGTCTGTCTTTAGAGCTGGGGACTGGTGCTTGAAGCAGCCAGTTAGTAATATGGGATTACCACACTGTACCTAAAACCCTTCTGAACATGTTTTGGACCACATTCATTATTTCATGTACATTGATGCATCTATCCACTCTTTACTGCCTTGACCATCATTTGGCTTCTGAAAGAGGATAACTATCAACATGGTACTTGGTACACTGGAACAGATTTTATTGCTTTTGATTTAGATTTCAGATCAAATATAAGATACACTGAACTACAATCAGTGGGTGGAATCTGGAATACAAAGCAAAGGAAGCCTAAACAAAACCCTGTTGCTTGAGGTTTTCTGACTGATTAATTTCTGCCTTACATGAGACCATCTGATAGCCACAGAGAAAAAAAATGGAGAAAGTCTCACCTATGTTCCCCATGTGTAACATACCCGAGGCGCTCTGACTTACTTCCTTCAAAGCAGTACTCTATAACATAGCCGTCTAACCCTGCCGCTCCGATCTGGTCTGGCGGCCTCCACTTCATCGTCACTGAGGTGTCAGTCACTGTGTCCACTGCCAGGAGAGTCGGCGGGCTGGTAACAGCTGAAGCAAGCAGGGAGAAGGCAGAAAACAGTGATACAATTAAAAGTTTATATATATGGTCTGTATTGCTCTAGTTTAGCATCCCAGGCGATAGGCTAAATCCTGCCCACCAGGAGAAGCAGCTACCCCATCCCATATCTGCTCACAGCCTGACCCAGAGATAAATTCCTCCTGCTGAGAAGAGAGAAAGACAAAGAGCTGTGGAGGGCAGAACAGAGAAATTTGGAACAGTGTATTCCACCACAGCAGGTGTTTTCTGGCAAGAAGGGAGCATGCTGCAGCAATAACAGCCACCTTCTTCCCTCTTCTCTTCGTTCTGGAGGTACTGCTGAGCAAGGTGGGGACCTCTGCTGGCCTGCAGAACAAGACATCTTTCTCTTCAGGGACTTGTCATTGTCACAATAATTTGAAAATCTGTTTCTTTATATGAAGAGGCCATGGAATTAGTCTGTCACTAGGTGAATGACAAGGCCTTTTAGCTGTTACATTAATACAAAGCAATAAGATGAGATTTAAAATAGTATAAATATGACCTATCCTAATCTGGATTGTCTGCCAAAGGATATTAAAAATATGTTCACCCTTCCTGGGAAAAAAAGTCCCTGCTTAAGCCAATGGGTGTTAGAGAGAAATTAGGGACTACTCAAATGTATCTTATCCTATGATTAGTTGCAATATTGGGCACATTTTCTTTCCCCATACATTTCTACCTTTATGATAGATCGTATACCTGTGATATTTTTAAAAATGAAAATATCTATGAATTATTTGTGATTACTTGTACATTTTAAGATGGCAAGCTATTATTTAACAGCAAAGCCTAAGTAGTGAAATGTGAAAGAAAGTCTCATTTGTATACAGTGTAGCCTGCAAATAATAGTCTTAAGACTTATAGTAATTTTTTCCTGACCACTTTTGGCCAAAAGCCAGAGACTGCCTGAACTTATAGCTGGAGAAAGACACATAAACCAACCAAGTCTATTATTCATCATCTTCACCTATTCTCTAAATTTCCAGTTTGACTGGCAATAGTTTGACGATTCATTCAGGATATATCTGTCATACACAAAAATGTGGAACTATTAGTTCTGGTCCTTAAAACACACTGACTGCAGTGTTGACCATATCAGGCTCAGCTATAGTATGTCACTGGTTTACTTAGGTGCATCATTTTTCTGTCTATGCCTCCTTGTTTCTTGTTTATAAAAGACCATAATTCCAGGGATAGACATGTACTTTATGAAGCACTTCATAAAGATGGGTCCTGAGCAACACAAGTTCCACAAGAACTACAGTTACATAATTAGAGGACTATAATAATGGATTAATAGTTATGTTCTATCTCTGTGCTTTTGATTACTTACCTAAAGGAACAAAGGACTTCGAAGGCATACTTGGTTTGGACATGCCTATTGCATTAACAGCAAACACACGGACCTCATAAGCCACACCTTCAATCATCTTCTTTGGCTCAAAAGTTGTTTCTTTACACAGTTCAAAATTCAGCCTCATCCACCTGGAGCTTTGTTTCTTTTTCCTCTCAATGAAGTATCCTATTGACCAAACACAATTTTATTATTGTAAGTGAGGACATAAAGGTCAATAATGAAGGGTCTGGTTTTTTTTTGACTTCACTTACAACACTGCTGTGTTTAATTCAGAGTGAAAAGGGTCTGATTCTACTGGCCTCTGGGCCACTCTGGCTTGTTTCAGTGTAATAGAGGATATTCCAATTAATTCAGTAAATTGTCTCTGATATTCCTTCTAACATTCTAATAACAGTTCAAAGGTTTGTTTTATAAGAGGTTGTCTTTCAAGCAGAGGGCTTGATAATGTGGCAACATACAAAATGACAGACCTCAATGCATTAGGAAAACAGGTATCTGATAAAGTCAAAGAGTAGGTTGAAGATTCTCTCAACTGGTCACTCCCAGTGCAACTCTCCAGGGCCTGAGCTAAACTCTGATCCTATTGCGTCCATTATTTCACCACAAAGAAATTAAAAATGTGTGTACCTAAGATGGGTGATCCACCATCATTTGCTGGAGGTTCCCAGGTCATAATACACCAGTCTTCACCCACCTCAGTCACATTTGGTGCCTGAGGAGGATCAGGGACATCTGTTGTAAACAAAGCAAATATTGTTTTAAAAAATCTTCTTCTTACTGCATAGGTTGAATTAAAAATGCAAAGTAAGAAACAAACATGAATAGTTTTTGATATGCAACAGGAATTCTTAACAAAGATAGAGAAAGAAAGTTTGTGGATTGGGGCTGGTGGTGCCAAATTGAGACACTTGAGAGGCACTTGAGGACATGGGTAAGGCAGAGCTCACAGCCACAGGGAGAATGGAGAACAAAGAGTGATAAGGGCAGCCTGAGAAAACCACAGAAGTTTGGTCCTGGCAGTGTGGGGTGGCAGCAGAGTGATAATCAACTCCTACTTAAATCCCATGCCAAGCTTCTGCGTCCTTCGGTAACACTGAGCCTTAGTACCCTTGCATCTCAGTTCCTCACCTGACAATGGAGACAAAGAGGTAGATGGAAGTTTTCTGAGTATCTACAACAGTTTGGTAGCTAGGGAGAACAGCATCTACAGAAGAGACGGTTCAGATAGAGGAAGGAGAATTGGCTCTTGTTGGAGTGCAGAAAAGTGTGGGTCTTCAAAGAGTGTTTATTAAAAATGGCTGTGATAGCAGGCATGGCTCATGTGCACAGTTCCATGTGACTTACCAACCACTTTAATGTTGATTAGAGCTGTGTCCTCTCCAGCCTCATTCTTCAAAGTTATTCTGAAAGGACCTGAATCTTCCCTCTCAGCTGCATCAATGACCAGGCAGCTACTGTCTGGATATGTTTCTGCTCGTATTCTTCCACTGTCTGTGATCCCCTAGGAATCAAGGTAAGCAGAAGGAAGTCATATTTTCTATATTTGAGAATAAAATACTCAAAAATCAAAATCCAAAAGCAGTACAGTACACTTCAGCAAAATTCTTAAAGCAACTGTAAGAAAAACCACAGTAAAACTCAGAATTTTAGTCACCTATTGATGACAAAAATGACAAAATAACTAAAATAAGTAAAAATAAGTAAAATGCAATAACTGTTTAGGACGCAGTTCAGCCACTGCATCACAAAGGATGAGGCACTAGGCTTACTTGTCCCGTGGGCAAGAACATGCTTTTGTCAATACCACCTGACATTAATTTAATGGAAAGAGAACAATGGATTGTCCCAGATGTCAGATCAAAATTTAATTCATTCACTTTAAAGGTCAGAGCAATTGTACTGGTCAGTAGTTTGTCCTCACAGATTTCAAATGCTCTCACATATTTTGGAGTAGGAGCTCTCTTGGAATAATTCCCTATTTGGGCACCACAATTAATTTTCAAACTAATATTTGAAAAGCAGCAGTCACAGATTTGACCAGGCAGGTCTGATGAATACAATAGTAATAACATGTTTGAGCTTCCACATACCACAATGAAAATTTAAATATGAAAAGTGACTTTTGGTATTTACACAGCCAGTGCAAAAGTTTTGCATTAAGACACCAGCTGCAAGGTGCCAAATGCCCAGCCTATTGTTTCATTTGAGACTTGACACTCCATTAAAACTTATCATTCTTTTCCAAAACCAGACCATACCATGGCTTCCTGTCAAAACGTGGCAGCCATTATGAGCAGTGTGTATTGAAGGAGTAGCCACTGGGTAGATTTTCCCTAGTTTTCTCAGCATCTCATGTATCCCTCTCCTTTACTATTTATTTATAGCAAACACTTTTTTTTCATTCAATCATTTCAGCCTTTCCTTAAAAAGACCCCCAAAATACTAAATAATATTTATCCATCCTTAAGCATCTTGCTGGTATTTTCTTCTGGTAAAATCAATGTCTTCACAGGGCTAAAGGTTATTTTTTGAAGGAGAAGAATCCTGTTAAGCTAAAGAAATGTGTACAATGACAATGTACCTTGTCACCTCTACTCCACACGACTTTTGGAGTTGGTTCACCAGTGATGGGGATCTCAAGTCGTAGTTTGCTTCCTGCCACTACTGTTACAGTGTTATTTTCCCCAAGACCATCCAGGTGAAGTTTAGGAGGATCTGAAAAAGAAGAGATTGTCCAAGTCTGTCATGCAGCTGCTGCTCTGAGAGTTCAGTGACCTGACACATAAACATGAATACATAAAGCAACACAAAGAAACATGCTCTAAGTTTTGCATTTTCCTGGTGTTTCTAGGCAACTGATTTTTTGTTAGGAAGAAAATTTATGAAGAGAAACCTATTTAAGAAAATAGTTATCTGATGACTCTCTCTCCATGACACCATAGGGATTTTGGAATAGCAATATCGTATAGAAGGGGGGAAAAATCTATTTTCCTGAAGCAGAATCATGTATATTCACATAACTTGTGAGAGAGACTTCCTCTAAGTGGCTCTTGAGAATTTCCATTACAGGCTTTTTACTACACCTTTTACCATGCTTCAGACTTCACTGTTCTTACAGTTTACAAGTTTTCTTAACCCAAGGCCTTTTCTGAAAGTAAAATTATCGCTTTTATTGTAACTCATGTATATGGAGAACAGCTGATGAATATCCTCTATAGCAGTGGGCATTCCTCTCTGCTACCATTTCCCTTTTCATTCTCCCTAAATCTAACCAATACTTTTTCTGACACAGATATCCCACTTCTTTCAGGTTCAACTAAAGAACATGCTTTCTAAAACTTTGGTCATTTATATTGCTGTCCTTTTGCCTTCCAAGTTGCAGGTTGCAGTTAGAAGCTGGTGAGATACTGTTGTGGGAAGAGTCAATGCCCTGTTTTAGTTTTGTTTAAAGGACTGGGATCATTAACAAGCTTTTGGTTTTGCTGAGTGAATGAAAGCTGGCCAGAAACTTTTTTTCCCTCTAAATAGTATTTAATGTATTCAGTGAATAGGTAAATATGTACCTATTCTACTAATACTTTACAGAACTAAATCACATTTTGCAGTGTTAGTAATCCAGTTCTTCAAAGACAACACCATATATCTGAGAAGTGGATAGCAACAGGTATTTTACACAAACTTTTAATAGTAGTTTAAGTTTAGTGATTCAACATCAAGAAACCTTCAGCTCCCCCCAGTGTGTAAACTCTATGAGCAGATCCTGAGCACAGGCAAAGGACTCTCCAAGCAGCTCACTTGCACTTTGCCAAAGCAACAGGTCTGTTTTCTCTGGTAGATGCCTGCCCAGAGGATACTGACTGATTGTCATCAAGGATATTTTATGCTGCTTTTAATTGCCAAAGTTCAGAGAAAGATGTTGTATATAAGTAGTTGTGCAATATACTTACCCACAATATGTACTTTGCATGGAATATTAATATTATAGGCATCTGGTACAAACATGTATTCACCCTCATCATCAACAGCAGAAGTTGGTATAACAAATCTGTGGATTCTGTAAAAAAAATTGAAAAAGAAATCAATGTAAATTATTTCTGATGACTGCTGGAAGCTATAAGGAAACATTTGTGAAAAGTTTAGATCTGTGGAAGTGCGTAAAGTCCGTAAAATTATTGAGACTACCACCAAATAATGTAACCAATTCCAATATCGTTTGTTTGAACACAGAGCTAGAAAAGTACAGGAGTGTACTCTGTTAGACACAGGGATTCTGTGCTACTGCCATTAGATTGTAGTTTGGTTGTTCAAGATGAAATCTGTAGGTGATCCCTTTGTGGGAACAGTCTGACTTTTGTTGTGATCTTTGTGACAGAATCCAATCTACTATTTGTCTAGCAGAATAAAAGCATAGGTGAACAAATCATATGCTGCTCTTGCTGTCTAACTGTGTCTTCCATTAGGATGACAGTTTTGCTCTCCTGTGACCTGCTATGGTTAAGCTTTGTTCAAGGCAGGACTCTCCTCTTTGTCCTTCCTGCTTGCCTTTCCTTCACCTCACCCTGTGGGCCCACATAAGTTCTGGGGAGCTCCATCACCTCATGTCAACTCAAGGGGCCATTGCACAGCTGGCACTTGTCCCTTGCTGCTACTTAGGGAGTCAATGCAAACATTTCAAAGCTGGTTTAGGAGCACCTTCACTAGTGCAGTTCACAGCTTTATGAATGGTGAAGGGTGTGTAGTTAAAGGTATGACCTGGTTTGGGTTTTTTGGGGTTTGTTTGTTGTTTGTGAGTTTTTTACTGCCAAACTTCACATGAAAAAGGACAGATTATAAATGAGAGGGAAATTGATATCTCCATATACTCTGCATGGGCAGAGTTACATGGTTTGAGTTGATACAAACAGGAGCTATGAGAAAAAGAGGCATTTAAAAGCTATATATTTTTAATAGTGTCTAACAATTATTCTACTTTACTACTTAATATCCCATACTTACAGCAACAGCTATGTCAAGAAAAATTAATAGCATGAACTTAGATGGATCAAGGACTTGATTATTGTCCTTCAGAGCCAAAATACACAAGATTAAAGGAAGCAAGGAGAAGCAGCTTTTAAGATGATAAAAACAAATGTTTTGAGGGAGAGAGGTTAGGTTTGATTAGCAGATAATTTTCAGTGAAGTAACCCACAAATTGACACATCTCTACAGTGTCATTGCATCAACAGCCAAGTCAATACACATAGGCTTACCTTCCTTTGTGATAAAGCTTTACACGGTCACTAGCTTCAATCAGCTGCCCATTTTTGTACCATTTCCCTTCCACATTCTCAGATATCTCACACTTCAGGTGGATTTCCTGTCCAAGCCTCACAGTCTGGTCTTCTAATGCAAGTGATATCTTCAGTGGTCTCACTTAGGAAAACAGAAGCAGAGATATTAATGCTGATAACAAATAATAGCTCCTGATTCTGTCACAGAGCTGATGCTAGTCATCACAATAGTCTTCAAAACAGAAAAATGCCTCCAATAATGAAGTTCTCAAGTTGAAATACTGATAATATGTACATGTAAGCTCCCTAAATTAATTCTCCTCATGTAGTCTGATATATTAGAAAGGGTGATACAAAGTACCCTGACTGGGGAAACCCTGTGGACATTGCCAGTAGAAGAATTAAGCCCAGGAGTATAATTTGCATGTTGTCCCCTCTCTGATGTTTAGGTGCCAAAAGCAGGGTGTTTCTATCCCCCAGAGTCCAGTAAGAAACTTTCAAGAAGTGAATGACCTGTGTCCCCAGATCTATGCACTAAAAGGGAGTACAGCCCACCTTCCCTATGGTCTAACAGCAATCAAACTTGTGGCAAAGGCTGACTGGCTAATAAGCTTACCTTCAGACAATACTCGTTCTCATCTTTGCTGAAGTGCCTTAACTCACCCTATGAATACCCACAGGTATTACTGGCTTTTGTAAAACCTGAGTCTGAGAACTGGTACCCCAGCAGACCTCCACTTTCTGGAATATTGGATGCTGCAGAGCAGAGTCCAGGCTGAACACACAGTACAATCTGTATGCAGTAAATATCCCTGACTATCATCGGGCATAGAAAACACACAGTGATGGGAAAGGCAGTCTTTTATAGAAAGACAGTTGGAAATTCCTCAGAAGGAGTTATAAGAAAGGAAAGGTGATGGAACTTTGTAGCCATAGAGGATAATTTCAAACTTGATAATAAAATAGCATGAATTGGCTAGGATGCCAGTTTGTACAAAATAGTCAAAAGCAGCATTAAAAAAAGTGTACATTTAGGCATAATGCATGATAACTTTGAGGATGGACAGATACATATTGTTAAAAAACACAGGTATTCTAAAGAGATACTGTACAAAGATGAGAGGACTACATAGTCATGTGTCTGTGTCTAGGACTGGCGTTCCAGTGAAAACCTGATTACTTCCCTGGAAAATTTCACTTTGTTGACCTATTGTATTTTTGGATGGATCACTTCGCTTTCCATCTTAATGGAGTGAAAGTTACCAAGCAGAACTTCATTGTCTGCTACTGCAAAGTGTCTAAAGGGAAGTCATTCTTGTGGAGATTTGCAGCAAAGAAATTGGTATGGAAGTTGTCTCCCTTTAAATTATGTATTTCTGTATGCCAGCAAAATGTGACATATGAATTCAAGAGCAGGATGGATGATACTCACAATCAACCGAAAGCTTGGCTTCTGATTGCCCTCCAGTTGTCATAACTGAGTAAGTTGCAGTGTCATTTTTGGCAGCTTCCTCTATGATCAAAGTGTGTTTTTTACCCTCAACTTTGATTCGATATCGAGATTTAGGATCATCAGTAAGTTCTACGCCATTCCTAAACCTATTGGAAAACAAAAAATGATTCATTTTCCAATAGAAGTCCTGTACAAATAAGACTTCCATAGACTAAAACTATAAGAGAAGACTTTACAAGACTCTGAGGCACTAGAAAGGGTTAAACAAATGCATCCATGAAAGTATAAGGATATACTTGTCATTGCTACATTTTTGAATAATGTTTTATTGAGATTTTCTTAACCATTTTCAGGTTTACTGGTATAGAAAAACTCCCCACATTTTTGTCCACAATTAAAATCTGGATTTTATTCTCAATGAAAAATCTCTGTTCAAAGCGTGGCTTACCATTTCACGTTTGCATCATCCTCAGACACTTCACAGCTCAGTTCTACTCGTTCACCAACATAGGAACTAGTATCCTCCAGGCCCTTGGTCACCAAAATTGGAGGATCTTTGAAAAGAAAACATTACAGATTTACAATCTGAGAGAGAAAAGTAAGTGAGAGAGGTTTTCGAAATCATGCTGTAGAAGTTGATACTACTTTAAAATTCTAATATGAGCATCAATGCAGCTCTTTTTGCCTTAGCTCAGAAAAGCAATTGCTCATTCAGATGCTAGTAAGAAATGTGCTAAACAAAAAAAATAACATTTGTTCATATTAATGACTGCCTTGCACCCCATTTTGTTGACAGTTTGTTCAGGCAGCTTGATATGAGAAGCTGACATTCCCCTCTTGCCTCCCACAGATCCCTCTCATAAAACCAGGTTTTCGTTAAGTCCTATAGCCTGTTATGCACAGTAAGATGACCTGAATGCATATCATGGTGACCTTGTTGGTTTAATCCATTCCTGATGTTGTAACTCAAGTTTATTTAATGGTGAGAGACTGTACAACAGTTATCCTATGCTCTTTATAGGGACAACAGGCTCCATTAATTTTAAAATAGTTTTGAAATATTTTATGATTTTTTTTTCTCTCTCTCTGTTTTTCTCTTTGTTTTGTTGTGCACATGTGGGTAATCAACACCATGGGAGCGAAGATGTGGCCACCCATTCATAACTTTTGATGGAGTGTTCCCTTAAACCAGTGCAGGTGGAATGAAAACTAGCTGCTAGAAAGCCTGATCTTAGGGTACTTGAAACAGACTAGTTGCATTAAAAGTATCAAAGTCCTCGGGTACCTAAGTGTGATGTTAAGGAAAGCCTATGACAGACAGGTCTCCAAAATGGCTTAAAGCTATGAAGGGCTCCACAGCCCCACTAGATCCCAATGCACAGCATAAAACCAACCCTATCCCAGTTTCAGAGTTTCTACTAAGTTACTTAACACAGGATGAGATTTTTTTTAAAAAATGGCCAGGGATCACACAAATGCAGAATAATCCTAAGGGCTGCTAATATAAATACAAAAATACACTGAACTAGATCCTCCCTGTTAATTTCTGATGCTGCCAAAGAAGCACCATCGATTTATGGCAAGCGCAACAGCACAAGGCTGACATAGTTACCTCTCACAAACAGTTCTGTGGAGCATTTCTCATCACCAGCTGTTACGTAATAGCGAGCATCATCTGTCATCGTACAGTTATTGATGAATAAAATTCGCTGGTTACCTTTGTGCTCAAAAATGTATCTGTTTGAACAGGAATGCAGCAAAGATACATTAGCAAAACTGCTGGACCCCTTTTGTTTTATGTATAAAGTGTTTGGGGGATTATTAGAGGCAATAATACTGGAGTTTACACGGTACTGGAAAAGTCCTTTGAAGCAATTTCCAAATTTCAACAGTGCTGTCTTAGAAAAAACAGCTGTGGTGTAGAGTGACAGTGAGGTCCTTCTGGCTTGTTCCAAAATCCCAGGGTTGGGTGATATGAAAAAAAGAAAAANGCATGGAATGATGGCAAATAAGATGGAGTCTGAAACTCTAGATGAGTAAAGCTGAAAATAACTAGTAAGAGGACACCATCACTCATTCCAACATTTTTGTGAAGTATAATAATAGCCAAAGTTAAGAAGTTAATATTGTTGGTAGGCCAGATGGTACAAGATATCAGTAATGGGATATGGGATTTTGGTAATGGAGCCGTTCACCTTTATGTCACTACTTTAGATCTGCTCCAGGTTTGTAATGACCAAAGCTCATTAGCATCTGACAGCTGCTTCTGCAGCCTGGTAGAAATGCACTGGAGCAGTCAATCCAGGCCCTCCTGCTGAAGAGATATTCGCGGAGCTGCCTGCCAAACAGTTCTGAATGGCTCATGGCAGATAAAGGGGCTAAAGAAAAGGTACTCTCTTAATTATCCATTTTTTTTGTGAAATACGAAGATGAACCAAAATCCTTCATTGACTTTTGTGGCAACAGAATGAACTAAATCTGCCCCTTTTCTTTAAGAGGGCTGTTATTAATTACCTTTTTTTTTCAAAGGTCCAGAGGGAAAGAGTTGCTAGGATTTTGTGCTGCTGAGAAACATTTGAGGAGCATTGCATTGCTATGCACAGCATCATTCCTGGCTGTGTCTGACTGTGGAATGGGGTTTTCTGCACCGGGTTGTAAGAGCTGGTTGTGCCCACAGGAGGGACTGGGCTCAACTTCCAGCCATTGCTCTACATGTAATCAAATGTCTGCACCTGAAAAACCACTTCTAGGTAAAACCAGAGAGTAAACCAACATGCAGTTGACACAGATGGAGAATCTTAGGTACACTAGACCTGTTGCACATGACTGATAGTGAAGGTTGTTGACTTCAGGGTATTAAAGTTAACTGGGTCATGGAAGATGAGACAAAGATGTCAGGTGGTTTGTGAGCCAGGTGGGTAAGTTTGTGATGTCGAACATCTCTCATCTTAGCACACAATTACTGTAGAAAGAGTGTGTCTGCCTTCAGACACAGGACTGAGGACAAGTGATTTATTTTCTCACAGTACTTCCTGATTTTTTAAAAACTATTGTGTAGGAAATGGCACCATGGTTTGTTAAGGATCTGTAATACTTTTCTCTTGAGACAAAGGAGCTGATCTGCATTTACATTTAGCCTACAGTGGACTTTTCTGGGTCGTGAGCAATAAAGCATCATTTGCACACACTTGACATCTAATGAAATTCAAAAATAAAATTGATGCAACCTGAGCAAAGAAATAGATCTGTGCAACACTCTTGACAAGGAAGTACACATGCACCCATTTTATTTCTTACACGTGGTAAAATTACTTACTTTGCACTTGGTCGTATTTCTTGGCCATTTTTATACCACTTGAGTTCCACTGTTGGATCTGCAAGCTCCACCATGAATCTTACTTTACCTCCTTTGTCCACCTGATATGCAGGATCGAGACCTTTGGCAAAAGCTGTTATGGAAGACAAGTGTTATTATAAAACGATATCAGAAAACAAGAATATGAATGCTGAAATGACATTCATAAAGCTCATCAAAGCTGTCAGAATACATGCACACCATGTTATGTGTCACACTGTTCTTACACTAGTCTGCAGAGAATCATAATATTTTCTAGAAACATTAGAATGTGTACAAAGCTGTGCAGATCTGATTATTCTGACCAAGTTCAAACTAGTGGCTCTTCATGACTTTGCAGTGTGACTGTACTGTGAATAGGATTGAGTAGATGTAGCTGTAACAGCTTGCTGTAGGTCAAGTTGTTCTGGGCAAGGTAAGGCCATGTGAAACTCAAACATTTCAAAACACTTTAGCATCAACATTTCAGCATTGCCAGGCACAAAAATGAGACCCAGAGGGCAGACATCTCTGGGCCCAAAATAAATAAATAAATAAATGGTGCCACAAACAAATTGCCCACAGCTAAGCAACCAGTTTCTGCTAAGGTTTATATCATGCATGTGTCTGATTGCAGGAGGCTGAATGTATTACACACAACAGGAGTAGACTTATTAAATCTGAAAAGGATTTTTATCTATGTTATTGCAGTAGAAAAGTATCCAGTTTATAATAAAGGTGGTGTGAGAGGAAGAATGCCCTACTCTCATCCTGTCACTCCTTCAGACATTTTCCCCAACATCTGGAGCCTCTCCTGTAGGGAAAACCCTGTCCACTGAGAAGATCCTGTTTTAGCTGGCAGCTTCATCCTCCTCAGAAAGGAGCTGGGGAAAGGAGCCAGTCTGACCAATCACAGGTGCTGAGAGATGCCCCTCTCCCAGGAAAACATTCAGGTATTTCCATGTGATGCACACAATTTCTACCTCAGCTTCCAGACCTGCCTCTTCTCCAGACTCCTGGGGAAAGATGAAGTGTTTCCTTTGGCTTCAACCCCTTAGAGAGCTCTACTAGATACAAAAACTGCCCTGGTGGCTCAGCCAAAGCCCATCAACTCCATTCCTCCCTCCCTCAACGGCATCTGAATCAGATATACCAGCAAATGAAAATATAAATAAAAATTAATGTGAAGTAACATAACACATGTTATGATGTGAGGTAATGGATGAGGAGGGAGGGTATATTGGGCAGCTGAATTACAGCTGGATTTGTGGAGGGCTCCACCTATATGAAAGGGACTCCTCCAGTAAACCAGTGAAACAGCAAATGTATATACTGCATCCAGTTCTGAAATGCTGTCCAGGAACAAGCAGATGCCACAATAGTAGAGTGGATAGTGTGTTGTATTTATATGCATGTGTGTAGATGTATTATGTGACATATATATGTATTTTATACACACACACACACACATATATATATATATACACACATACATAGAAACATGTATTTATATTTCTGTATATAATTACAGCACTCATAGTATTCAGTAGAGTAGATGGGGAAAGACAGGTCTCACCTAGTCAGGGTGGAGGGTTTTTAGTAAAGCTGGGTTTTCCGAGGAACGTAAATTAAGTGCAAAATGAAATTATGAAGAGCAAACAATGTGTTTGGAGTGCTCTCCATTTAAAGCAGAAGATACTGATGATAACACAAGGTCTAATTTCCATATTGTTTGATCAGATAAAGGTCTAATTTCCATATTGTTTGATCAGATAATACAACTGGGGGACATTGCTCCAGATAGAGCTAGTGCTTGTCTGAGAGGGAGGGACGCTTGTGGTAAGCACTGAATGGGACAGAGTGTTTACACTATTCACAGAGCATCAAAGCTGCTTTCTGATTAACTCCTTGAAGCAATGAGGCTTGAGTTAGTTGTAGTGTGCAAGTTCCCTTGCATGGAAATGAAGCATATTTGGGTTTCTAAGGTGCATGGTTGTGTTGGAGTGATGAACACAAGAGTATTCTGCCATCTCCATACTTGCACTCTTCTTCACCTCCCGGCGCATCCGCTTCAGGCGCTTTAACATCCCCCTCAGGTCAGTGATGCCGTACTGGAAAGCGATCTTCTCATATTCACTGGGATTCGCATTCTTCAGGAGATCCCACACATCTACCTCAGGTTCTTCCTCTTGCTGTTTAACCTCCCTAACATCAGCAAAATAAAATTGTGAGAGAAGAGTTAGTAAGGCTTTATCACACCACAAAAAATAGGTGAGGGTGAATCTATGGTGAGGCTAGAAATGTTTTGACCAAAATTTGAAATATGCCATCGTATTTTTTTATTTCACTCAGTACAAGTGGAGTAGTTCAGAATGACGTTCACACCTTTACATTTCTTCAAGGCAGAATTTGGGTCTGAGTTTTAATTTGGCCTTTTCTGATACAATCAGTTATGGCAATTTTTATATTGCTTCATTGCTTAAAAAAAACAATATAGTTTGAAAAATGTAGTACTATAACTGCATGCAGGCTAATCTCATTTAAATCATTTTTACCTGCTGTAACTTGAGTGGAATCAGTTACAGTTTATGATGGTACCACTGAGAGCTGAGTCTAGTCTGTGCATTTCATAATAAGATAAAAATGCTTTCCAACCCTGAGTCCATCTAACTGCTGCTTCAGGTGATCGATGAAAGGACACTGAAATACAATCTGTGTCTGTTTATAGTTACACCAGTACTTTTCAGCATTACTCAGAGTTGTCATATGGATAGGAACTGGAGATTTCCACACCAGCTTGGATGCTAAGAATGGATCTGCATCTCAGTCTTTAGAACAGGAGATATTTTCAGAGTCCTGTGTGAGGCATCACCTTTATACAGAAGTTTCAATACCATGTTTACTATCTGCAACTCCAGGCTAAGACAGCCAATAAGGAGAACTATAATTATTTTCAGAATGGTAGTCATCAAATGAGAGAACAATGGAAGCATCCCAAACAAAATGATAATTTTTCAGATTGACAACTTAGATCAAAAAAGTGAACTGTGAGAACAATCCAGGAACTGGAGCAGAAATTTGGATTTTTCTTCCTGTAAATTCACTGGGATCAGACCAGAATTATTCTGATTTGACCTAGCTGGTCTAATGAAATCAGTGCTTTTGAGAACAGAGCAAGAAAGTAAACTTTCAAGAAATAGAAAAGACTGAGCTTTGCAGTGAGACGCTATTGGAGTTGAGCTCTATCAAGTCTGACAGAGGATTTTCTTTGACATATACAAAATTAGGACATGAGACCCCCGAGAATCTCTGCGTGGTTGGATGAGGAACTATGCAAAACCACTTTGCTGTTTAGTCCATGAGGTCTATTAACTTTCATGATACATCAGTTTCTTTTACAAAGAAAGAAAGCTTCTCACTGAGGAGTCTTTGAAATACTTACATTGCTATATTAGAATTATTGTTAGACTATCTCAGGCATAGAAATGTAGATTTTGTTCCTGTCACTTTTATCTGTGCTTGTGCTTTCTGGAGGGTGATTATGTGCAGTGAATGCTGGCGTTTCAGTGGCATTCCTTCTGCAAGTTGAGATCAGCTTGCAAACATACGCAAAGGCTGACCCACCCCATGGGGTGCACTCTGCTGTCCCAGGGCTGGCTGCTCGCCATGCAGTGCCTGTGTGGGCTAAGGAGAGGTACACTCTGTGGGAATTGAGATAACAATGTACCCCTTTGAATTGGGCAGTGGTTTGACGAGGATAAGTTAGAGAATCCTGATTTTTCAACCAGCTCAAAATAATTCCACGGCCATTTTCCTCTTGCATAACTGGCAAACAAATTTTGACACTTAGTGCAAACCAACTTTGTTCTTAGACCTCAGTAGTTTGTGCTGGGGGTAGAGGCCAAACAGTGGTTGGTATTTCCTAAGCAGACTGACCTCACGAACACATCACTTTCAGATCTTTTACCTAAAAATGTGCATTCCATTGAGAGATGTACTGCTTTATAAAAAAAAAAAAGAAAAAAAGAAAAAAAGGGATCTACATGTTTGAGTGTTTCTGGGATCTTGTGCCTTTTGGAATTTCATGCCATTACTGATCCGTTGCTTTGATGAAGCATAACCAAACATGGAGTGGGTTACTGAGGTAAGAACTGTTCTGTTTGCCTGCCAACCAGCATGAAATTAGACAATAGACAGTTTATCAATTCTATGCATTCAGGGTTTTGGTTTGGTTTTGTTTTTTTTTAAAAAAAAACATGCTTCAAGCAGTATGCACCAAAGGTGAAAAGCCCTAGAAAAGGAATGCACCTCCAACATTGCCAGTTGAAAAAATTGAAATGAAAACATGTATTTGTCTTCATAATAATGGATGTTAATATCCACACACATGGATATTAATATCCGGAGTGTGGCTTAATTAACAATTTTATTCAATTAAGCTCAGAAATATGAGGTTGCATTTCAGTGCCTGAAACAAGGAGGTGATGCACCAATTTGACCAATGTCAAATAATGGTGTTTAAAAACTAAATATCTGCTCTATCCATTAACCACACAATAGGTATACTATAGTTATATGACTATACAGTATTTCTCTTACAAAACATGTGAGTTGTTAGTGAAGTGATAGCACCTTGTCTATCTCATTTCTCTTTCCACAAAAACACCAAGACCTCTTACATGCAACTCTCGTGTTGCTATTAAAATACCCCACAGGCAGTCATGAGAACTGGCATGGTAAATTGTATTAGTATGATAAAAAGGCAAACTGAAGATCCTAGTTAGGGATGAGAAGATTAAAAAAACCAAGCACCTGGTGGATTGGAATTGATTCAGGTAATTCCTTCCCTGTCCACTTTTGCCTTCAGCTTTTCCTGTTTGCTTTAGTTACTTAAATGCTATCCTTGCCCTCAAAGCCAATGAACCTGTTGTGAACTTCTAATGTAATTAATACTGCATATTGAGTTTTCCTCTTTCAGGGTAAGTGGTAGATGAAATGGAGGATCTAGTTCCTTTTCTGGTTCTCTGTGGTTAGTTGCCATTGATTTCCACAGCATATAGAATTTCTGTGATAAATTTTAAAAAATGGTGAATTAACTATCTTGTGGTAACCTGGTAAAAGACTAAAGTGGGTTTAAGATCTGAAATGGTAAATCAGAGAAACATGTGCCCAAGTGTTTCTCCATCAAAGCATTTAAGTTGAATAAAACATGATTGAGCATTTATGTGCACATACTGAAACAAAAAGCTACAAAGAATTAATACCAATGCCTATGGCTTGAAAACATCATATAGGATGCTTATAAAATCAAATTAATGTGTACCCAAAGAGGTAAATTTAACCCTTGCAGTTTTTTATTTCTGCACCAGACTCAGTTTTCTGAACTGCTCATCCCTGTGTAGGACATTTCCCCCCTGTGCCTTCCATGCAAGCACAAAATAAATAGCAAGTGAATTCAATGTTATTTGCCTCTTGAGGTTGTGGCTCACTGTTTTTCCCAGTGCACTCAAATCTGAGGTTTCTTTTCCGCACACTTAAAGGCAAAATTAGCCCAACATTTGCACATTATACTACGAGAATAACAGTTAGAAACATTAAAAAATGAAAGGTCAGAAAATTCTTAATAAGTTATTAATGCTACACCTGCCTCTTTCTGTGTGCTAACCTAATGGCTTGCAATCCACACCTGCTCACTGCATCACTTGGTTCTCACCTACGTTTCAGGAGACCACTAAAGTCAAGTTCTCCTGCATCCTCTTGTCCTTCACCGCTGTTATTAATAGAAAAAGACCAAATCTTTGTTTAATACAGGAAGACTTAGACAACACACATTGCAAACGGTCTACACATCTCATATACTCAACACTGTCCAGACACACAAATAATTGTATAAAATCAACACAAACTTGTATCCTTTTTCACATGAATTATGTTTCCGTAGGCAGTTGTGAAAAATAACACAAAAGTTTGTATTGCTTCTTATTATACTTTGATGGCAAATTTTTGCAACTGCGTACATAAATTTGCCAAGGTTTGTGTTAGATTTCAGTAACACAAACAAATGTGAGCTAGTCAACACAGCCAGCTTTGTTTTTCATTTCTCTCCTGAATATGTATAAAAACAAAGGGCTTGTGCTGATCTTTTGCTATGATCAGAAAACAAAGATTTGCATTGCTGGCTGATGCTTTTAACAATGCATAGCTGTGTCAAATACTGACTACATTACACTTTAGATTTAACCTTTCTCTAACTGAAGGGAGAAATCAGCTATAAAAAAGAAGAAAACAGTGCATTGTACATTTTTATAGATAGAATCACAGTTCCATGAAGGTGCATTTCTTTCTGTAATGTGACCTTAAGCAGGATTGCCTTATCATACAACACATAGAGACAAAAGAAATGCCCTTAATATTTGTAAGAAGGGCAAAATACTGCAAATCTTAACTGAAATGATGTCAGTATTTCATCCAGATTTTGCATGTGAGATATTAGTTAGGAAATCAGAAAATACTCAGATATCTTGATCTGCTTGGGCAGATTGTTATTGGATGTTTTTTAAAATATGCTAAAGAAAGGAGTGCACCTTGAATGTAATATCTTTTGCATTTCCTCTTTAAATTAAATCCCTCTAAGTAAAACCAGGTACTTCTGAATCACAGCTCTACTTGTATGTTAATAAATTGCATTCATTTTCTGTTTGTAAAGCATTTTCATTTGGAATATTTCTATATATTTCTTTATATATTTCATCATACAGAGATGACATCTATACTGGTTAGAGTTGCTATTTTATCAGAAAGGTAACAAAACTTAAGACACAATGCTTTATCTTACATTCTCTGTAATATAATATTTGTTGTTTTTCCTTAATGATGGCCTTTACTGTTTACAGTACGATAACATAAAGACAGATCCTGTCTTCTTGAAATCAGTGTGAATTTTCTTTCTGCTTTTAATCGGTACAGGATTGGGACCAGGAACTTTCATATTGTAGCTGTCAGCCTTCAGGAAACATGCAGTAGAAAGTACATTTTTTAAAACTAAAGAAACGTATATTTAATTGCATTAAACATTCAATCTTTCCTTAAAGTAATGACACTGTAATTTCATAGTAGAGTATTTAATATCATATGTGCTATCTGTGAGTTGTAACTATTTCATTCTGCCAATACCAACTACCCTAAATCCCACTTCTTTAATCTGTATTTACAAAACACTTTTTTTGAAGTACTTGATACAACTGTCTGATGCAAGTTCTGTGCATGCTACCAGTATCCATAACTGAGGAGCTTCATGGCATCACTGTTTGAAGTTACCTTCTTTTGAAAGCAGATCTGATGTCAATGGATGGAGCAGCTTGGGAAGATTCTATGAAATAATGGTAATTCAAGAATTAAAAACATAATTTGAAATTCATGTAATTTATGTAATCAGTGTAATTTGGAATATGAAATTTGTTCAGTTTCCTGCTAAGTGACCCAAGTTTGTCCTTCCCCTTTAAGTTCTGATTAAGACATTAAGTTCTGATAAAAGCAAAGATGCTCAGCACTAAGCTAAGTGCAATTAATGCATTTCTCTAAACTACTTTCTGCAGTTCTGCATAGGAGATATTTCTCTGATGATTCTCTTCATTCCCCTTCCTACCTTATACACACTTTTTTGTCTTCCCATTTCCTATGCTTTCCCTCCTTTCTCTGTAGGCTCAGCATCAAAGGAAAGAGACAGTTTTGTCAACTACAGACTCACATTGATTCCCAGTTCAAGGAGGAATCCTGCTGGTGTGAGTTACCCAATGGTTCTGATCCACAGCCAGTGAATGGATGCAGCCAGGCTGGCCCCTGCCTTGCTGCCCTCTGTGTACACACACACAAGGTAGCTGTGCCCCTTGGGCTGTCAGACAGACATCAAATGTCTTGTGGACCAGAGTCTGATTTGAACTCAGTATTAGTTTTACCTGCCGGCTTTTCTAATTTTTGGACAACTGTCCCAAGTACTCTCTATCCCCATGTTCATTTAAACAATAAATTAGACACTTAAGAAAATTCTCTGAGCTCTATGCTAACTTTAAGCATTACTTCATTTAAAGGCTCTGAACAAAATGAAGTGGCATTTCAAATTAAAAAAAAAAAAAAAAGAATCTTTATAAAGCTTTACAGGCATGACAGGAACCTTACCAGTGACTTCAAGGTCGAAAGAGCAGCTATCAAACTTGTCTTTGTAAGATACCTCACAGCGATAGTTCCCTGCATAGTTTTCCTTAGCTTTGATGATATGCATTTCAAATGTGTGAATCTAAAAATCAAACATAATTGTTCATTAATCTGGGGGATACATTTGCACAAAGCATGAGTTAAAAATTAGTCTTTCAGAAGGAAGGAATAACTCAAATATTGGGTTCTAAAAAGAATCTGGAACCCAGAAATGGCAATGGAAAACTTTGATTTCCCCACCACGATTTGTCCTGCACTGTTAGAGCAGAAAAGCCTGTTTCTGTCACAGATCATCCCTGCAATCTGTGTGGGGAAGCTGGGGTTAGAATCCACTGCTCTTGAACTTCTACATCTTGTCTTAAACTGATCTATAAGCTCTCTTTGGAGCTTCACCCCCCTAAGAAGGAAAAGCAAAGACATACCTTAGTGTGACGCTCAAAGGACTCTTTCAGCTGCAGGTGCTTCCCTGCTTTACTGGCCAGGTCCATCCATTTTCCTTTAAACCACTTAACATTTGGCTTGCGGAGAAGATCTTTGGCTTCTACTTTGGCTATAAATGTAATATTCCCACCTTTTAAAAAGAGGAGAGAATAATGCAGCTGTTGAGGAACATGTGGTTGGTCAGTTACATCTGTACAAGTTTCTTTCACTACTTCTCCATTCAGTCTCCATGTCCTCTGCCACAACAGTAAGAGTCAGCTGGAGTCACACAGACTGTGAAACTACTGCAGTGATACAGGCATTAATGATTCCGGGTCTGGAAGCCGCCTGTCCCTGTCAGTGTGGGGCTTGAAATGCTAAGAAGCAGGATAATTTGAGGCAAACTCTATGTCTTCATGGGTGAATTCTTCCTAATATTTGAATTTTCTTGCTCAAAAGAAGGACAGGTGATCCTAGACTATCATGCATCTGCAACATAGATAAACTCCAGTCTGAAAAACAAAGTCTGGAGCTGTTCATGCATTTTTGTCATTAATTCTCTAAGCTGAGAAGAGAGAGGAAAGAGTCTTCTCTAAATAACGAATTGGGAATAGTAAAAGTTATCTCAGTTTTTAAAAGACTACTGCACAGCCCTGCTGAGTTTCCATCCTAACATTCACCCGTAGGAGAATAGAGCCTGCTCCTTATATTTATTTTCCACATAAATCCTCCTCAAATACCATTTTCTACTCAGAAACTGAGAAAAATGATAGGCATGTTAAAAAGAAAAAAAAAAAATCCCAACACCTGGCCACGTCTTTGTGAATCCAGTGTAATAATAGACATATTAAGTAGCCTGTACTGAATTTCTCATCATTACTGCTGCTTGACTTAGGGAGTGGCTACCTGACCATGGTAGAAGGGCTCAGGAGTGCAGTTTGGAAGTGGACCTCCTAACTGTCCCCATTGACTGTACTCTGATTTGCCACGTGGAAGTTCCTCGCAGTGCTTGAACTGGATTCCTCTGGGGTGAAATTAAAACCAAAGATGTGTTCTGGGAGTTTACTACCTGTGCTCCAACTGCTAATAGGTATGTAGCCCACTGGACTAAACCAAAGCTAGTCCAGAGCAAGTCCCCCAGAATCGTTACAGTGGGCAGCAGCTCCAATTAGGCTACTTGCTGATTTATGCAGAGCTGTAGGGTAGAAAAGCTGTCCTGGCAATCTCTAAGGTATGTTGCAGATCTTTGGAAAGATCTTCCTGATATATCCATAATAGTACAGCCAGCAGCGACACAGTAACCAGCTCTCTTATCCAGAAACTATACCTCTTGCCATTCTGCTCAGTAAACTGTTAGATTTTGAGCTTGTCTTGAATTAAACAATTGGTGTTTGCTTCTCTCCATACAGTCCTTTTTACCTTCAGAGTGGAGTTCACATCCAGCTAAAACCAGTGGCAGTACTTGTGGCTGAGGGCAGAAGTTGAGTGTCACAGGAACTGCACACGCTGTTCCCACCTCTGCTTCAACATCTGTCTCTCTGGAAGTGGCTTTTGGTTTTGTTTCTAAGCACTTACCAACACTCACTGTACCGCTCTGAGGTTTCTCAACGAATAAAGTGGATCTTTGGGAGTCATCTCGTTTTTCTGACTCTTCTGGAGCTCCTTCTCCAAGAGACCATACTGAGATGCAGAGAAAGGGGGAAATATCAATCATCTGAGTGTGTTTTACTCCCTCCAAAGTACACTTACCTGAACTTACTAAACTCTCTAGCCCTATCACCTCTCTCTTCAGGTGTCCTGAAAGGTATGTAAGTTTTTGTTCACACTGACATCCATTGCTTGGCTGTCACATTGTGTACAGCTCCTTCAAGAGCGCTACCTCTGTGGTGAGAGAAAATGAAACTATCAGGGAGGAGGAGAGGGGAACCTGATCAGCCAAGATGGGTACTGAGCAACTTGAGCATTCAACCATGAGTGCTTTACAGAGGAGATGCACAAAGGTCAGCTCTTTGTTTTTCAGAACAGGTGGAGTTTCTGAAAACACAAACAGCTGCAAGCACAAGAAAACCACACACAGTGTGTTGTTTCAGTGGGTCTCTCTCAAACCAAACTAAGTCAATTGTACAAGCAGATTCTTCCTCTATGTCTGCAAAATAGGGCAGGTATGAAGCTTACTTCTGAACTTGGTTCTCTTCTAATGATGTCTTCAAGCAAGAATCCTCTGTATTTTAAGTAGAAGTCTCTGTATCTTTCAGCTCTGAGTCTTTAAGAAGAATTTGCTGTCCCTTCCTTTGATCTCTGTTGCAGATGGAACCTGATGGTATCATTCTGACCTTTGAGCCCTCTTTCAGTGCAAAAGATGCTATCGAGCATGTTAAGCAGATGTTGTTCAATGTTAATTGGAATCTTTTATATTTTACTACCTGCTTGGCAATTGTGGCGAGTTCACAGATCACATTTTTGGCACTCAGCCTGCACTTCTGCACATCCTGAACTGCACTCTGCTCAAAACTGAGGAGAGGGCACCTCCCCCAACGACCACCAGAGAACCCTGAGGAGGCCCACATAGGCACAGTAATACATAGTACATAAGGTTGCACAAGCAAAACAATTATGCAATAGGTAGGTGGTAATTATGTATTAGACAGGCAGGTTTATGTAGATTTCAATGTATAAACTCTCTTGCTTTTTACTCCTTGGTGTGCTTGATTTGTGGAAAATTTCCACCTTGCACCATCTGCAGAATGTCTCTTTTCTAAACCTGACTCTTTGTCTGTGTTTAGGGAGTTCCTTTAATTGGCAACAAAACCATGACAGAAGCAGAGAATTTGGGGATCAATCAATATCATGTCCTGCCATGTGCACTGGCTGATATTTTATGGAAAAAATGGTTGTCAGATGGAAATGATTGTGTCATATGTTCAGACATAGCACCTTCTCTTCTGGAAATTGGGATTTTGGAACTGAAAAGGAAAAACACTAATGAGAGAAGCAGGAAATGAGTGGTCTCCTCAGGGCAGAGAACTGTCTCAGCACAGCTGTGCGTTTCCAGTCTTTCTGCTCACCTGAACAGCCTTGGCTTTGTGCTACACCTTTACATCTTTGGTAAATATATGCAAAACTGTGGTCAGAGCTCATTCCTAGCAGAAAAGGCAGGGAGAGCAAGGCATTGGATGCCTGTCTGCTAGCTGTTCCCTTTCTGCAGAGACACAAAGCATGTGTCTCATATTCTAAGTGAGAACTTACAACCCAAACGCCACATCTCCTTTTTGTGAGGAGTTACTGACAGTGCACAGAGGAAACTGAGTTCTGCCATGGTGGTACTGAAGAGCAGGGCAAATGTGGAAATGCACAGCTGTAATTAACAAAGGCTATCTGTCTCTTTCAAATCAGAGATGCATGTCCCTTGTTTCTCAAACATTTGGTTGTTTCAGAAGTGAAGGTAGCCCTTTATAGTTTATATAATGCTCTTTCAGTTTTGGTTTCATGACTAGCATAAATACAGAATCAGTCACACACTTCCCACTTAGTCAAACCCTGGTCTTCAAATTAAAAGTTCCTTTCCCTGCTCAGTATATTTTGTAGAAACTCGTTTGCCAGAAGTCAGAATTGTCTTTCTGTTATGTAGAAATTACTGCTGTGGGAACCTTTATAACTCATGAAAATTTCCATCGCTCACAAATGCAACACAACTCATGACAACAGTGGGAACATGTAACCAAACTGGTTTTCTTATCCTAAAGCCTACAAGGAATTTTAAAAAGTATAGAAATTCGAGATAACTTTGCTATAAAATCTTTGTCTTTCAGTCCTTCAGTCAATTGTTGGTGGTGTGCCTAACACCTCTCTGTATGTCTGCTTGTACAATATTTCTCATAGGTAAAGACATTCATGTATATACACACATGTATATACACATACATGAAAACATAGATACACATATATGAAATGACATACACAGACATAAATGAACAGAAATATATATATATATAGATACACATCTATATATACTCTCTCTATAATCTAAATGTTCAGATTATGCCAGTATTACATGGTATTATATGGAAACAATTTAATAGCAAGTGAAGGTTACTGGTGGGAACAGAATGAAGGAATGATGCTCAGTACAGGACCTGGTCACGTGCAGTAACAAACCTAACATACCACAGGGTGAAATGGAAAAAGGATATTAATAAATGGAAAAAGAATATTAATGGGTGGAAAAAGCTTACATAGACTCATTAATTTGGTACCACATAAAAGAACATCTAAATATTATCATCACTTTTAGATATTAACATTTTCCTAATTATTAAACAAACAGAACAGAAGGTGGGTTTGACGCTGGCTGAAGGGGCTGGCATAGGCAGCTATGCCAGGTCTATAACCATGGTTGAAGTACCTGCTGCTCAGTGTGTTCCAGAGGCTGCAAATCCTGAAACCACAAAAGTGGGTGTAGTATGCGTTACCTGCCAGGGTAGGAAGAAAGAGGTTATGATTTTGCTAAGTTTTCCCCACCGTCCTTTGAGGTGTGAGCAGAAGCCATTCTCTTACAGTCTCCTAGGACCCGTGCTTGGGATTCGGGTAAGCCACTGTCACCCTGTAGGCTGAGGAGGAATGGAACAGCTGTGTATCTATCTATACAGAAACAGATATAGATAGATAGGTATGTATGTATGTGTAAGATGCTGGTACATGTCCTGTCCTGTGCAGAGGGGCCTGCTCTCACTCCTGGTTTAGCTGCTAGAAACCTACTTGCTCTGATACTTAGAAGCATTTGAACAGTTATAGCTTGATACTGTCTAAACAATGAAAATAAAATAAACTATCATCTTTAAAAAATACAGTATAAAAAATATTTTTATTATGTAATTTTGGAGCCTTTCATCATGTTTTTCAGGACGTCTCACCTGAATCTTTTCTTTCCGCTGGCTTAGACATCCCATCTGAAAGGGAAGAGCAGCTTAGGTGATACCAGCTCAGAGCTCATAGCTTAACTGACCTCAGGTCATTGAGATTTTAAGAACATTGATTCTTCATGAAAAATAGACTAAATGTTTAGGACCATATCCATGAGGAACTACTTGAATACCAGAAAAAAATTAACTGCTGAGAAAAAAACCCACCCAGAAATCTTCCCCCCTTTTCTCTTGAAAATCTAAATTAGTTTAATTCCCATTTAATATTTCCTTTTTAGTAGTTTGTATTTAGAAGGGTTACATGAGGCTAATGTTTTTCCATGATTTGTATAGTTCCAGGTAACAGATGAATTTATGTTATTCAGTGTTTATCTGAGGGACAGTACTTGAATTATTTAAACAGTCTATTTATTTATCTGGAATTGCTTTTAGATCTACTAACCAATATTTTCTCTTCCACTGGTAGAAGTTCTACCAAAGACCTCAAGACAGGACTGGAAAGGGACTTATCTGGTATAAAAGTCTTGTAGTTCTGAACAGGCATTAGTATAATGTAGGGTACTTCAAGAAACTTTTTTTCTAAGTAGTGTGTTTTGAGTTCAGTCCAATGGTTTGGACTTTGGTTCTTCATTAATAGTCAAGAGAAAAATACATACATACATACTCAAAGCACTATCACAGTCCTAACCTGCTGGTGGAGTACTAACTGAAGTGTCATCTTCATCTGTGAAAAGAAATACAAATAAAAAAGTGCATAAAGAAACTGAAAGCACAGACGATCATCTGCTTTAAAACAACTACATGAAAATGTAAAACCTGCAAAAGAAAGGGAAAGAAATCACAATACTCATAAGCATTCACAATGGAAGCTTCAAACTGATGAGGAAAGCTTTGCACAATTCAGTAGCTGAAATGGTAAACCTTAATGTTTCAAGCAAGTAAAAGAAAGATGAGATGTGGACTGTGATCTATTATTAAATCATGAGTTTATATGAAAGCTGCGGAGTGATTCTGTGTGTTAGAGATGTAATCCACAGTAAATACGAAAGAAAAAGCCACAATGAAATGAAGATCAATCGCATGTCTAACCTGAGGAAGACGCCATTTCTCTGGTGACCGTGTCTGCAATTGAAACGCGCACCATACATGCATTCAGCATTAATAAATCAAGATATGCACAAGTTAAAAATAGTCCCCTGTATTTACACTTTGTCATTTCTTTATTAGAATATTAATTTAAAATGCAAGGAATAAACAACTCATTTTTTTCGCATGTTATAAGAGAATAATTTAAAATAAGGAAAGAACTATTGTCCTCCTGCTGGATTTTCCTTTCAATCACACTACAAGTTGACCATTATCAGATATTAAATCACTACAAGCAATTGCTAAACAAGTATTTTAAATTTTTTAATCAGAGAGTACTTATTTATAAAAATCAAAATCCTGAAAAATTATAAAACTGGTATTAAACTGAAATATTGCAATCATGAATATCACCTTTACAAGAGAATTTCTGATCTTGTCTAGAAACCTTAGAGATCAGTTTCTGATAAAAATAAACAAAAAGTCTTAGTATCTTAATAGGTTTAAAAAAAAGAAAAAAAGAAAAAGAAAATTACCCATGTAACCTTTGAAAGGCAAGAATAAACCAGATATATTTAGGATTTAATACATATGTAATATAAAGATAGCATGTTTTTTATACAGTATCAGAAAACAATCTGAAGAACATTTCAAAATGGAAAAGAGAGCTGAACAAGAAGAACTTTGGAAAAACATTCACCCTTATATTTAAAAATACTTTTTGGAGGTTGGGGTTTTTTTAGATTTTTGATTTGGGTTTCCAAAGTCAAAATTTAAATCTGAAGTTACCCTTTGATTTTGTACTTAAAGTTATAATTTACCTATATTTTCTTATGGACAAACATAACAACTATGACAAAAATACATAAAGTATAGTTGCATTTTTATAAACACTAGTGATACTGAGTTTTTTTGTTTGTTTAACCATTGAAGGCTAATTGAAAGTCTGCTAATAGTTTAAGTACTTAGCTGGAACATTTTACTCATTCCTTTTTAATGATTCATCAAAGTTAATTTTAAAAATCTCCTGGGAGGAGGATGTGAGTTGTAGAAGGTATGCCTACACATGAAGGATTAATGTGTTATCTTACGAAAATCTTCTTTTATTCGTAGCTACAAACCAGAAAGAAGTTCTTTTAATTGAAGAGTTCACATGACCTGCATCATCCAATGCCATAAGCAGATGTTGGTTTTCAGTGAAAGCACAGTAATGATAAAGTCATGTCAGACATTTTTAACATACTGTGCTAGCAACTAAATGAATGCAAGGCTAATTAATTCCACTGTAAATCTTTTTCCATATTTCCTGAAAGCATAAAGTCTACTTTCATCTCTTTTTGTCAATAGTGTCACCACTGTGATTGATGATGGCTCGAAAAGCCATCTGGCTGGAAAGAAATAATTAAGATCAGCATAAAACGTTTGATGTGATGCATGCTACATGATGATGTGTGATAATCATGTTATGAAAGGACCACTCTGATTTCTATTTTATTAAATCATTTGAAAAACTAGGAAATCAAAAAGATGTTATTAGTTTTGCAGAGGGATTGGTGGGATTTCTCCATGGTAATCTATCATTTTTCAAACAAAGTGTTAACAGAAAAGACAAACAAAGCAGGACATACAAACATTTCAGAATTATCAAAACAAATGCTCAAGTGAATGAAGTTAAAATTGAAGGAGTATGAAGACAATATGATCGTTTTGATAAATGGATAATTATCAATCCATCACTCCTTATATCTCAGGCTTCTAGGATGAAATGGGCCAACTACTGGTTAAACAGCTGCAACTGATTTGCTTTTTTGCTAATGAACAATTGTTTATGTTGGCAATGAATCCTATTCAAAATCAGCAAAAATACCAGACCTGTCAGTAAAACTATGATCATTAATTCACTATCCTTATCTTCTGCAAGTATACTTCTAATGGAATATATTTAACAATCCCTTGCATGACAAGAGCTTGGTATGAAGATAATAGGTTGATAAGATGTATTACTCTATAGAGATCTTTATTCTTTGTCTGTGGCACATTTACATTGACAAATAGGATATTTATGATTTTTCCCTTGTATCTAAATGATAACAGTAACTGAGGACCAAGCTGAGCTTCATCAGGGGTAGAGTCTTGTTGGACAAAAGAACTCTATCTCAGAAGTATCTATTGTAAAACCTTTTTATACTCACAGTTAGTGTAAACTCCATATTAAAATTTCTTAATCCTCATACATAAAATGTAGAAAAATTTGACCAAAAAAAGAAAAGTAATTACTGATTAGTATATGAACTGCTGGTATCAAGAACTTTAGACCTACTTTTCCCTGATTTAAGACCTACCAACCAAGTGGCAGGTGTATATAGGTGAAGTGATGAACAGGGGAGGGGACACTGTATTGCAGCTGCAGGTGATTGACCAGAGCACCTTAACATTTCTCTGTGTTACTGCCCCCTTGGGCTGGTGTTCAGGGCTAAGGCAGGAGGGAGATAAACACTACAAAGTGTGAACTTCATGGTGTGTAATAAACACAGAGTAACTCAACCAACTAGCTGAATAATTTTGGTTTGCACTGAAATTACTGTACACAGCAAGACAAAGAGTTTCAAATTTGCTTGACTTCAGTTACCCATCTGATTTTCAAAGATTATTCAGCAGTCCCATCAAGGGGACTTGGCACTTTGGAAAAGGTAAATTAAGTGCTTACATACAACAATGGAAGTTTTAGTAGAGAGATGAATGGATAAGTGCAACCTGGAAAAATGCAAGGGTGACACATGCAAACATTTTAGTAGATGGTCAGATGAAACCTAGAGAAAAGGTCTCAGTAAAACATGCAGAAATTTTAGTAGCTCTCTGAATGGCTGGATGGGACCTAAAAAAAAAAGGAATGAGCAAATTGATGTTAAAATTCTATTATTATTCCAGCAAATGGGAACAAAATTGTAACAATATTCAATCTGTAAGATAGTGCTAAAATTCAAAGCAAGGGCATAAACATTTAAATTGAACAAATATAAGATAATGTAGTAAATTTGGAGGGATTTCTGCTGAGTCACTTTTTTTCTCTGAAAATAAAATGAATGAACATATATATCCTGAATGACAACATTGTTTCAGATATTGTGTAAGTAGTTTGTTCTGTGAAAGAAAATTTTATGTCTACTGCTCTGAGCTACTAATTTACAGTGAAATAACCACAAGATATGAAGAATTGATCATAATCTTTGCCATTTCTTAACTTTACAGTGAATATGAAGAAACAGAACTATGTAACTTCACACAGACAATAGCTACTAAAAACAAATAGAATAGTAAAACAGACACACAGACAGTTATACGCTATGTTCCTAACTTCTGCTGTTAACTTTGTCTTAGAAATGAGGTGAAAAATTATGGACTACGGGATTTATATGGACTACCAAGATTTCTTTCCTAGATGTCAGGTTCCAGCACAGCCAGGCTGTGCTGCAGGAGGGGTCCATCCCAGGTTTCTACAGCTCTGTCTTATAAATTATCAGCAAAGAAGTCACAACTGCTGCCATTCAGGTATTGTAGAATTGCTGTGGAATTCAGATATGAAATTATTCCCATTCGGGGAAGTACCCAAATCTGCTACTTCTGAAGCTGCAGTAAGTTTTACAAATAACTTACACAAATCTAACTTCTAGCTGTTTCTGTCATGATTTCCTTGCTGAACTGTTCACTTTCAAGTGTATATTATTTCAGATTGGAGGAATGGAAGCTTTTCCCATTTTGTGAATTATGCTCATCATTAAAAAGATTTTTTTTCTGGCAGACAACCATTAAAAAATCACTCTAAGAAAATATACTTTCTCTTACTTCCTGATGCTCTGCAACAAAACAGGAGCTGATAGGAACGATTGCACTATAACTAATTTTTTTTCTTTGAAATTACTCCAGTGTCTGGCTGTAACAGCAAGTGTGTGTCAATTACTACATCTGGCGATGACACCTACACTGCTTTGCAGAGGTGACAGTTTCACTGGAGCACGGCAGAAGGCCATCTACATGTTGGTATTCAGACTTTCACTGGATTTTTTACTGAGGCAGCAGCTACTACCATGGACTGAAACTGGAAACACTTTCCATACTAGTATGTAAAACAGTTTTTTTGCATAGTGAAATCCTCCTGGCACCAAGCGATTCCTCTTAGGAGGAACATTTTTCCTCATAGAAAATGTTTGTGTCCTTCACTATGTTCAAAACAGAAACATAATAATGTGTAAGAAGATAATAGAAGTATTTGATAAGTTACCTACCATGTTTTCTTTTTTATTCAGTAAAATGCAGGCTTATGAGCAGTGGGGAAAACACCATCCGTGTTCAGTTTGGGATCAAACAATTCTTTCATAACAAAATTAAAGCAAGCTGAACTAACTGCTGGTATAGCTTGAGGCAAGACCTTCATCCCTTTTCCTATCATTAGGCATGCAAATTATTCCTGAATTACATTTCCATTACCAAGATGACAGATGTGATTACTCACACAATATTTTGTGTGTCAAAATAATTGCTCAATGCAAAGATAACTGGCAAAGTAACATGCACTGAATCCTGGTTCAGCATTTTTATTTTCAACAGGGTACTTGAACTACACTTTCAGTGTTTATATTTTGACTTTGCTGAGCAAAAGAGCCATGCACGCCTTTGCCAAATAAATCTGCAAGTCTCAAGTATGCATCCAGTCTGTCTAAAAGACAAAATTTTGTCTGGAAGAGACCAAAAGCCAGAATTAATTTTCAAGCAAGCCTTTTCTTGATTTGCTATGAAAAAGCATAACCATGCCACATGAAAAGCAAGCATTGCATCAGTTGTAAGTATATCTTGGTCTGGTTTAGCCTTTTATCAGAATCAAAGGAAAAAAAAAAAGATTATTAATTTCAAAATAAGCTTATAGAGTGTTTGATTTCTGCTTTGGCAGAGCTCTTACAGAAAGGAAGGGAATTTGTCCCAGTTCCCTCAAAAAGTATCTTAGTAACCAGAAAAACTGACAACAGAGCTGGAGTCTAATCTCAGCAGCCCAAAAATATATATTAAAACTGGAACTGATTTTAACATGCATTGGTAGTGGAACAGTTATTTGTTCATTCGCAGCAGACAGCCCTCAAAGACCTTTTTTAGAGCCTGTAATGAGCTCAACTCCTGGGCTCCTAGTGAGGAGAAAAAGATGAATGTGTGATTTCTATTTTCAGATGAAAAAAATGTATGGGGCTTTCTGAAAAGTAAAACATGCAATATCAAGTTTCTGTGGTAGAACAGAAACAGCTTAGAATGACAGCAGAAGATTGTCCACTTTATTTAAAAGCTACCAATGAGCACAGTGTGTGAGTTTTAGCAAGCTCAGTCAGTGGCAACATCCAGGCTCATTGAAACGTGGCTTTCTGTTCATGCAAATCACTTGCAATTTGACCGAATAATTAAACAATCTATAGAAATACTGTTGTTAAAGTGTCAGTCTGGTTTGCAGAATACTCGTAAGTATCTTAATTTCCTTGTGCTGGCTAAGCCATGCCTGAAAAGGATCTAGGAAGCTTCACATCACACTTCTGAAATTCAGCACCAAAATTCTGAATGAAAGCTCAAGCAATTCAGCCTCAGAATAGCATTTAGGAACGTTGCATTTACTAGCAAATTTTAAATATGATTTCAGACATACCTTTACCTTTTTCATTTCCACCCTCCTGCGGTGTAGTTTGTTCTGTGTAGGAAGTACAAGTATATTTTTGAGAGGATCTTAAAGGGAAAAGAAAAACTTACACAGCATTAAAAAATGCAGTCATATTCTAAGTTATGCCAGTATTGAAAAAAACAGCACTAATGACTGATATATGTGCATTTGTAATATAAAGTTGTAATCCCCTAAAGCATTTTGCAGCTAGTGCATTTCAATTCAATTTCTATGTTTTGAACAACTAATGTAAGATTGATGTCCCTGGACTCAGTGGAAAAAAATATTTGTTTTTATAGAAGTAGCTATTTTTAGTCTCTTGTTCTTGGGCTCATTTGCAAAAGCTTTTGAAATTAGTTACTTATCTTAATTCCTTAATTCCTTATTGTCATCTTCATCATTACCAGCAGTCTTTCCTACACTATTTGTATTTAGTGGTTTTTTGTCAGAGGAATAGCCAGCCTGTGCTCTACTCCAAGCAGGTGAATGTGATTTATTTTTTACCTCATATGTATGAGAAAATTTGGATTTTCAACATGATAAAAATTTCTACACTTTCTCTGTTTCGTGATTTGTTAGGATTCCTATTCTCTTTGGTTTTCTTTCTCACTGAATTTTCATACAATGTCATCTAGAATCTTGTCAAATACTGTGAATTGTTCTGTCTTCAAGGTATAAACACTCAATATCCCATTGTGAACAATGACTTTCTGTGGCAAACTTACCTGTCAGGTCCCTGATAGAACATGGGTTTGGATGATGGACAATGGACTAACAAGTTGGACCTAAAATAATTTTTATTCCATGGAGGAAACATCAGTAAGAGCCAGTGGATGTTATGATTCCCTGATTTCTTGTTCACATGTGTGTAGCCATGGTAACTATGAAAACAAAACTTGAAATTTAGGAGTCAAATCCAAGTCTGGAAGTTGACAGGCTCCTGGGTGCTTCTGTCTGGATTCCCTAAATTTCCAAGCTCCAGTTGTCAGGCTGTCCGTCTTGACCAGATGGTCAAACCTGTTCATTTTTAATGGAAATTTTGCCACAGTAACACTTTCTTTTCCCACTAGGAACTGGGATTAGAAGAATTCTGTATTCTTGGCAGGCGGTAGCATGTCTATATCCGACTTGAAAACTTCAGCAGGTCTAAGTATTCCAAACTCATGGCTTGACATTGAGATCTAGAAGAAGCTCTTACAATGGTTTCCCAAAAATTTACTGGTGCATTCAGGATGCTGAATTATGTCCAATAAACTATTTATATGTTACAGAATTTGGATTCTTGATCAACAACCTTCCCTCTTTGTGTGATGGCACTTGGTAATCCAAGATGACAGCATTTTAAGTCAGGCAGAAGGAGACTAGAAGTGACTGACACTTCCAGCTAAGAAATATCCCAGTTTGGTGTGTGCCTAACCATAATGGCCTACTGACACCCTACTTGTTTTACAGAAGAAGTACAGGTATGAAGAAAAGAAAGGGGGTTATAGAAGTGATTTTGTATTTAATCCCATGCTTTCAAACAGAAACAAAGAAGAAGTTAATTATTTGAAAATGTTAATAGAGCTCTTCAATGTCCCTCTTGAAGGATGCTCTTCCTTTCTGCATATAAAAAGCTTTTTCTCTTTTCAGTTCTACTTGAAAGTTAAAATTGATGAAAAAGATGAATTCAAGTACAGAGTATATCAGGTAAGAGCCTCAGTATGAAATTAATTACTTTAATATTAACTGTGCAAATTTAACCGTTGAGTAAAACACAACCATCGTTAATGAAGTATCAGTTAACTTTCCTTACAAATATATGCAATATGGAAGAGTTCATCACATGAAAATAGTACATGGATTATTTAAACATGACAGTCCTTGTGGCAAATGATACTACTACCTTTGTCATTTCTTAATGAAAGAGTGTATCATTGAAACAAAAACATCTTGAGCCAGCCTCATAAAATGCCAGGTAACAAGACCATAAGTAAATGAAGGTTTAACACCTGTAGAGCATTTGTCCTGTTTGGAATTGCTGTTTAGGTAGCTACAGAGAGAATAAAACTCACAAAATGGTTAAATTAGGCACGCACAGTGTATATATGTATTAACCAGTATCTGATACTCGAGTTACTCGATGCCACAAGGCAAAGGCTTGCCTACCTTTCCAGCTCCCAGTAAAGAGCACACAGCACCTCCCACAGAGCTTCAGCTTTTCCTGAAGCCTTAGTGCTTATTCATAAGTTTCACCTCACCTAACTTTGGCTTCCTGGACGTTACTCTCCCACTTCATTCTAGGCAATCAGACTCCTCAGGACAATTGCCTATACACCAATATCCAGTGACATTTTTGGATAGGTTACCTAGGAAATGTGCATTGGATGAGCATGTATGACCCAGGATATGCTCCGCTGGCCACAGATGGGGCACTGTTGAACTGCTTAGACAAGACACCTAATTTTCAAATGGCTAAAACTAAGTGAAATGAATCCCATGCTTGATTCTGTCAACTTTGCTCACAGTATAGCTTTGAGGAGAAATGAAAGGGAATATTCTGGTAATTAGATGCTGTCCAGCCTCAAATTCAGCCACAGAATTTAACACTCATCATTTACCTGTATCCTGAAGGACATGTGCAACATTAAGCAAACAACTAGTCTCTCACAAACAAAAACTGAGTCTGAAAAATCAACATGCAGGCAAAAGTGAATTGAGAACGTCTTACTGAGGCAGGCTTTCTTACTTTTCTTACTGTCCTCTTACTTTCAAAGGGACAATGAACACAAATCATATTATGGCTACGCAGTATCTAGTCTCATGCAACTGTTGTTAGTGTTACAGCTCAAATCAGCATTTTTTAGACTAACCTGGAGGTGGCGGTGCACTTTCATTTTCAGTTTCTGAAAAATGAAAGAAGACACATACTGAGCTTCAAATAAAAGCAAATAATTTTTACACATTTAGTATACATTTGTTGACTTTGGACACAGTTTGGGTTCATTTCATATTTTAATGCAGTTTCAAATTCTTTTTTGCTTTCACACATTGCAACACACAACAGTTTCAGAGTGACAGAGTCAGAGGTCTAAAGCTTATGTTCTGCAAAGAGAGCTCAGGGAACTTATTCAGTATGGAGATATATAATAATCACAGAATCTTTTAGTTTGGAAAAGATCTTTAAGGTCATTGAGTCCAACCATTAACCCAGCCCTGCCAAGTCACCACTAAACCATGACCCCAAGCACCACATTGACATGTCCTTTAAATACCTCCACTTTCCTGGGCAGCCTATTCCAGTGCTTGACAACCCTTTCCAGTGAAGGTATTTTTCCTAATATCCAATCTCAACCTCCCCTGGTGCAATTTGAGGCCGTTTCCTCTCATGCTATGGCTTGTTACTTGGGAGCAGAGACTGACACTACCTGTCTACAACTCCCTTTCAGGTACAACTTTCAGGTGTCTGTAGAGAGTGATAAGGTCTCTGATTGCAGGTCAGCTACCTGCATGTATTTCTATTAATTGGGCCCCAGTACATGTTACAGTTTGGGACAGTTCTGGAATGTCATGGAATACAAGTGGATTTCAAGATTTGGTTTGGTTTATTTAAGTCAATTGGTCTTGAATCTGTGCTTACCACATCAATCTGCTTCTGTCAGAGAACAGCCTGTGTTTAAGCAGAATTTCCATCAACTAAAATAATATCTCATATGACTTTAATCATGAAGTGTAATGGATCCATTAACTTAGAAGAATCATGCAGAGTGAATCCAGAATTCTTTATCTCATTTTCATCACACCATTGGATCTAGACATCAAAGTTCAGTGCAAGCAGAAAGTAAAAAAATCAGTTTAGCTGCTCTGAGTGGGACCTACAGTATGTTTGGGTTTTCTTTATTTCTTTCAGTCATGGATTTTAATCTAAATCACTTCTCTTTCAGATGAGTGATAGAGAAACCAGGCTTTTTATCCTATTTAAATGTTATCTTTTGGGGATGATGTTCTCCCATCTAAAAACATAAGAAGAAATTGACTAGCTAAAATATATTTTTAAAGCATTAAAGGAAGCTTATTTTCAACATTAAAGCTTTAGGACTATAGACTGGTTGAAAACAGCAATATTTATTGGCAGTAGTGCATTGACTTACAGTTTAACTGCTTAAAATAAGCAAAGATTTAAAAAGTTTAAGTCTTTAACTGTAAGAGTAGATGGCTCTTACTAACCTTTGTCATATTATGGATATTAACTTTGGGACTCAACCTCAGGTCATATTCAGGAAATAAAGTTTCAATCTCTGTGACACAGAAATGCTGGTAAGGCTATTCCTTTTCACTCAGGTCTAAATATAACTAAAACATACCTCTCATGCTTAATAAATCCATTTAATGTTTAAAAGGGAGGAATATTTTTAGGGCAAATATAATTTTAAGCTGAGTGTGTGAATTTGATATGGTTTAGGAACTTCCAGTCACATATCCAGATACGGCAGCAAATCCTTGTAGATGTTCCAAAAAAACCCCTCACTACAGGGAAAGAGCTATTGTTGTACATTCTGGTCACAGAACCCATCATACAGGATGCAAGTAAGAAGTACACTAAAGACCGATACACAGAGTGTGATAATAGTAAAATATTTTTATTTAGGTTCATAGCAATTTAATTTTTCTGGTCTAATTACTAACATGATAAGGTTTATTTTGTGGCCTAGAAAAATATGAAAAATTTTCATACGAAATATGAACATTGCACCACAAAAAGCGTGTCTTGAAATATATTCACTTTACTACCATGACATTTTTCACTACTTCCACTGAGAGTAAAATAACATCTCTGTGGCATGTAAGTATATTTCTTTCACGGAAAAGTAATTGCAGAAAATTGTTGACGGTATAATTTTCCTTGTGAAATTTAATAGCTAGAAACAGGGAGTATTCTTATGAACACTGAATTAGAAAATTCTTGTTGCTCTAGTTGCTCACCAGCAACTCACAAATTTATAAACAAAAGCTCAACAAAAACAACACTTTCCAGAGTCAAATTAAAAGCTTATGAGACTTTTGAGGGACTTGCTTTGAATCGGTCTTTCATTTTGAGAGGAATTTCATGGCTTCACCAGCACAGTAGCATTGCTTAGAAATAACACATCTCTCAAGTCCTGCATTACCCAGCAGTAGGCTGATGTTAATCAAAATCTACAGCACAGACCAAACCTGAAGCACTATTATTATAGTCTAAAGTTCATCTCATACATGCAGATACAAAAGATGTTCCAAACCTGAGCACTCTTATGGACAACCTAATCTAGTTGACCCTGTTGCTAGTAGGGAAGTTGGATGGACAATCTGCAAAGGTCCTTTACAACCTCAGCTATTCTGTAATTCTGTGGTGGGATGATGACCAAAGTCAGACCAAGAAGTCAGTGGCTTCTTTCCTAAACCGCAATTCAAGGCTGTTTAGACTTTTCCTAAGAAAACTGAGGTAAGAATTGAGCTCAAGGGAGAAGCCTGACGTATAGTGTGAGAAGAAAAAAGGAAGGGGAAGAGTTCCAGGCACTGGGGGTGACAGAGGCATAGGAGATACTTCAACATAATCTTTTGGCCATGTGCAACCCCTTTCATGGTCATGCTTGGCTTACAGTTCCATTCCTGAGGACAGCCAGGAAAAAACCCATTAATAGCAGCGAGCAGTTTCCACCTCCCCAAAGAATGATAGCCCTCTCTGGCTGACCTCTGCAACAGGCTTGTCAGCCAGGAAAGGGCTCTGCACACTCAACCAGCAGCTTATGGTTGTGGTCCTTCCCTAGGAGGCATGATCACTGGAGTCCCCAGATGCCATTCCCGACAGCCCGTTGCCTAATATGGTTCTCTGTTGCGGCATTTTCAGGGGGGCTGATGGTGGAGAAAGTGTTGCCTCCAGCATGCAATCCTCAGCCCTTTGGAGAAGAAGTGTTGTTCACTAATGCCTCTTAAGCTACAGGGAAGGGATGCTATTGAAGGTCCAGTTATTACTGAACTGCTGCCGTAATGTCAACATTCTACTGAGCAACTAAAGTTAGCTTCTGCCTCACAGATTCTAAGACAAATAGTCTCTTCGTTGCAGTTCTTTATTTGAGAAGCCAAGAATGTTGCGTATCAGTGGGTTGTGTCATGCTAAACACAGACCCTGGGTTAGTCATTGGTTTTGAAACTGGTAACACATCTGGCTATATGTAATTCTGCAGAAAGAACAGGAATTAACTTAGCATTGCTTTCTATATGGCTACTCAGAACGGATAGTATATTAAGAAGTGTGGTTAGCAAATAAAGGGAAAGCACAACTGCCACTTAGATAACATCTCCAGAAATGCTTTCATGCCTCATCCATGTCATGAGATGCATTCAGAATCCAGTTTGACATAGGATATGAGCACTTAGAGCCAAGACATTTTTATTTGTGATTTATAATTATACATGCGCACATACACCCTTGAAAATCAGCAGGAGATGCAACTTGACCCATTACCAACAATTTTCCATCACTGTTTCACATTTAGTATGTTCAGTTTTTCAGATAAAATAAGACTTGAAATCTCTTGGTATGTATATAGATAACTAAGCTTAAAATTTCCATGAGATTGCCAGCATGCTAAAGCTATGGAAATGCTCAAGAACCATGTTAAAGTGGGACCAATATTATTTAAACTTTCAATTCCATTTTAGGTCTGGTTGTACTGACATCCAACCTGCAATAACCACAAGAAGCTTTGGCAGGGAACTGACATACACATGTGAGTTTGTGTGTAGCGGCCAGTTTTCAAGGACTCTGAATTCTCATTTCCACTGGCTTCTCTGACAGCACCAAGCATAGAAACTCCCTGACATCATGTATATTACTTTTCACATTGAAGCGTAATCATAGTGAGGCATGTTGACAGTTCTAAAACAGTCTCCAGGTCCTTCCCTACTACTGTGCTGGACACAAAGTATCCTGGAGACTTGCAGTTCAGACCATTCAAGAACTACACCTTAGCAGCAAGCATACCGGGAATGAGGCCTGGCTGGATAACGCTTCTCACCTTGCAAGTCTGTACTCATGACCAGGTTTGTTTTAGGTAGGCTTAGGAACTTTCCATGATTTTGGAAAATGAGTAGTGGGTTGTTTTTCTTTTTTTTTTTTTTCTTTAGGTAAAGGAAATGACCTTGAGCATGAAGTCAGGCCTTGCAGAAAGCCTAAAGATAGCATTTCACCATCACTAGGCTGGGGCATTCACAGGAAGGAGGAGGAAAGTCTCCTCCACTAATTTCTCCCTGCAGTTATATACAGATCAGTTACAACCCAGCAAAGAATAGCCAAGGGATTCAGGATCTCATGCAGTCTGACCAGAGGACTTATCCCCCATTTACCTGAAAAGGAAATCAGGACTATGGCTGCACCATCATGAGTACAGGTATGATATCTGTCTGTGTAACATCAACATATTAAAGAGACTTTCATATGTCAAAGAGCATGAGGATAGTCACTTACTGCTTTTTGTCACAAAGACCCGTCAACGTCAACTTGTGTCAAATTTAAGTAGGTGGATTAAGCTTGCGGACATAGCCTCGAGGGATCAGACAAATATAACTATTACGTAGGCATTCCTAAAGTGCTGACTCTGCTAGTCAGACCGAAATAGACAAAATGCTAGTTTGGGGAGAGAGCATGGCTCACCCCAGCCCTTGTGCAGTTGTCGTGTGTGAGGATAGTCCCCTGTGCCTGGCCCCTGTAAGACACAAGAACTGTTGTGGCACATGATTTTCTCCTGGAGTAGATGCTCCACTGAACCAGGTGGGCAGGGAAGGACAAAGGATGTGCAAGAGTTGCTTGACAGACCTCATGTTCAGATCATCAGCAGACAAAAGCAGTAAGGCTTTTTCCTTTCATTTCTTACATTCCCTAAAAAGAACGACTGCTCTGAAGAAGACAAATGGCTCAAAATGGTTAGATTATTTTTTGTGGGTCGCTTCACCCGGATCAGTGCAGAGTCACAGTGGCATCAGTGATGTGATTAAAGGGCATAGCCTAACCTTTCAGAAGACAGGAACTTGCTCAACAAACTAATAGAGATTACCAAAGCATGATGAACATTTCATTGGGAAAAAATACTGTTAGCAGACTCCAGATTAAATGAGCTGGAAAACAGAGGGCTTGGCTCTAAGTCATTCTCCAAAACCTGAGAACAGTCATGCAAGCAGGGTCTACCTGGTGCCTCAGGAGCCTCTGTTGTCCACCAAGAAATAATCTGATTTGTGGGCAACTTCCACAGACAGTTCCCAATCCATGGGGAGACAAGAAACTACAATACCATCAGAAATCATTGCCTGTTTTTATGAATGTTCATAGATATTTTCCATGTTGCTTTTAAAGTACAAGTGCAGAACCTGTTCTTAAACAAACTTCAGTCCTAGGTCCTGAGAGCAGAAGTCGTTCTGAAGGACTGAAGTACATAAGCACTGGTGCTCTGGTGGCTGGCCCAATCAAATTATTGTTGCCAACAGTGTGATAAAGCTAGACTGGTAAATTTATTCATGTATTTCTAGTTTCTGTTTCCATTTCTACTAATGGAGTAGACAGATAAGACTGCCTGTTTTGACTCATGATTCTTTGTGGCTAAAGACTAAAAGAGCAACCTTAGGTTAAATACTGTCTTTTGTTGTGACAAAGTGAACAAAGCAGCATGTTCACTGAAGCTGAAATTTATGTTCCATCAGCTAAAAGTGTCACAGTCCAGTGATGCATCTTTAGGTGGGGACTGGAGAAGAAATAAAATTAACAAAGAGATTGCTTAAAAATTTAGTTTTGCATATGATTGAAATTCAAACCCATTCCTAATGAATTTCATCTTGTAGAAAAAAAAAAACACAAGAAAACCCAAACAATCTGAGGAGTATAATTAGTCTCAGCATATAATCTCACCAAGAGTAGTCCTGTTTCAGGAATAATCTAAATACTTAAAATTATAAGGGATTTTATGGACCACAGGAGCTGATCAAACTATCACATGCTAAGTGTAAAATGTTCCCTGACTTAAGGACTGAAAAACTGAATGAACAATTGGAACAAAAGTCAGGTAATAGTGAATTCTGTGAAATGGACTAGACACCAAAGAAATAGTTTACAAATCTTCTCAAGTGTAATTGGTGGCTCCAGATATTGTCTTCATTGATATCCATCATTATGGAAGTGCATAAAGCTACAATTGCTTGTTTAATGTGTTTTTCTTGCTGTTACCATTTTTCTAAAATGAAGCTTGCAAATTATATCTGACCATATAAAAGCCTCCACATTTTTTTAATTTCTTATGAGAACTTTGCTTTTGTATAGGAATTAATGTCTAAAGAACACTGTAACCATGATCTTGAACAAAAGATATTAATACAATGTATGTTTATATGTCTATGTTCTTCTAAGGTTCTTCCTTCTCAGAACTGAAGTTTCATGTGTACTGTAACTGGGATCTAGAAGGCTGCCAAGCACTAACAGTATCTAAAATAGATAGATAAAGCTAAAGTTGGTGGCTTTAGTCTGGTTATCAAGTTCCCATGCATTCTTAAACTCATTTTTAACCTACTCAGCCCACAAGGCACCAGCATGGAGTAATTAAATTCCATTTCTATTTCCATGGTATCTTTCTTCTCTTTCTTTATATCTCAGAAAATAATACACAAAAGTTAGTTCCTGAGCACTTGTGAATCTAGAAGAGTATTCATATTGTTATCTTACATTTCACAGGCTAGCAGTAGACTACGATTTGAGTGCCAAACTTTATCAAAGTTTTTTGATCAAATCTTTTTCTTTGAGCTTTTCACAATTGCAGTTTTCTAATTTATTACATCATTAAAAAAAAAAACAAACACCTAAACAAACAAACAAAAACCCCACACTTGTGGGGTATTTTTTAGCTTCCAAAACTGAAATTTTGTGATGCTATCTATCCTGTAAAATCTTATAGGCAAAATTTTACTGATTAGACATCTACAGCACAAAAGAATCTTGCTGAAATGTGTTGCAGTGTTTACCAATGTGACTTGTACTGATAAGGTAATTCAGTTTGCCATCATTACTGCACCTTTATGAGAAGGCTTTGACAGCACAGCTGCACTTGCAGAACCTGAGTCTATTTATGGAGATATTGATTTATCTTTTATTCCACGTCTTGATGTGTTAACTTTTATTTCTGTATTTGGAAATAAAACCATTCTATTTTGAAATACCACTGCAAAACTTGTTAGAAAATGTTGCTGAAAGAATTCTTAGTAGGTAGTTTCCTCATAATATTTGCATCGTGAAAACTGGTATTTCCACCCAGAGTCATCTTCTTCCTACAGATGATAGAAAGTGTCAAAATTTCCTGCATTATGGCACCACCTCATTTATATACCACCAGTTGGTAAATCAGAAATGATTCATGACTTCTGACATTCTGTGTTCCTCACCTAGCTGTTCACAACCACCTGAGCCATTTTTCAGTGTTGCTTCACCTTATGCACTACACAGTTCTGGCTCCACTTAAAAAGGGGAAGGAGAAAACTGGCTGTGTAACAAGCTCAGTACTAAGTTCTAAAGGACAGACGCAAGAAGCAGTTCTCCTATCTTTACTCTGTACACCCAACAATAAAACAGTCCTGAAACACCTGATCTGAATCTCGTAGATTTACTTCTACAGTGTCATACTTGAAAGCTCTATTCTTCCCAGCCTGAACAGACTGTTGATGTCTTCTGTAGGGGCTGTAGGTGCAGTGGAAGCTCTGCGGAACTGCTGCACTGTATTATAGCTCAGCTGTGAGTATTCACTCCGCCTTTTTTATATTTAAAAGATGCCGGTAGGGTCAGGCAAGAGAGTCCCAGCGGCTGATGCCCTGTGCTGCTGTCGCTCCCCCCGTGGGGCCGCTGCGGGGCAGCGCTGACAGAGGCCGTGTTGCGGTCCCTCGTGTGATGGCCAGGGGGCAGGGAGCACGCAAAAGTCCTGCCTTCTGTTTAAAAATGAGTGGTCTGGCTCAGAGCCGGAAAATCAGCGTGTTTTGTTTGCAGGGACAAGAGGCAGCCGGCCATCGAGAGCAGGCTTTGCTAGTTCTGATGTTGCGGAACTGAACTGCCCGAACACAAAACGCAGGAGCTCAGCTTAGTTCAGAATTCTTTAGTTTCATTAAATGCTGCAACACGTTTTCAGTGTGTTAAACCACCTTTAAAATTCCATGATTTATTTTTGGTAGTAGGTGCTAATGAGAAATCAAGTTTTCAAAATTAGTCCTAGCACAGCCAAGTGCAATCCTTTTAAACGACCCAAAGCTAATTAATCTTTGTTATGTATTTATCAAAATCAATTAATCCACTCATGAGAACAGTTTGATCCCATGTTAAAAAGTATGGCAAAACATGGACCTCATTCTCAGTTTCTTATCTTGCTTGCAATTGTTTGTTAATAGTTTTTGTCTGGAAGCAAATATTTGCATTTAGCTCAAGAGATTCCCTAGAGAAAACTGAAAGCAGAAGACACCATGAAGTGATACCAGAGATAACAGCACACTGACTAATGCTAACTTCCTTTCTGAAAGCTGCAAAATGTAATAAATTGGATCACGTTATTGGATAAAACACTTCATAAAACACAGAACTGTTGCTCAGGAATGACAGTAATTTATTCCTCAAATTTAACAATGTGTTTTCAGTGACAGTTGCACTTCTAATTATAGGACAAAAATCAGCAATAAAGTTGAAAGGTCATTTATTTCAAGAGATGAGTACTTATCCAGTAATGAACTTCCTTTCAGATTGTGGAGAAAATTTCCAAACCACCTCAGAAAACCAATTCTACCGATTCAGAAAAATACCTTCACTCTTGCCCAACCCAAATCACAACACAGTTGTTCTGCTGAGCTGTCCTGCAAGATTTCACTCTGAATGAAGGATATAATTTGCAGTATTGTTTTATGGAAATGCCATTATGGACCTGATGCTTTGCATAACTGGAGTGAGTTGCACAAAGGACTATGTCTCCTGTTGTTCAGCATATTCAGGCTAGTCCTGAGAGCCATGTGCTTATGTGCAGATAGTGGGAAATCATTCCACTTAGAGACATTGACTCTTAGGGAAAATGATGACATCAGCATAAGGCTGTGGTGGTGTGCATTAATGAACTCTTAACTTATCTCAGTCAATTACAAGGAAATATTTGAGATATGCTGATAGGCTTAATTTTAACCAAATTTCAGACTAAAACATTTCAACAATTTAAAAGGAAATCCTCCTGACATTCCCATTCCATGGTTTTTGAAATTTCACCTTTTCTTTGAGGGTCAGGCCAAAACTAAACATGCAGATGTTGGGATTTCCCTAGCATTGAATTTATCAGCGTGTTATCAGCTCTTTGTCAGAGTAATATATGCTACAACTAGGTCTAAACATTGTCATGAGAGTATTCAAATACCAAATGAGAAAAACATTTGCTTCAAGTCTGTTTGACAGTGGGTGACAGATAATCTGATACTCTGTGATCTTTTCAAGAAGGAAGAGTCTTCTCAGACTTCCTTCAGATAAGAGAACTGTCCTGTCATCTGCACTTCAGTCCTCAGCCAACTCTGCAGAGACAATGTCTTATGGAATGGGATTGTGGCAGGAGCCCGGACTCAGGGCTGTCAGGGTCCTCAGTGATTAGGGATTGTTTCAAGTAGTTAATCACTAATAATCCATTACTTATGTCACCCTGAATTTTTTACCCATCAGACTCACGGAAAACAACTCACTCAAGATGAAAAAAGTACCATTCACTTTTTAGTTTACTAAGGGTATCTCAAATTTCTGGGCTACAAAATTCAGTGGTACTACTTTTTGTGAGTACTGATCAATTTGTAATTGAACTTGGAGAAGAATTTAAAAACCCCAAACATAATTCACAATACAGGAAAGCATTGTATCAGAGTTGCAGTATTGCTGATAGTAAACACTAACAATCAGAAATTACCTTAAAACTCAGAAACTTACTTCTTTATTAGGATTTCTATGCACTGACTTACAGAGTTTTCTCTTTTTGTAAGCTTGTTTGCACATAAATATTTATTGTTGCTCAGATTCTTGGGAGTCAGCATTGTATTGAAAAACCTTTAGCAGTATTTTGCACAAGTGGAAAGAAAGGACTCCTTTTGTAGGTGAAAATTGAAAAGACCTAAGGTGCCAGAGACCTATGGCATGAGGCAAATCTTTGGTGGATTGTGCAGCAGTAGTTATGTACAGAAAAGTCATATGTGTCCCTTTGTGGGTGTTAGGCATACAAAATTACATATGAAATTACATACATCCCCCTGTGTTAATACTGTTAACGTTTTCTACCTCTCTATCTCATTCTGCATCAATGAAGATAACCGTTAGAATTATAAGGCTTCACTTTAAAAAGAAAACAAAACACTTAGCTTTGCCTTTAGGGAATGTTCGCACACAGCAGGATGTTTGCAGACAAACTGTGGAGATTTGCATCAGTAAATCAGTAAGCCATAATATGTATGAAAGAAACTCTTACAAAGCATGACAGCAAAATACATTTAAGATGCTGTTGTGAATTACAGTCACAGCTCATTGCGTATGGTTTCCCTCCAGCTAAAAAAGCTGTTGGATAAGAGAGAAATCTTTATTGCAAAACATGGAAATGCAAAACAAGGGCAAAGAAAAAGGGGCACAGGACAGAGGTCAGATTTCCCCTTTAAAAATAGGGCTAAGGAAAGCTTAGATGAAAGATTAGTAAGGCTGGAGGGAATGCCATGGAAAAAATGTCATCAGGCATCTGACCCTCTGTGCCTTCACTGAAGTCTGCATCTGTGGAGGAGTGGCAGCCACAGTCTCCATTGGAATTAGGCTCTTCTTTTGGGTCTATAAGGTTTTTGGCCTAGGTACTATGTTCTTATAAAGACACAAGATACCAAATGTGCTACAGAGTGTGTATGTGTATCTCTGTATGAGTATCACAGGATGAAACACAGAAGCTATTAGTCCATAAATTATTCCATCGGCATGGCATTTGTCATGTGGTTGTTCCTAGATATCTCAAGCCACTGATAATTCTCCACATCACCAGGGATAATTGTTTTGTGTAATTTTTGTTAGGAATGGTGGTTTAGTGGTACTAGAAATGAATAAGGCTGTTGAAAAAGTACAGAAATGCAATGCTGTGTACATCAACTTTTGCAAATGGTTTGAAATGTTTAATTTCAGTTCAGAAAACCATGAAAGGGCCTAGCACACATGCACAATTAGCACAAACGTCTAAGAGGAAGTTTTTCTTCCTTCTAGAACCATTTGAACTGCTGCTAGGTGCCATAATTTGTGCATTTCTTTTTCACAGAAAAGGTCTTGTGGCAGAAAACTATGAAAACAAACACAAAAGTATTTGGAGGTTGGAATTCAGCAACTGTTCAATAGCTATGTCTTACTGCTCTTTCTAGTCCACTAGTATATTGGAGTAGATGAGTATCAAGGAGTAAGGCCTGTCCCATCAGCTGAGCCAATAAACTTTTCATTTGGGATCTTCCTCAGTTTTAGCTGCACTTGTATTCAGTTTAATTTCATCACAATGTCAGGACTTTGAGAGAAGAGAAAATCTGGAATAGGCTTTTGGACTGGATTTGCACAAAGCTGGCTGGCTGAACAAAGCATGACTCCCGTTTGAGGACAGAAGTAATTGTTTGTGCTGATTTGTGAGTTGCTTTTGCTCAACCACTGCCAATTGTGTTGGTTCAATATGGGGAGCAAATGTCTCTGCAATTGATGTCTATGCACAGACCTAAGATTTGTAAGCAGAAATCTGTAGGAAAAGGGAACCTTCATCTATATCTGTGGCTGACTGCAACCTACTCTTGGCATGTATGACCAAAATTAGGAAGTTATTCTGAGCCTGCAAAGACATGATGAGTGTATTTTAATACGGATCTGTCTCAGGAAGTGTAATGCTGCTACTGAACAATGCTTTCCGACGCTCACTGCAACCACCATTTGATCCTACAGAGAATTGAATTAGAACAGAACTTTTTGTAATAATCATCTGATCAAAATAACTTACTGGAGCCATCACATATAAGGACAACTGCCCTAAGAAGTAGATCACATGCTATTTTCAATTAGTAATAGGGCCAGGGAGAGCAAATTATGTAAGAACTATTTCTTAATCGTCAGGGAATGGAGAGCAATGACTGTCTCAAACACATTCCATTGCTGCAAGATACAGCAGGACTCCCTTCTTGGTGTGGTGTCTGCATTCTTTTGGGAACATGGACATGGCACATGGGGCAGAAGGGGCAGCTCTAAACTGTGGGATGAGTCAACCTCACCATGCTCCCAGGTCCTGCACATCCCTGCACTGCACAGAAAACACATGCAATGACTGACTTGCAAGTTTCATATACATGAGGGCCTTTGCTGAACAAACAACTGTACTCCAAGGCAGACCATGAAGACATTTTTAAGATGGTGGATTTTTTTAGACATTTTTGAAGTTTTCTGAGACTGCACCCTATTTGACTTTCTGTTCAGCAGCCCTTCAACACTATTCCAGGAGGTCTAATGTCCTAAATTAACCTCCATCTAGCACTAAGAGAGAAAAAGGTGTGCAATAGCCCAGTATTGTGACATCTAACACCACCATGACTAACTGGAGAAGAGGCCACAGGTTATTTTGTCACTTTGAACTGCAAATACACATAAAAGACATTTGGTCAACCAGTAGAGAGGGAAGTGGGTGTGACTGGTCTTTAGAAGAGGCTGTTCTAAGCCATGTGAACATAAGGCATCCTGCATCACTTAGCCTAAGTCCCACTGAGTGCTCTGTGGGGAGGCTATTAACAATACAGGCACAGTAAATGGATGAGGGAAGTCAGAGAGAAACCACTCTTTTGTATGTGCTGCATCTTTCAGGGTCTAAGAGGTATCTGAGCATAGATAGAAATAGAAAACTATCTTCATACTTCTTGAACCCAGAGCAACTTTCTCTCCCTACAGCATCTCAGAAAGCAGTAAAGATTGACTGAAACTTTTACCAAAACACACTTGCTAGAATGGCTTCCTAGGACATAAAATCCTGTTTGACACAGAACTGGATTTTTTATTGTAATTCACTCTCTTCTGTAAGCTGCTTCATCCTGGCTGAGCCTCTATTAGTTCAATGAGCTCTAGGAGCTAAGTCCATACCTAACAAATTAGAGAGAATAAATACCAGAAATAGGGACTCATGGAGATTCTTAAATCTACATGTGTTTTGTTGAACATTTCATAGAATATTCAGAAACCCTATATTATTTAACAGAAAAAGTGCTTGTTTCTCATAAGTATAAATATCACTGCTGTAACCAGTCATTCATCTAACAGTATAAAGCTGTTGGAGGAAGTGAGAGTAAACTTCAATAGAAATGAAGTCACATCTGCCAGCCCAAGATGGGTATTCTGTGTATCCCAGGGTGTCTTATATAGCAGTAGGGCACTTGTGTTTAGGCAACTACTGGCTGGTCAGCTGAGTAGCAGCACACTGAGCACCCCTGACTTTAATGAGCTGCTGACCCTGACTCCACCGGGAGTGGGTACATCGAGTTCACTTGCACATACTTCCATTTGGGTATCTGTTTCCTAATCCAGAGATCCCCTGTGACAGTGTAAAGACTATTAGTGTATTTGTAGGATTGCAAAGTTACCAAAATTTTCAATGATCTAACATGGACTTTCATGTCAGACCACTCCTCATTTCCCTAACTCTTAATACCAAGAACTCTTCAAAGCAGAAGAATAAAATCTCACAGTGTCATAAAGTGAACGATGCTGGAATGATGGGAAAACAGCTTCAGGTATTGGTAACAGCAGTGAAAAAGATAGACCTTTGTTTCTGTCCTGTGTTTGAAGTCTTCAGAAATAGCACTTCAGTTGTGACTGAGAGTAGAAAGAGAGGGGTGAATAGGAAGAGGAGGGGCTATTTCTCAGTCACACAGTTCCTCAGACTCAAGAGACAAACTGCTTGTAGTGGGTATGAGAAAACTAACTGCAACTAAAATTCACAATCCTATCCATTTGCCTTCTTTATTTGACGGATTTTTACATTCAGTGCAGTCATATTAGCATCTGAATGAGAACAACCTTTTTTTTTTCTGTTTCACTCTACCGCAATTATTAACATTTCCATGAGCAATGAGCCTAATAGCTGTTCCTACCTCAAGGGAAATTTTCCCTGGCAAGTTATTTACAAACTTGATTTGCTCTTCCCTTTCAAGGAACACCCTGGATGTCCGCTGATGAAACCTGAAATATGTTGTACAACTTATTTTCCAAGGACCATTGATATGTGGAGCAGCTACTAAAGTTTTGACAACTGAAGTCTCCCCAGATCTCTCTGCTACTGTTTTGTTATGCAACCATCTTGTTTGGTAGATCCCTGAAACTAATACGGAAAAACTCGTCCAGTTTTTCACAGAAGACAAGAGTACTGTAGCATGGTTGGTTTTTTTAGAGCTCTCTTAAAGTGATATATTTAGGAGGTATGAGGGGAAAGAACTGGGCAGGCCTTTATTTATCTTCCCAACAGGTGCAGTATAGGGAGGCACAAAGGCAGCATTTGCTAATTTCAGTTTTGCCAAGTACAAAGCACCCTCTGATCTGCTGAAAGACCATTCCCTGCTTTCCTCCTAAACTCAATGAACTTTTTATTTTAGTGTGATAATACTAAATATTTTTTCCTGTGATTACAATGCACTGTTTTTTACACAGGGTGGACAAGCTTTTCGACTCAAGTAAGAATGATGGTAAGAAAGACAGGTCAATCTTGCATTATCCTCCTATCCTAGTATTAAAATAAAGTCAATGCATTGTATAAGGAAAAAAAAAATCAGTGCAGTGACTTCGATTTACACCACAATAAAACAAAACATAAAAGCTCAAAAATAAATCAAGGGCACTTTTCTTTGCCAGTGTGGGGGGGTTTTAATCAAATTAATCAGACTGAAAAAGTAGTGTGAAACCCAGCAACAATGGAGGCAGAAGGTCAAAGAATAAATCTGAGGTGCTCTGGTATCTCAGAAGGAAGTGTTGGAGCAACACTTGTAAGTTAGCAATGGGAGGGCAAAGGCAGTCTAAGAACAACTGAGTTCCCAGCGTGCAACACGATCTGTGCAGGAGGACGCTGCTCTGTGGGGCTCAGGATGGGAGCGCAGCCCACCCTCACAGATCTAATTACCACAGTTAGGCGTAAGTTTGCTTTCCATTTGTGGAGGGCCTTAAATTTATTAGCTAGAGGTGATGAACAGAAACTTTCTAAAGAATTGAGAGGGAAAATAATTTAAGGGGTTAGGGTTTCATCCTTCCCTCATCCACCAAAACTCGTTTACCTGTGATTTGAATACGGTGCTTGGAAATGATATATATGGGCCTGACTTTGAGTGTGATTTGGCTCCGAGACTGAAGGAAGTTAGAAATAATGGGATTGCATTTTACAGTCAGTGCTGCAGAGGGGCAATGGTGATGGCAGGAGGTGGCTGTCTGCATGCTTTTCTTTTGCCTCACTATGCACCAAGGAGAGCAGCAGCTGCACTACGCAGTGTGGTGCCATCTAAAATGATTATACAGGTCCAATCTCCTGCATGGAAAGCAGTAACAATGTTATTAAAAGTTCACATGCTGGGTTCTTGAATTTTCAGGAAAACTTTCCAACAGCAGTGTTAATTCTCAAATAAGCCAAATCTGTTTAGTAAAACAGAGTTCCCATTCAACTTCTTTTTCACCTCTGAAAAGTTTTCTAGCCCTGAAAATGTAATATTAAAAGAAATTTTACTTTAATTAGGTCTTACCCAATCTTTATGCTTAGATTGGTTTCCCACAGAAATGCTGCTCTATGTGACTACTTTTATGATTTACATGACTAGGTAACGTTTGACAGTGCCTATTATCTTGATAAACCAGGCTGTGGTATTGTTTAATATATTTTAAATAGAATGCAACTATAATGATAGAAAAAAAAATCACACCATGAAAAAAACCAGTTGTGTTTAAAAGCCAATAGAAATAAAAGCAGTTTGCACAGGGCATCTTCAGGGAGAACAGCGTTACCGTATCTCCAAAGCAGTCTCAACTGGTATAACTGTTTTCCTCCTTTCACAAATCATTTAATGTTCTAGAGATCATTCTTCTAACAGACAAAATATGCATGTAGTTTTCCTCACCACTTTTACATGTATCCTGTTTACAGATTGAATAAAGTTTTACTAAAACTCTGTCTACTTTAGACATGCTGACTTTTAATTTTGGTTCCTTGCCAACATGTGGATGCTCCAGGCAGTATTCAAGCAGAGCTTGCAAACCCTTACAAAATGAAGTTGGCAGACAGTTGATAAATGCTTTGGCTCATAATTTGGAATGGTCGCTTAACTCATGGCCATGAGTTATTTCCTAGATTGGGGAGAATAAATAAGGCAAATTTACAGAGCTGCCTACTGGGGACAGACTTGCACCTGTCACTGTGGGATGATGCCCACAAATAGTTTGAAAAGGTTGCTCTTGAGAGACTTGGCTCTTTTACAAAAGCACATCCAAATGCCACAGCCTGTGACAGCTTAAGAGGGCGCCTAATTAATGAGCAGCTCTTATGAATATTGGTTAAAGGAAAGGGGGGAGAGGAAAGACTGACAGAGTGATTGCAATAAATTACAGGAAGTAATTATATGAGGAAGGGTTATTTTGTTAGTCACCAGGAAAACTAAAGGCCACTGAATTTAAATGCACTGGTAAAGGTCTTTGGCATCATAGTTGAATCCTAGTCATCCACTGGGATCAGTTAACCCATTGATGTAAACTTCACTTTGCAAATGTGATATTTTGAACAAGCTGAGACGAACGTGTCTTACAACAGCATGGCCATCTACTCCAAAGAAGCCACAACTGGTATTATATACAGGACTCAATTTTTTAAGAGTATCATAAAGGCCTTAAATCATTAGTCGTGGAAGCCTGTTTCTACAGTGACAAATTCCATCAGGCTGAAGCTCTCCAGAAACCTTCTCTAAGCTGAGTGGTGTGTTTAATTTGGTGATCCTGTTTGTTAAGATCACTTTGTGAGGCTACACTCTCACAAAGTCAGAAAATTTCTCACTTTGTTAATCTAATAATCTTAAAATAGCTCAAAGAGGATTTGGCCTGGAAAAAAAGCCTGGGAGCTTGCTACAGCACTGCCTCTGAAAAAATTAGTTATGTACTTCAGAGATAGCAGTGACAAAAAAATGCAAAGCTGAGATTTTCTTAACATTCTAGTGTTAGTTTATGATTTCTCAGCTGCTTGCTCTTATGTGCTCTGCAGGATCTATCAGAATAAGGAGTTTGGGATACTTCAAGTAGATTGCTTCTTTTGGAAATGTCAGAACACTGCTTAGATGCCCACGTGATGCAGAAGCCTGAAGTCTCTTTTTTTATCTCTGCTTTCTATTGTAGTCCTCCAACAAGTTCCCCAAAGGTTTCTCAGAGAGTCCTTCGAGTGGTGCTTTCCAGAATTAGTCAGCCCAAGGCTCACCTTCATTAATTAATTGCCTTCAACACTTCACACCTTGGAAATTACCTTGAGAACAGGCATTTGATGAACATGTGAGGTTCTGAATTCTTCCTGGTAGACCTACTACAAGTAGAGCTAGTATGAGTAGTAGCAGTGGTGTTGTACTATTTATTGGTACCAAATCTTCCTGCCGTTAATACAGTAAGTACTCATACTGTACAAGTACTGCCATCAGCTCAGGTGAGTTCTTGATCAACAAAAATCTTTAGGAAGCAACGAATCTGTTAAGTACCACATTATAAACCTGTTACTCCACTGATCTACTGGCTGCAAATAAACTGCGTGCAATAAGGGCAACCAGCATACAACTGAGTTGTGTCACTTCTACAGAGGTCATTACTACTTGTGAATTCTAGCCCTATCAAGAGAATATGATTCAATATTTTTAGATCCTGAATATTGACTCATCAAAAATTACATTTATTCCACTGTCAATATAATTTTGTTCAGAATTGCTATGCTTATTTTGTAACACACAGAGCTGCATTGATAATCACTGCACTGTAAGAACATCTTTGAAACAATCTAATTTTAAACAGAGCAAGAAACATGACCCTCCAAACTAATTTTCTTCAAAGCACATATCTTTTGAAAGTTCATAAATATTTTAGTTTGTTTTTTTCTTCTTTTTTGAGTTGGCAGCCACAGAATGCATTCTGATTAAAGCATATAATATCCAGTCAAATAACAGATCAAATAAAAAGGACACTTAATACACGTGTAAATAATTTGAATTACAAATAAGACACTCTAGAAGGGGCTTGGCTCTAGGTTTGATATAGAGGATTAGGCTCTTGTATTAATACGTGCACTTGGTGTAGCTATTTTCAGATGGATGCTTCATCTATCATTGTCCTCGAGCACTAAGGAGGGCCAGTAAGTAAAGTGATCACATTGGTCTGTCAACACTACTTGCTTAAGACTCGGTCGTGCAAAAAGTTTAGTTTTCATATGTCCCCAACCAAAGAAGGTGCCGAAACTGAGTAATGTTCCTGACTGTTGCTCTTCTCTTGCCTTCCACAAAGGCAGAAAATATTTCAAAAAGACTTTTAAAATAAAGCAAATGCTATTGATAGGTCAGTGTTAAATCCAATGTCCTTACTCAAACTACACACGGGCCTTTCAGATCTTTCAGAGTTGATGAGAAATAAATGCTATTTAATGACTTCTATACTTTCCACAAGATTACCTTAAAGATTGAATTTAGTTTTGCATTTGGGAATGCATTAGGGAACCTATCTTTATACCTTTCATTTGCCAATATTTGCAAAGCATCTACAGTCTGCACATTCATGGCTTTGCAAAAGCTACTTATATAGTCAGTGTTAAAAAATAATTGTCAAAAATTCTTACCAAAACATCTAAACTTGAAAGAAAAATAAAGGAAGGTATATAGAAATATTGTAAATGGAAGAAACTTATCTAGTTTAAATGTTCAATATGGTAGAAAAATAAATGCTAGCTTTCAAAAAGTAATTAATTAATAGACCCTGACCATTACGCACTTTTTTGTGCAGCCTCCAATGGACAATTCTGTAACTCACTAGCAGACTACATACCCAGTTTCTTTTCTACTAACTTAATAACAGCACAAAAGGAGTCAATGTACTGCCTTTCTGAAATAAAAAATAATAATTTCTGTAGTGTGGCAAAATGAATCATTCCAGTTCAACCTGTACAGAAAAACTTACTATATTCTTCACCTATTCATTAGATGTATAGAATAAATTTTCATCAGAACCTTATAGCTGTTTCATGACCACATGCTTTCCATTCAATAACTATTAGAAAACTGTATGAAAAATATATCAATGTCCTGAATTTTTAAACCATAAGAAATGTTTATTCCCTCTTTCCCAGAAACTAGATAGCTTAGAATATGGAGACCAGAAGGTGCACTACAGAAATCTCACAGTCCTTAAAAAACGAATACAGTATTTGTCCAATCAAGTAGTTTATCAACATCCATTCAAAGTCATTATTTATGGTCTAAAACAGTTTTGTGCTATACCCCTGTCTGAAAGTACTTTCTTAGTTTGAAAGAATTGGTGATCTCTAAGATACAATTATGTTACACGGCTATTGTTCTTAGATATTATTTGTGGCTGATATATGCAAGATGGTCTAAAAGGTGTTTTGTGTGCGTGTGTACTCATAATTCCTGTAATTAAGAAACATTCAGGTAATGTTTGTTATGCTTACCATCTTTCTTGGTGGGTTCCGGCATTGTTGCAAGAATTCTTTATTCCCAGTGAGTTTCAGCCTTTCAGTAGTAGCCCCAAGTCCAGCTGACAGAGTATGCAGATCAGTATGACAAGCAGAGGGTAAGAAGAATTCCTCTGCTTTATATACTGCGGCTGAAATATCAATCAAAATAGCACCTCCTCTCTTTTCAATGCAAACACTTTGAAAATTGACAGTTATGGGAAACCCTCTCACATCTGTTGTCTGCAGCCTCTGCTCCCTTGGCTTTTGGAAGGAATCTCTGCTGCATTGCATGGGGCTGATGAGAACATCTATAACTTTCTAAATTCAGCTGCACAGCTCACTCTCAGTGTCTCTCTCTGCAACATGCAGACACGTATACACACGCAGATAGAGGCTGAAAAAGAGAATGCTGTGCTATTAAGGAGCCCCTTTCTCAGCGGAACTCATAGGAAATGCCTGTATACATTTATGCTTTTTCCCATGACACAAAAGTGACAAGCAGTTACAGATACTATGCCTGCAGTGAAACTTCATTTCCTTTCCTTAAGAGAAAGTTGTATGCAAAGACAGATTGATAAGTATATTCAGCATTAATTAATTAAAAATGATTATTTTGTTCCTGCTTGCAGCAGTGAAGAACCTCCATATCTCCATTCTGTTTACACTTACTACACTTTCTTGGGTGCTTTCCCTGTAGCCACCCGCATTTTGGCTTTGGTAGACACTACAATGTTGCTTTCAGCACCGGTGTCTCATTAACTGGAGAGATCACTGCTGAGAGTTGAGATACTCTCTTTTCCACTCATCCAGGAGATCCAACACTGCTTGCCTTTGCCAAGCCAGGAAACTAGACAGAAGGAATGGAAATCCTATCTGTAGCACACACACAGAGCCACTAAACTAAGCCACTGGGTTGCCCTCCTCTTAAACTCCCACTTAAATTATGAATATGTAGGCAATAGAAATGCAGGTCGAGTTATTCAGAGGGTACTAGGATTTATTTTCTTATGCTCTTTTAGGATTTGGAAACAAAACTTCAGTGACAATACTACAGTGCATGAAGTGGTCCTTGAAGGTTTCATGCTATCAAAACACATGTTCATACCCTTAGCACACATCAATAAGAACTAGGCTACTAGAAAGACTGCTCAGCATATGAATACCGGCAAATGTTATGGAAAACATATCTTAAATCTTTGAATAGGAGTTGGATATATAATAGCTATGATGTGTCTCGTTATTCTATAGCCAGTATATGATAGTTTCTTCTGCAATCTGTTGTTTCCTGACTACTTACCCATTTTAAAGACATCTTATGAAGGATAGTCATTTCATAACTGTTTTTTTAAGAGACCAGACCATCATCTGACTTTTTCTGCTCTACTCACTGTGATGTTTGTTATTTGACTGATTCACATGCCTGTAAAATACAGAGAAAAGGCAAGACTTCTGCCTTCCTGAACTTAAACAAGAAATATTAAAGCTATTTGCTCCTTTCATATCACTATATAGGCAAATCTCCTTCTATCAGTGAAATAATTCCCATCCTTGGAAAACAAAGAGAGATGCCCTGAAAACTGAACTGAGGATTTTGTCCCTCTGTGTGCAGTGGCAGTGGGGAATCAGTGCATGAAAAGACCTAATAACAATGCAGAGATCACTTTCTCTTGTTTCCCTTTCTTCTGCTCACATTCAGGCACCGAACATTGTGATGGCTGGAACCAGAGGGTGATGAAGAGCAGCTGTTGATGCTCTGCAGCATGGTGTTTCCTTAGTGGCCCCTTTTGTAAGATGCAAAGATAGTTTGCTTTGCATTCCACCCATCATGTGCCAAGAGGTGCTGAGAACTATGCCTCTGGAGATCCCTGTTAATACAAACAGGATTAAATATGGTCACACTCTAGTACTGATGGGTTAGAAAGGACCTCCACTGCAATCTCACAGTGAGAAAGGATTGGTGGCAGGTGCTTATCCCTACAGCCTAAAGGGCTTCCTTTACAGTAAGAGGAGGAAGGATATTCAGGAAGACAGAATCTAATTCATAGCCTATCTTTATGCTACTAAATAAGTCAGTACTGAGACCATTCACTGGACCAGAGGCCAAGTGACAGTATGTGGCTCTCATCTGCACAGCAAAACTCCTTCTCCACCCTTTACCAGTGAGACAGCAGTCAGTATGTATACAGGGAATGCTTACTGGCATGTGCCTGAGTTGTGCATAAGCATAGGTGGGAGAATGCCTGTTGGCCCAAGCCAAAATAGTACCAGGGAGCATACTAATCATCCTCCAGGATTATAATCACAGGGCAACATTTGAACCTATGCCCTAGCTCTGCTTTATTTACAGGTATAGACATATCTAGAAAAATTAAATTGGTTCTATAACCTCTGCTAGGCAGCAAGGGTAGAAAAAAATCATGAAACACTATAGCTGCCTTTGTAGGGAGTTGAAAGATCTATTCTTCTTGATGTCTCTGTTTTGTATGGGCCAGCTGCAAGTGCAAACAAAAGGCTATTCAGCTGCACAGAATAAATTGTGGAGTAGCAGCCATATGAAAATTTGCTCATCCTTTCATTCTGTCCTACCCTTACATTATATTTGCATAATTAATTGCATTTCATGTTATGTTCTCTTTTATTCTTATAAAACATTCCTGTGTTGCAACTTTCCTGTAATGTAATTTTAATAGTATTATAGAAGGTGCCACTGGGGTAGATTTAGACTGTGGTATCTCAGTGTACCCTAGCACCAGCAGTGACAGAGAACACAGTTTATTTCCTAAGAAAGCAATCCATATTTTACTTGGTTCAGTCTAATTCCCAGCTGAGTCCATGCCTCAAGCACCTTCATACTCCAGTCAAAACAACCTAGTCATTTCAGTTTATTTTTCTCCCTGCAGAAATACTGCCACAATGTTGACACCATCCTGCTTGTGCTGTAACAATTAGTACTTTGGTGCTATTGGGACTTTCATTCTTATACTTCTTTTCCACATTTACAGAGTGCGTGGTAGTCATCAAGCTTGCCTTATCACTGCATAGAAAAGAGATATGAATTTTAGCCAACAATTGTCCAAACTGCTTTAAGACTGCCTCAAAAAGAAAAAAAAAAACTCCAAGGAAAGAAATTCCTAATGGTCATCTCTAGTCTTATGCTTCTTGGACCACAGAGATGTCTAAACATACTTAAAATATCTCCACCCAACCTGTATACTCTCTGTTAATAAATGTGAATGCTCTCTGTTAATAGATGAGTTTATCTTCTCATTCTGTGAAGTTTAAGTTTTTAAATGTATTTCACTGCATCCCTGCTCTGCTTCCCTGTATATGGCAGCTGATGGAATTGCAGCTCATCTTGTGAAGGAGCTGAACCAGAAGAGAAGCAGTTAGCTCCTCTGTGCTGACTCCTGAGCAAGTGAAAGGGCCATGAATCATCTCTGGACTCAGTTACCAGCCTGCTTGTCAAAAGACTGAGCCAAACCCTTCACTGAAATTGTGAGATGGAAGGAGCTGAGCTCCACCTTATTTTCAGCCTACCTCCTGTACCTCAATAGATAGAGCTAAAGGCTGTGCCATCCCCAGTCATCCTTTCATTAACTTACCTATTGCTAAAGCACCCATATTTGTACAGGCTGTCTCATGTCTCTGGATGGAAACATCCTTCTCATAACTTGATATTCTCCATTCATGCATTGGCTTGTGACCTTGTATTTCATCCTTTCCATAAACTGAATGTCTTCTGAACAAAATTTATCCTCATCACAGGATGGCTTTTATGTACCACCATAAGTCCTCTTCTTCCACCACCTCAGGGGCCAAAAATGTGAAGCTCTCTGAGCCTTTCCCTTCCATGCCTGCCCCAATTAGTCTTCTGTGGTCTCTTTCCAAAGCATGACTATCCTATTTTAACTCTGTTCAACTCCTTGACCAGTTTCCAAACAGCAGCTAATCAAGGCATCAGATAATTAAATCATTCTCTCTCGTCTGTTTTTAATAAATTCCTTTGGTTTAACATCCAACGCCCTTATTTGCAGTTGCAGCTGCTAGGTCTGCATCAATAACTTCATGTTTGCTGCTATTTCAAGGACTGAACTCTCTCACTTCAGTCTCTAAAGTAACTGTCTGTTGTTACCAGAGAAAAATCATCTTGTCACCAAGCCAAAGAGTCAGGACACTCCCAAAAAATCTCAGAGACAAGTCTTTAACTAAAATATCTAAACAAATGTTAATCATATTTTTTAGTTTCAGGTAGCCCTGTGAGCAGCAGGGAGTTGGACTTTGTGATCCTTATGGATCCCTTCCAACTTGACATACTCTATCTAAAATTTTTTCACTGAAAAGTTTTATTGACATTGAGCAAAGCTGATCAACTGAGACAAGAATCCAGGGCAGACACAATCAGGATCAGTTTAGATGAGAATAGGAAAGGATTCCTAGCCCACACAAAAAAAGATTTGGAAATACTTCTCAAAATGCTAATGTGCCTATGTGTTTATATTTAAAAAATAAACCGGTTTTGTTCTTAATGAAGAATGCAGAGTTTTGCAGTCTTACATAACAGAAGACAATTTTTTTTGCCAAGCTTAGTATTTGGAGCCTTCACTAAACAGTTATTTACAAAGCCCAAGACTGAAGGATGAAGGGTATGAAGCAGTAGGAGATGGAATTTCCCCTCCCATCGGGAGGAAACGTAAATCTGCTTCTTTAGGAGGACACTGGAATGAGGTTTGACAATGCCCAAGGCCCACCCAAGTCCCACATCCTCTCCCACCAGGCCTGAAAATCCTGTTCTCCATGTTGAGAAATGCATTTAGTGCAGGTGGGTCTGTGTGCAGCTGCAGTGCCAGTTTGAGCTCTGGGTGGCAGGAGCCTGAGGCAAGAGGCTGTAACCTGGTGCTGACCCTTTGCCTAACAAAAGGCACTGGGGACCTTTTGTGCCAGGCAGGTGACCAGACTCAGAGACAAAGCAGGAGCTGAGGACTCAGCTGGAAGACCCCAGACTTTCACATACTGAGACTGTGAGACCATGGAATCCTTGATTTGGATCCCTTCCTCATTTGGGGTTGCTCCTTGCAGGCACCCAGCCCGAGCTGTTACTTTGATGTCGTACCCTGATTAAATTATTTAAGGATCCAGATGTCTGAGACTCTGCTATGGGAAACCCTGTCTGACTGTGTGTGTGGAGTGTGTAGAGAGTCAGGCAAGGCACCCATTGCTCACTGGAGCCACCCACTGCAAAGGTCCCAGTTCAGATGGTGTGGGCAGAACTGCCAGAGTGGCTACTGGATGGTCAGAAAGGAAAGTTGCCTCAATACTCTGTGTCTGCAGCAGAATTGCATCATAGTGGTGACATTTTGTACTCATATTCTGCCTTTGCCACATAGTCTCATTAAAATAGGACATTATGTATTCTGGTGAATTTATTTATTATTATCTGTGGTATCTGATATCACTGATAATCCACAGAGCATTTTTTTTTCTTTTTTACCAATAAAAACAACAAATCCATTATTTCAATTTCTAGCATGCTGGCAAATGGGAAAGCTAAAAATGTGCAACTAAAAAATGCAGAACTTCTATTTTTGCAAGGGAAGAATGTTTTTTCTTCAGATATCTATTAAGTCTCCATCTAATTTGTGAAGGCACTTACTTTTGTCTGACATCTTTTCTGAACTTGTTAGTGTTGATGAAAGACACCTGAATTTACCTGGCCAGCTCAATTTAAACACAGCCTTGCACTGTAGACCTGCCAGGAAGAAAAGAAAAACTTTCCTACTCTGTCACACACTCTACTTTTCAGCCATGTAAATGACACATGACCTTTGTTGAGCAGTGATGAGAAATACTTTCTGTATTAATGTAGCATCCACAAATGGGGTCTTACTCTATCTAGCAAGTCAAGGGAAGATTAAACTTTAAAGCCTGCACTGTTTTTTTTTTCCAAGGCAGTCGACTTGGACACACTTCAAGGCATGTACAAGATGTCGTTGACAGATAAACACCACTTGTCAGCTTTACCTTCTGCCTTAGAATGACCCGAGGGGTGACATTACTGTGTAAGCAACACATGCCCCATGGTGTCCTATAGCAGTCAGAGTGTTTCCTTTCTGGCAGTAAATTCCAGCACACTGAGGCTCTCACCACCAAAGTCAAGAGCTAGTCCCTAGGTCAGGGCAGCAGGCAAAACAGCAGGAGGAGGAAGGAGAGCAGCTTCTTTTTGTCAACTACTTGGCTGGATCAGTCAGAAAAAGTTAAGATGAGGGTTGCTAAGAAAGGAAAAGTGAACTTTGCCACTGCTCTTCAAGAGAGCCAGTTTATTGGAGGGAATGTGAAAGAAACCTTGCAGCCAGGAGAGGAGAGAGACATTGTAGCTCAGGTTTTTGTTCTTACTTCCACAGGTGAAACTGGGAGCAGCTCCTCACCTGAGCTATGCCTAGGTAAGCAAGACCCATGCTGGGTTTACATGCTCCATTGTACTGGAATCTGTCTGGTTGTGAATGCCTGATGCAGGATATCAAGCAGAGGTTTCTTTGGCCCTGATTTGACCTCTTCATTAGGCATGTGAAATTTATCCCAGTAACTTAAAAAGAGCACATGATTTGACCCAGCAGATTATGGTCCGTCACACTGGTACTCTGTGTCCACCATGACCCATGAGGCCTGGGAAGAGGAAAATTTTCCTTCATCATTATAAAGCAAGGGCTCTGATCTTGGGCTCTTTCTCAGAATTGCATTTTTTGTTGTTTTCTGATGTGAATATAGCATTTCAACATTGAAATTGGTGGATTAATTTTAAATTATTTTCAGTTAATTTGATCTGTTTTATTAGCAGTCTGCAAAATTTCAAAAGCACGTCTGTAGAGATTTAGTCCTCAGTATTCCTGAAATCCATAACTGTCCCAATAATAACACAGATTTTCCCAAATTCTTTTTTCTGAGTCTGTTTCCTTACCGGTTACAATTAGCATGTTCCAGTTTCAATATGCTCCAGGTACCTAAAGATGCACACCCTCTGTATTATGGGAAATACTTGCACAGGGACTCCAAATGGAAGTATACATTGATATTAAAAAACCTTATTTTATCTCCTTTAGAATTTTAAATACTGTAGTCTTACAAGTTTTAATATTTTGAGGTAGATAAATATTTTTAAAACTCAGAATAAATTCTATAAATCCAAGTGTCAAAGTTCATTAACAATCAAAGGATAATATCCACAGGAAGGAGCTGAAAACTTTGAAAATAACCCTTTGATAGCCTGGAAATATTGTGAAAGTGGCCGTTCCCATTCAGATAATCATGATCTAAGGTTACCCTCACATTGTAATGATCCTATGGAGGTATTCAATAGAAATACATTCAATTCCCAGATAACCAAAGGAGTTCATACACACCATCCTAAGCAGCTTCCTTAACTGGGACATACCTCAGTTGTCTCTTTGTGAATTGGGGTTGATAACCCATTCTTTTACCCACCAACTATCATCATAGCTTCTTTGCTCCTTAGAGAACCTAGTGAATATGCATCATTACTGGTTTGCGCAGTGGAACCTTAATCTAACTTGCTATTATGATATATTATTACCATTTACAATGCCTAAAAGATATCGTTGGATATGAAGAGATGGAATAAAAAGTGTCAAGTTCTGGGGCTGGTATTATCTTCTATCTATTAAATCACTTGTTCTTAGCATAACTGCAGTATAGTTATAACAGTATAATACCCAAGGCTAATTTATTTGACATATTAATGGTGTCTTTTCCTGATACACATACTCCAGTGCTGCTGCAACTGCTGCTGTCAGGATGGGCCCATTCTCCCCTCCCTTCTCTCTTCCTCTTTCCTCATCCATGAGGCGTAGTTCCATTCCTTGTGCTGGACCTATGCAGGATGAGTCAGCTCAGCTTACTGCTCTGAGTGGATCCTACTCTTTTGGAGAGGAGGTACTTTATATCTGCTGGCTGAGCTGGCTGGAGCAATGCCCTCTATCAGCCCTGTGATTGCTAGACGTGAGGCAAAGGGAGCACACAGCAAGGGAGTGGGACTGTCTCTCTTAGCTGCAACCTACACACACATAGTGTTAGGTTTAACAGGAAATTATACCCTCGTTGTGTCCGAGGTCCACAGTTTATAAACATCCACTTCCCATTCTGGAAGATATCTGAGATACGTGTGAATTACTGCATATTGATCTCTTAATTCAAAAAACATCTGTTGTGTGGAGAGATTTTCTTTGTTTTACCCAAATCTTTTTTCTTTCTTATTGGATGAAAAAAGTCAAATTCCTTTCAAACTTCAGTGAACCATTGGAGGGTCCCATTGATTCACTGAAGAGAGTGAACATGGCCTGCAGGGGATGCAACTGAAAAGACAGGGCCATCCACTGGGAGCACAAAGCAAACCTGCAATAATTAGGCGTGAATCCCTGCCTTGGTGGAGCCCTCCACCTTCTCACTAAGAAAGGAGGTTGATTCCGTTTTTGCCATTTGCTCTATGAATCCCCATAACTTTGTAGTTCCCCTTGAACTTGACAGATGCTGATGATTTACCTTCTTCCTGTGTACAAAAGGAATTACATACTCTCTCTCTCTGCACTAACAAATGTCTTCTTTTATGCAACATACTTCATGTGGCTGAATGACAGCACCTGAATGACAGGTGGTGGCAACACCCTAGCTTCATTTATGAACACCTACTGGCCTTGACAGAAACAGCCTGTTCATACTAGTATTCCTAAAGCGTTTGTAACCTCTATCCACTCTGAGTCAGCACTGAGCTGGGTATTAGTGATGTCTTTTAAATAAGTGATGAGGAGATTTCCTTCTGGAAAACCTTGCATGTAGAAGATTCTGACTCAAAGTTTTTGGAGATCATCCAGCATTAATTTTAAGGATAAGCCTTCACTCAAAAAGTTACATGAATTGGTAAGATTAAAAATCAAAAAAGACTGTTAGAATCAGTTAACAAGGACTTACTGCATTAATTAAGCTTCACAAACAGCCTGGTGAAAATAGGCTAAACAGCCTCATTCAAATAGGCTAGAGAGAATATTTTGTATACAAAGGAATAAACAGAGACCAGTATTTGAAGATCTATGTGAGACTATGGAAGAACAGGAGCCCAGAGATCTGGTTCTCAGTCTTTTTCTTCGGCTCCTAGTCTTAGGTATATGCTACTTTCTGGATCTTTGAAACCTGGAAGAGAAACCCGAAGGGGATATATTTCACTTTTGCCCTGGGCTGCACATATGACATTCAGAGCAGACTCTTCTCTTGGCTTTTGGGGCGAGATCCCTTGTGCTTTAGTTTTAGTGAGTGCAGTGCCAGTTTCTGCATCTTAACTCATCTTTCCCAGCCATGCAGTCAGTGGAGTTCTAGTCAAAGGTCTCGGTTCAGTTACTTAAACATGATCAGACGCAGCCATGTGAGAGTGCCCTCCGGTATCTGTCACGGCCTCCCATTGCCCCTGCAGAGCATACGGGTCATCAGTAAGTCTGGTGTCAAATCCATCTCTTTCAGATGGCTAAGTAGCTGCAGGCACCTCTGATGGCACTAGACACCTGTTTGTGTTTGCAGGGCAATGCAGAAGTGAATTTTAGGATAAGTTATCTCATATTTTGGAATTCAATGGTGATACTCTTTATAATGACCAGCCCATATACCAGTGCTGCCGTGAAGATTTCCAGAGGGCCCTTCTCAGTGCATCTTTTATGGGGTTTAATGATCATGAGAGATTTTGTGACTCATAACTGCGACAACATATTCGCTGCCCAAAAGTAAGCCCTCTCATGTGCTCTTCCCCTCTCCCACAGGCTCCTCACAGCAGCCTCATGTGTACCAAATGCCAGTGCTGATGCACTTCTTCCCAAGTGACCACAGCAGATCGACTCAGTTTGATGTTTCACCCTTGCAGTAGTTTTGCACCCACAGAATTGTGAGCCAAAGTCTTTAATCTGTGCATACATGAACCACTCAGCTCCATCCCTTTTCCACTTCCTGGACATGCTGTTGTCAGTGTGGTGCATCTCAGTCTACAGACATTACAGTCTGGGTTCTAACTATTCCTATCTCAATGGTACAATGATGTTTTGGGCCAATTTTTTTAAATTTAATTTGTATGGTTTATTTAAAAAGGGGGGAAAAAAAAAAGTTGGTATTGCAGGCACTCTTCTATGGGAAAAATTCTTCTTCCAAAAATAAATCCTTCCTGCTCAAGTTAGAGCCTGAGGCTTAGGGTATTAGCAGTCTGGAACCATAACAATACAAACACATGAGAAGCCCAAACAGGGCTGAACAGCATTTGTGCACTATGCCATCACTGCTTCCTTATCACTAGTTCAATAACTCTTGTGGGATTGCTTCCACAGGGTTTTTTGCCTATTAACTGCATAAACAGGAAGACTGTGCTATCTTAAGAAGCATGACAAACTTTTTTCTTTCAACTGTTAAATTTTAAAAAAGGTTCTGCAGCTTGAAATACATCAGCAGTAAACTGATCATTTTTATGGTTGCAAACACTTTTTTCTATAATTTTCTCAAGCAGGCAGTGGCGGTCCATCCCTTGCCCTGCTCAGAAGACACCAGCCACGGTCCCAGACTGTCAGCTGCAATGATTCTGCCTTGTGAGACATACAGCAAACCATTCCTATGGGCGCTTTGATCAATTCAGCTGGACATTGCTCAAGACTCCCTCCACTACTGCCTTCTCACGGGTATGGGGTAGCAGTTTAAGCAGTTATTGCCATCTCAGCTAGTTTCTTCTCATCCTCCCTTGGCTTCAGCACTGATTTCAGCTGGGGATGCTAACTGCACACTGATGTGGACCAGGAGAACTCAGGCTGTCTCAGGCATTTGGGACTACCTGAAAATGGCCTCTTCTTAAACCCTTATGCCAGTTTCACCAGCAGCCACCTAGCTAACACATCCAGAGACTTCCACTGTATTTCAAGAGAGACTGTTATTCCTGCTCAGTCCTATCTCCTGTCTCAAATCTCTCACCCTCTCTTGTTTCTTTTGTTAGTGTTCTGCAAATTGTCATCTGTCATATGCTTTTGCCAAGGATCAAGCTGCAGAGAACTATAAAAATAGAGGGAAAAAACCAAACTATCAGATTTCTGCAATGTCAAAAGGATCAGCCAGTACGTTGTGTGTAGCACTATCATTTTTCCTTGACATTAAACATTATGAACAGGGATAAATGTCACATTAGTGAATGTCACATCATTTTCTGAATATGCTTCTGCTTGGTTTAAAAAATACTAAAAACCAGAGAATTTTAAAGGCAAGTACCAAACCAAATATTCAAATTTCAATCTAGATTTCAGAAGCCCTAAACTGTCAGGCAGAGCTGCACTCTATGCAGCACTGTCAGTCAAAGTTCATCATAGGTAACTAAATATGGGCTTAAGAACCCAAATTCAGGCTCCAAGTTTTTAAAATCCTGGTTTTGTTTTACTGAAAATGCACAGATGTGCCAATGGAGTTTATACTGCTTCATAATGAATGCACAGAGAGAATTTCTAATCCCATCCTCTGTCATCACCCTGAACAAGCCAGTCTCTGCTGTAATGTTCATACCTAAAGAACTGAGGAAAATGGGTGAAAATCTCCATTTCCATTTGCCAGTGATAATGAAAATCACTTTGCTGGAAGAAGTTTGCCTCTGGCTTCCTCGTCACTTAAAGCTGCTAAGCCCACCAACTGGAGGAGACATGGCATCCTTGGGAACTGAGTGATTTATGCAATGGATTAGAAAGTTTAAATCCTGCCTATCTTCTCCCTGTTGCCATGCCCTGTGGAACACCACACAGGTCAATATTATCCTGATTTGGGAGTTGTATAAATATCAGGATGACAGTCTTTATCCTGATAGTCAGATGTCTGTAAGAGGGCTACTGGCAAGCATAGTCTTAATTCAGTCCTTTCAGGACAAGAAGAACTTAAAGAAGATTTTAAACAAGAAGATGAAACACTTAGGAACTACAACTAGGATGTAATTTTGTTTCTCAGAAAAAGAGAAAGAAAATGTTGTGATGATAGATAGGATGAAAGAGATGCAAGCACAGAAAGTTAAGTCTGGATTATGGCACCTTCAGGGTCTGGGAGAGTGAGAACATGAAATGCAATTTAGTATGATGAAAAAGGAGAAAGCAGTGAAAAGATTCAAAGTGATCTAAAGTACCAAAGAGAGGACAGTTTTACTGATAAGCCTTTCTTGAGTTACAAAATGAGGTTAAAGCATAAAGGGATATTTAGTCTGAAGATGATATGAATAAGTGAATAACTGAAATAGCTCTAGTTTAAGCCACAGTCATGCCAACGAACATGTTCAATTAGCCATATTCATTCATACAGTTATGGTGCAAGAACAAACATATTTACCCAGAGATGTGCTTCTCCTGAACTGCCTATCCTACTGAGCCTGGCAGGGCTCCTTCATGCACGTGCTGGTGGGAAGGTATAAAGAGATCCTCTGGAAATTCAAAGGAAATGCAAAAATCCATCATACCCCAAAGAAACTCTTCTACTGTCCAGATAAGTGTGTCATTTCCCAGCACTTGCATGAAAGGGGAGGGGGCCCAGCTCTTGATTCTTGCACAGGAGAAAGTTTTGTGAAAACAAATTCACCTGTCCCTGAAGGTGCCCTTTTCTCAGAAGTCTAAATAGTTTCATCCACAGTTACACAAGCTAACAAAATAAGTGTTTATCAGCCATCATGTTTCCAGATGTTAAGGAACATCCAACTTCCCACAGTTGCCCAGACATGGACTTAAGATTTTAACCGTGTGTCTGTTGGATCTCATTCTAGCAAACGCTGCAGACTAAACCGCCTCTGACATGATGCAGGGTTCTTGTATTTTTATAAAGCTGGCTTCTAATCCTGCCCTGACACTAAATTAACCTTCCTGCCCTTAGCATTTTGGATGGAAAAACTGACTAACTTACTGAGGAAAGGTCTAGTGTAAATAATACTAGCCCTTAATTTTGTCACTATTTAGTAAATGGTGCTACTAGGAGCCAGCAAACTCACACCAAGTACTATTTTACTTACTCAGCAACTGAGAGCATATCAAAGAGCAAAGTGTGCTTGCTAGAGATGACTGAGGGATCAAAATGTGGTCTCTCTTTTCCTTAATAACAATATCTAAATTTGTAGGAATTCCTATCTGGCATGCTCTTTGGACATTTGCATACATATCTCAGATTACATTTCTTGAGTTTCTTAGCAGGTTGTGCATACCATTTGATAAAAGCTTATAATGCTAAGAACCAAGCAATATTTTTTAAAACCTCCGTTTTCAAATATTTTCTCTATAGCAAAGATTACAGGATCTGTGTCTTTAGATTTTTGTGGGTTTATTTTCCTATATGCTGTACTCTTATTGATGAAATCTGTCATGGTTGCTTTTTACACTTTTCCTTTGTCTCTTTTGTTAAAGTAAAAAAATCTCCATATTAGAGTCTTCTACCTTGTATGTGCAGCCCACCACTTTAATGCTGTTCATTTGTCCCAGTCTACCCACGTTTCTATTTTACATCTTATGCAATGAAGCTTCTGGAGGAAGGCACTAGAGGACGAACCTCTGAGTCAGTGGGGCTCTTCAAAATTGCTGATTCTGCTACCAGCAGACCTGCACATCTTCAAGCACATTTTCTGGTGAGCACTGTGCTGCAGATACAGTCTGCCCATTCAGCTGGCGAAGGTGATAGTGTCAAACCCAGAACAACAGGTTTAAATCTACTAACTTCCCTTCTGGGGGATGTAGCTCCTTTCTTGAGACCTGTCACTGAGGCATTTTTTGGCTCAACCTTTCTAGACACCTCCTCTTCACTGACATTGCTTTCCTCACTGGAGGTATCACAGAGGTTGTATTGCACTGGCAGTATCCCTTGGCACAGTGTCAGTCTGACTCATCTTCCATTTCATTACAGGGTCTGAAAACAGCTGCAGCTGTCAGAGGTTTGCAGTTACTTTGAAGCATTATGGTAAAACTGTGCTTACTAAATTATTCTGGTAAATGCAGCCTCCATGGCACCAGAAGAAAAGTCTCTTGCAATGCACTATGGTAATCATACCCCAGACTTGCTCAGCTTTGAGCAATTGCACACTAATCCATAACCACCAAAGAAAAGCTAACACCTTGTTGCACGATGAAAAGAAAAACAACCAAGACAAAAAATACAACCGAACTGCAAAATATAATAGAACAAAATATAACACATAGGGTAATGCAGACATCTTTACAACTTAATCTTTTGCTACTGAATTTATTTTTCTGTACAATGGGAGTGTTTCGTGAGTATAGTATTTTTTCTTTTAGTTTACGATTTTTTTTAAAGAGGACAATAACAGGCAATACTTCTTACTTCAGCATAATTCCTGGAAGCCTTAACATCTCCATTTTATGCATGGTGAGTACAATTTTTCATATGAATCAAATTTATGGATATGCACATGCAAACTCTGCAAAGTGCTGACTCTCTCCACTTATTAAAAAGTGCCCCATGAACAATATCAGCACCTAGTGAGCATGTAAGAGTGAGAATAACTTGGCTTGCAAGAATACGTCCTTTAACCTAACTGCAAGAAACTGAACTATAGTGATGAGTGCACTGTGGGTCCTGCCATGTAAACCTCCCCATTACAGGATACTTACCTGTATTTAAACTGGATAGTGGTTGCAGATTTAGCTGTGGCAGGCAGGAACATGGTACAGGCTGCAAAACCCATACGAGAGGTTGGATAGATATTTGGAGTGGGTTTGCAGGCTGTACAGAGCTCCATGTCACTGTGACTGTCACTGTACTATAATCAGTCCTTGAAATAGTTATCTTAAAACTGCAGCCATGACAGGCCAGACTTAATCTCTGAATATCTGGTGGTTCAACTCAAATCTACTGTTTCTGCACTGTCCCGAGGACAGTCACAAATCTGTTTCCACCATCCCAGCCAGGAACTGAAAAAAAGCAATAGGTGTACTGTCAAAGCTAGAACATGGATTATTCCTGCTTAAGAGAATTTTTTTTTAACTTGAGGTTTTGTAAATGCACTCTTTAAATTAACTGGACTTATCATGTACAATTATTTATGCAATTTCAAACTAAGATATTTGTGGTATATCAAACTTTCTGTAAAAAAGAACCCATCTTTTACAAAACTGTTGAAGGCATTACAGCAATATAGTAAGTCATTGTTGGAACATTCAAAGATTCCTACTTAATTTCAGCGATTTTATGCATTTTCTTCTGAGGAGAATTCCATCATTCCAAATAAGCCCTGGGTTCCCTTTCTGATGTTTGATGATAGCACAGAGTCTGGCTCTCACTTTTTTTGTAAACAATTTTCTTCAAAACCAACCAGTGTCTCAAGACACACTCTTCAGTGGGAGAGGCAACAACCTTAGCATTTTTTGTTGAGGATCATTTTCTGATAAAACAGAGAGAGGTCTGAGACAAACGAATACAGGACCAGCAGAAGCAACACGAAACTGGCAGGCACCAAGAGGTAAGAATGTATGGAAAAGCATAGCAGTGTGAAAGGGGAGGTGGCACAAGAAATAAAAACCTAATTTGACTTTGACTATTACTTACATTGCAATATTCAATTTTTCTTTTTTTTTTTTTTTAATTTTACCTGCATTTCAATTTGCCCAGAACTAAGTTGGAGGCTCAGAGCAGTTCTGTTTTCTCCCAGTGTATTATATGCAGGCAGCCAGTTGACATTTATGTTGTTTCAGAGTAATATATCACAAGGAGAACAAGCAGCAGTTGCTGTTCCTGATGATGTCAAGATGTTGGCACGATGGAAGTCTTCATACCATCCCTGGAATTGCAAGGCAGGAGACACCCGCTGTCTGGGCAGGCAAGGGCTACTTTGCATAGTAGTCACTGTGCTCTTGGAAATCAGAAAGGATATATCCAAAGTCAGATAAAACAGGAGTGGGTTCAAACTTTTGCAACAGCCCTTGGCTTTCCTGCATGCTGTTTTAAAGATCTTTTTAGTTTGTATTTATCTCTTTATTCCCCACTGATGGATATGTCCAGAGCTCTGGAGAAAGGCAAGCTGTTTACCTGCTAGAAACTATACGCACATACTGTGCCAAACCCACAGGATTTCTGTTTCGTGGGAAGTTTCATGATAACTCCATTCAAGAGGTTCCAACAAGACTTGAAAAATCATTGGAACTTTGTCAATTATCTAAACTTTAGCTAGACACTTCTCTAACTGTCAAATTCAGAGTAAATGTCTGCACAGAGAAATGAGAAGCCTTTACCACACAGCAGGGGCAGTGGGGTCTGTGGATTCAGACAGCAGCCTTCAATACGGCCAGCATGGAGCTGGGGAGGAAGAGACGGCAGCGTCTGGCTCTGTCCCCTCCACCACTATCTGCCATGCTGAGTGGCTAAGCTAGCATGAGAAAGCAGATTAGTAACAGATTACTTGCCCTCTTCTCTGTAACTCCTGGAAGCAAGAGTGATGCAAGAAGGATTCTCCTGCTCAGACCACCATCTCACTCCTGTCCCAGCCCAGCTTATATACCACCTGTTCCTCAGAGCTGTGCCAAGTTACAGTCTAGTCCAGTTACATCAAAAAAGAGAAAGGGAGGAAAAAGATGGAAACTCTAACATTGTAAGGGAGGACAGCACAGCACCGATGCAACAGGATACCTGCAACCAGAGATTTAGAATTCATCAGTTTTTAATTCTTACATGGGTGTAATAGTGAAAAAAAAGAAACCTAGTCTATCGCTGAAGAGGTAGTAGCACACAATTATCCTAGCAACACTGACACTTCTGCACATGCTCTGAAGAAAGTCTAAGCTTCTGTAAATGCCAAAAACTGGAAGAGACTAAGTAAAAGAACAGAATTGCGATCCTTAAAAAGACTAAAGAGAGAACTGGATAACTCTGGTTGTGGCAGCCTGACTTTAGTTCCAGGTAGAATATTAGCAAAATCTGAGAGGAGCATCTATTTTTACTTGGATAGAGCAGACAACCCTCTTGGCTTAAAGCCAAGTGGGATTTGTGAATGAGATAATGCCAAGGAAATCTGATAGCCTTTTTTAATATTGTATCTGAGTGGGTGGGGTTTTATAAAAAAGATGTGTGCCGTATGGAAACAGTTTAAATAATGCCTGGATAAGAATTCAATAAAGTAATGAGCAAGCATTTACATACATGTGGTGTCCTTACAGAAAGTCCTTGTACTTTTTTAAAGGGTATCTTTTTACCCAGATATTTTCTTCACAACAAGGAAAAATGTATTTTGATTAATATAATTCAGAAAATACCCTCTCATACACGCCTTGCGTATAAACACATGCCTTCATACTTACTGGTTTGTTTGAGATACTGATCACAGGCTGCTGAGATGAGCTACACTGAAGGAGCACACTTAAAAGAACTTAAAAAAAAAGGGAAACCTAATAGTGTCTCAAGAGATGCAATCAGTGCTGAATTTACTAATGAATCATACCCATGGGTTACTATGCTCACACCAAACTTTTATTGCAAGAAACCCATGGCATTACTGAAGGGACTCAAGATTGCATCAAAACAGATCATCTCCACTTCACTATGTATGGGATGGGTGGAAAGCATTTCTTGGTAAAACTGGGCATTATGTATATGCCCCTACATGTGCCTGGACAGAGCTATGGCAAGTTTGGTTTCCTTTTCCTTGTGCACAGGGAAATTCAAAATGAGAACAGACATGGTACTTCTTGTGTGGGATCAAAAGGAATTCTTCTTTCTTTCTATAAGCAAATAAAGCAATGGAATTGCATGCTAATGTCTCCTCTTTTTTCATGTTGGAAGATAATAAAACCAGTTTGATTTTTTTCTTGCAGTTCTATGGAAGAACACATTAGAAACTGCACGTCAGGAAAATTCAATTGAAAAGGAATGTTCTGGCCTCAGCTGCTGCCATAGCTCAACCATGGGCTGGCTAATTTCCCTCCCCAGTCAAACAAAGTGTTACCTATTTGCAGTGGTAGCTTTGTGCCTCACACAAAGCAAGGCAGCAGGCCACTGGGAGGTTGCCATTCTCTCTGCTGTGCTTTGCTTTGGTCTGTCCCTCCTAGCAATGCAAGGCAACTACATGTGCATTTGATCAAGATCCAGCAAATTTTAATAAGACTTCCTGAACAACTGAGCTTCTTGTATCTCTACAGTTTCTCTGACACAACCTATTTGCTCTAATAACTTTGCACAAGTAGATTATGAGAGCAGTACATATTTTCTCTAGAATTTCTGGATACCTCTAATACCTGGATGGATGGATAGGACCCAGGCAAAATTTCAGCACAGCAATGCTGGTTGTTCCAGTGCATGCAGTCATGTCTCCATTAGCATACACAGCAGACACAGACTGAAAGGTTATGGAAATTCTAGAAAACCCGTTGAAGTGTCATCATTGCTTTTGAATTTGTATGTAGAAATCTAATACATAGAGACTGCCTAATTAGGCATAGTTCTGTGCCTAACTGCTGCCTATCAATTTCTTTGCCCTTTATGATCCAAGGGAAAAAAAAAAAAAGAAGAAGAGAAATCAAAGGATAAGGTTCTAAAATTGTCAGTGTCTGGCAGAGAATTTAATCCCTGCTAGCACTGCAAAATTTATTCAATCATTGCTGTGAGCACTGTGTAGAGCTGCAGAAAGCCCTAGGAATGATTCTTCTTGGAAGTATGTTCACCTGGGCTGCTTCAACCATACCAGTTCTACTTCCTTGAGGACAATCATTTGCAAAATCAGCTTTAATGACTCTCCACAGGAATGAGTATGTTGACTACAGCAACTGTTTGCAGGGTAGTTCTCTCTGTCTTGTATTTAATGCAGAACCACATTGTGAGTGGCTGTCACAGCTGTAACATATGCAAAAGTACATGAAGCAAAGTTCATGCTCTCTGTGCTGGGGTGAACATACAATTGCCTTCTTTGCTTCGCAGTTTCAGAGCAGGACTGATGACAGTCAAAACTGAGAGCAACAGTTCAGGGTAGATGATGAGGTCAGCACTGAATGATACTCTGTGGATGGAGATTTGTTGCAGAAATTGGGAGGGAAGCCAAAGCAATAATAAGCTGGCAAAAAATGTGAAGCTTTTTCCATTCCTAGAAAATCTTGCAAACCCTTCAATAAGAACACAATTGTGAACTACACAGGTATGCTGCATTTCCTCTCTCTGTTAAGCCTCAATTTCTGAGCAGCAGAATTGTTCATTCACAGCACATAGTCACTTACAGAGACCAACGATGGAAATTGAACTCTCAAAATGAATAGGATCAGGTTGCTGTCTTAGCTTCAGCCTAGTGATACCTTCCCAAATGACTGAGTCTTCATCTCCAGCTGACTCCCAACTGTGCCTAAGCAGTTAAGAGCCCTGCCAGATTTAAGAGACCCTCCTCTCACATGTGTTGCACACCTAGATAGAGCAGGGCCATAGCATATTTTGAGGACAGAAGCAATTTTACTTAAATATTCTTTCCTCTACTCTGTGATCTGACAAGTTAGTCTCAAAGCTAACACTTGGGACCTATGCTTGTATAGTTATGCCCTTACACCCAGCCCAAATAAATATCCCTGTGTATAAGTACATATATATATTATGCAAATATATCAGTGGGTGTTTAGACATAAAGAGAAGCACCATTAAGTTTCTAATGGTCTCCTCGGAATTTTATTTCCTTTTCTCTTGACTGGATTTGATTTAATTTAATTTTAATTTTAATTAAATAAGATGCACTAGTAATTTGTTTCATTCTTTTCATAAGTTTCTACACTGTTCCTCTTGTACTTACAGGTTTCAGTGGTTACTGACAACGCCTATCCTGCAACTATTATTACTTATAACTCCTAGAAATGGTTTGCAATAGAAGGTGCTATAAAATAAAATTGTAAAAAATAGGGCTAGAATAAATCTCACAAGACTGTTTCATGCAGCCCCTATCCTAAGGCAAAATCACCTACCATAGTATGATTCCTGTTTTTTTTCCTAATCTGACCACAAACACCTCCAGGGTGAAGGATGTGCACCCTCCATGGAAATGTACTGTGTTGCTTCATTTCATTCACACTCCCAAAAGTTTTCCTAAAAACTGACTTGAAACTTGTTTTCTAACATACCTGGTACCATAGTTGCATGTGATGGAAGTAATGTTTTCAGGGAAAACTTACAGAGGAACTATGAGAGAAAGTAACACACGCTTTTTCTCAGCATTTGTAAAATTACATTTACATAATTTTTATAGCTGGATAAAAGGCCTTCAATTTTCATAAGGATTACTTTTTCTGAAGTTTATTTTATCACTGGTGACATTTAATGATGAAGTTGCAAAAATCTCATGTCACATAAGGAAATTAAAAAGGTATTTTATTTGTTTAGGAACCATCATCTGTTTTATTCCTGTATGATTTTCAATAGTTATTGTTATCACAGATGAGACCTTGATACTCCTAATAACACCTAATGTTATTTTGGGCATCCTTTCACATAATACTTTTGTAAGAAAGAGCTATGCCAGATTACCAGTGGGATGTTATTTGATATGAGTAACTTAACAAGAACTGACATCAGTGTTTCTATTTTCATTGCTGAAAAATTTCTACACAAAGCTATAAAACATTCATGTCTAGCAAGAGGAAACAGATGAGGTATGCCTTACACACAGATATGTGGTGCAGTTACTGGAAAATTGAAAAGCTGATATGCTGGCATTGCTAACACACTGAACATGGAGTTGTCCTGAATCAAAGGCATGCTAAAACTTTCTCTAGGTCCATCCAATGTCAAACATGAATCCAGACCACTGAAGATTGGTAGACAGTGAGACTAGAAATTTTTAGAAGGACTGCAAAGAGAACATTATTATCAAGTGCTGGGTGATGGGAACATGGGACTGGAAAGGGCCAAAGTGTGGGAGACAACCAGAGAGGAGGGAAAAGGGGGGAAGGAAAGGCATTAAGAATAATGTTAATAGTACACTGAGCTAAACACACATTAGCCTAAGGTTCCTTACAGAAATGCCATATACATAAGTGCATGGACACAGAACACTATCTCAATTGCCTTGTACTGAAAGGGGAATCTTCCCTGTCCATAGATACTTGTGTCTGCAAACCTCTGAAATAAACTATAGCAAAATTAAATAGCATTGTTTGCATCTTATGTGTCCTACATACTGGAAATACAATAAACCCAAGATCCCTGGACAATGGCTTCCAATGGAGTTCTCAACTCCCTACAAGCAGGAGTTGTCAATTAACCAGCATCTCAAATCCTCTCCTAAAGAGGAAAGCAGAGCAAGTCTTCTGTCTGTGTGAATAAACTAATCTTTTAAAGCTAAAGATTAAATTGCATACAAAGAGCTTGAAAGGAATATTAATAGCTCTACTGTGATCTAATTTATGCTCTTTATTTGCAGCAGCAACTTATTCTGATGATCAAATCGTCATTAACCTTTAAAAAATGAAGCTTTAACCTAATGGATTTAAAAGGGGTTAGTGTTGAATTTTACAGACCTTGCCAAAGTGTAATCTGAAGTCTTACATTTTTGTTCACATCTTCAGCATGCCAAAGGTTGAATCATAAAGCTAGCACTCATTATCTTGGCTGTGGGTCAAGATCAACTGAAGTCACATGCAGGATAAAATAGTGAAGGTGACATTGCTTCTACCTGTCTCAGACAAAACGGTGATGATGTCTGCAGCAACCTGTGATGGACTTAAGCTCATAAGTTTGTGACAAAGACTTTGATTACAGTTTTTCCACATCTAAATACTCTCTTTAATATCTAGAGCAAGAGAGTGTCAGACGACACTGAATGTAAATCCATCACTGACCTGGGACATACAGTGCTGAGCTCTTTGATCATATGATTGACAACTGGCAAGAGCCTGCATTGTTTCTCTGTTACCTAGTGAGTATATTTGCAAGGTATTAGGAGCATGACGTGTCAGTACAGGGCAGGAGAGAAAAAGGGTGAAAAACAAGTAGCAGTAAATATTTCCATCCAAAAGACTGCTTCATGGCAATATTAAGCTGAAGGAAGCAAATTTGAAATGCAAACACCAATTTTTAATGCCCCTCACTGCCGTGGAGTACATGGGAGGTGGGTCTGAATACAGACTTCACAACGTGCTTGTCCCTAAATGGAGCAGACAAGCTACACTGCCTTTTGGAATTTGAAATGTCGATTTTGTGACTCCTAGGCCAGACTGGTCATAACAAGATAATTAATTAACTGGGAGTGTTCAGATCATGATCAAAGCGGTATATGAAGCCTTTGCATGCCGCTTTGTGAAATGCTCTGATGAAACACTTGTAACTCCTCTGTGATTGGGAAAGAATTTCTGCCCTCCTGCAATGCTGCAGCTACCAAATAGCACCAAAGAAGAGATGCCCCCGAGAGGCAGGCTACCCTCGCCATCAGCTACTGCCAGCCTTTGCACCTTTTTCCAAGATCTTGGCACGGTCACATTGCTGGAAACTAGAAACTGAAGCAGCCCAGCATCGATTTCTGCAATAGCTGTCATGTGAGTTAATTGCAACATGAAAAGGCAGTCACAGCCTCAACACAAAACTCAAGCAACCTCCCCCCACAACAGACAGATCGGCAAGGACTGGAACAAAATCTAAGCACACTCGTTAACACAGCTCAAAAAAAGGGGAAAGAATAGAGCCACTTCCCACTAACACACGACAACTCACTAAGATGGGGCCCCCCACCCCTTAAAGCAAAACCACGAGCAACGAGTCGGCAATAAAAGGAAATACAAAAAATAAAGAATATGAAGTAAGATATATATATACACCCTGTAAGCTACAAAGTGTAGGGCAAGGTAAAATGAGTATCAAAGTAGCGAAGTACAATGAGTAAATAAGGTATCTATAGGGTAAAGGTGAAAGGAAGTAATCTATAAGGTATAAGGTAAAGTCAAGGTACAGAAAAGCGGAGTAAATGGTTGCTCATCCCTACAGTGTCCGAAGGGGTGAGAGGAGACCGAGCCGCTTGTTGGTCACCCCGCAGAGATAGTGGAACTTCTCCCCTCTTTTGCTCATGTCCGATCTCTTCTTACACCATTTTTTCTCTCTTAGGCAGTTTGAGTGACTCTAGTCAATAATAATTTCTGGTGTGATATACAGATGACACAGGCCTGAGGGTCGGCTCCCGTGTTGCCTCAGGATGTTGCAAAGAAAGGCCATGCTATCCCCCTAACACTCCATTCTTTGTTAATCCTGTCAGTCTGTTGGTGGGGAGGCTCATCATTTTGTTGAGGACTCTCAGGAAGGCACAGGGGTCTCTTTGTCCCTTTTTGTGTAACCCATTACCCTCTGACAATAGATTTCTGGGACTGCCCCCTCCAGGTGCTGAGGTGTGTCCCCTCACCCATCATGGCCTTAAATTGCTCTATCACCCTACACCACCACGTGTTTTTTCACAAAACGTGCCCTGGCCTAATATTTTGGGTGCCCACAAAAGTCTTAGTTAACCGTAGCAAACTCCCACATCTATTTTAACTTTTGTTGTCTGAAGAAAAATGACTAGGAGGCACTTGGGGGTTCACAGCTTACCTCGTCCCCAGCACAGCGTGTCTCAGCGTTGTTCAGACCTCTAAACCTCACAGACACCTTCCTGCCTTTGGCAAACCAGAGAGGGGTGCCTGGACTCACCTTGGGGCCGTGCAGGGCCCAGGGAAACAGGAACTAAAACTGAATTTCCCAATGGCACATTAAATCACTGCAAAGAATCTAACTAGTTACCTGTGTTTGAATCAGGAAATAAATGTGAAAACACAAATTGTATTCAGATATTTTACCTACAAGATAAGATGAGTGCACATGTTATGTGTGTATGTGGTTCCCTTTTACTGTATTCATTAACAAAATTCCTTCTATCCTGTATTTGAGTAAAACTATTTCCAACCAATTCAGAGCAGCATTTTCTTCCACTTCCAGGCCAACATCTAACTATACATTGTTTTATTTCAAACTGCTCTACAGAGCATTTATTCATCTATTATCAAATATTAGCAAAAGTACAGCGAGAAATAAAGTTCTGTTGCTTCACTCCTTTTATATTATAAAGCACAACCTTCAAAACAATTAAGACATAACAACTCTGAGTACTATTAGAAGTTGCAATGAGTAACTGCAAGAAAATCGCTGTGTCTCTAAGACATACACACTTCTTACTAGCTTGAAATTAAATATTGATCTGTCCAACATACATAGATCACACAAAAAATTTAAAATAGCCTAATTTTTGAAGGACAACATGATATGAAAAGTATTTTCATGAGATACAGTTCACCTATCTGATGATCCACTTACATGAACAATTGAACAGCAACAAACTGTATCATATTGAAGAGGCAGAAGGAGTTCAAACAGCCCATGCCTTTCTCTCTTGCTGTTTCAACCTACACAGAAAATCTAAATATTTACTACTGGTACCAAATAATCACAAATAAACTTTTATGCATGTGTACTGCATTATGCAACATAAATGATGCAAATAAAAACTTTAAACACTAGACATTGAGTGATAGAGTTATGCACATAAATTTCCAACTGTTTGGAAATTTACATGAAATTAACGTCATGTTTGGTTGTGTAATCACACAAATTGCATAGTTCTTGAGCTCCTGACCAGCTGAACTGCATTTAGCTGATGAGTCTCCTCTGTACAAGCCTGTTTCTAGAAGGATGTACATGAGTTTTACACCACACAAAATTAAGACTTACACATCAAAATCCCCATAGGTCTAAAGCTTAATCTACCTCCCCAGGAAGTCCTGCAGCATTCCAGACCTCTGAATAACTTTGAACAGCTGTTGTTGAAAAATTAACTATGACACAGGAGTATGAAGGCATATGCTCATGTCCAGTCCCCGTGCTGGTAGTTCATGGCCTTGGCAGACTGAGACTCTGAAATGAGGGCTCTTCTGCTTCCAGATGATTCTGACCCAAGTCTCATGCCAATGAGTCATTTCTCTGACCCAAACCCCACATCTGTACCTGTTTCCAGGCCTAAAAAACATAAGGGAGATTTTTGCCACTTGAAAGTAATAAATTCACTTTTCTCATGGTGTTCAGTGCTTCTTCCTTCCAGTCTAAGAAGATCATTAATATAAGAGCTTAAGGTACTTGTAAGCACTTTTAAAGGTGTCATTTTTTCAAGTGAACTACTTCTTATTTTTTCTTGCCATTAAAATGAGTGGAGAGCTTTTATGTGGCAACATGTTCCACACCTAATGCTGGAGTCAGGTTCCATGGATACTTGACTTCAGCCCAGTAGAGGGTGGCAAAAGTCTTAATTTCAGCAAAGGGGAAGATTAATGTGGATACCCTGGAACACCTGCTGTTGAAGCCATTAGTGTTTGGGACACTCTCCTACACTGAAGTTGGTGCGAACTGTCCTCTTGCCCTTCGCAGAAAGAGAATCAGGATCCTACTGAACAACATTAATAGGAGAAAGCCTGACATTGATTACGTGCTGCTGTCCTCACCATGTCAGAGGGCAAGCCAAGGCAGGAATTGCAGCTACCTGGGGACTCAAAAATATGAGAAGAAATGAAACTGACAGATACACATTTAATTTAAGCATGCTGTATCTGAGACAAATCAATACAGAAAGCAGAAAGACTTGTGTTTCCATAACATAACAAGTCTTCCCTGTTATTTGCAGCCTGCAACAGTCCAAATCCTGCAGAGTTGTTTCATTAAACCATCTCTTTGCTTAGTCCGGATAAAGAAGTCTTGCCACTTACACCACTGACTCTATACTCATATAATGCTTATTCCAGAGTAAATGTGGATTTGGCAGAAAACTGGAGGAATAAGAACTCACACAAGGAGAAGAAAGTAGTAGCATCACAACAGTGGTTCAAATTCAAAGTTCTGCTCATAGCATGAAAACTTCCCTCTGCAGACAAGAGCTAGGTAAGAGGTGGCTTTTTTTTTTGTTGGTTTTTTTTTTTGTTTGTTTGGGTTTTTTTGTACAGAGGTCAGAGAGAGAATGAAATGCTTCCCATATGCCAAACAAGACTCTGAGGAACTGACTAGCTACTGTTTTCAAGTAATTCCATTTGAGATTGTGTTTCATGACACTTCCCAGGATGTGGTAATGTCACTGGCACCCTGGCTGCCTTTGTGTCCATGAGCAGTAAGGGCAAGCAACTCTGCTAGGGAAAGGGAGCAGGAAGCTTAGTGTAACAAGGTGCACCAAACAGAGAAACCAGGTCAGACTCAGTCAAGTGATTGCCAGACAAGGTCTGAGGTAATGTCACAGATACGGGCCATGGGTTAGGATCAACAAGATACATGGCCAGACAAGGCATGGATGCATTACAGCTCAGGCAGGGGCCAGGCAAAGGGGGAGAGCCCTGCTGAGGCTTCTTTCAGCTTCTACTCAAATAGCTCTTCCTTCATAGCATTTTCAAGGCCACATACCTGTTTATCAAACCTGATTGTGAGCCCAGGCAGCCACATTCATGGTAGAGGGGAACACTCACTCAGGGCCCTGGAGCTCTGTAGCCAACCCAGCACTTTCCATTTCTAGTGTGCTTTTCACAGGACACAGTATAAAGTCACAGGGACACCAAGTGAAAACTGCAGTTTTCCTGCAGGACTGCTCTTAGTAAGAGACCCAGAACTTTAAAGGTCTTTTGAGATATTTAAGTCTGATTCTTACCTGGTTTGAATACTATGGACTGTTAAACCAGTGTAATGGACAATAGATTCTCTGGATTTTTGTCCCAGCATGCCAGAACACTGTCTAAATCCTTTGCCTTAGCCTATGAAGACTGAGAGGCTCCGCAGACCTCAGAGGTCCAAAGTAAACCAGCTGCCTAAAACCAACCAAGAGGAAATGAAGAGCAGTAGGAGCTGGGTGAAAATGTGGATGCCTGTGTGACTGCACAGGCTTGCAGTGGCCAGTGGCCAGAGACCATCTCTGTTTTTCCTTCATCCCTGTCTGCAACTCAACAACCACTTGTAGTGGATGGGTTTGCTTCCATTACAAAGCATGTTGATACTTGTACAGAAGACAGTGTTCCTCGCTATTCTTCATCTCTCCGCATGTGCTGCTTTTTCAACAGCGTCAACTTTGCCAGCCTTTGGTTCCCATTTTGAAGTGTTAGTCTCAGCATTGTTGGGTGGAGTCTGGAAACCTAAAATAAAAAGGGTTAAAGACTAGAAGGCAAACCGAATTATTCAAATATTGTTATTTTAAGCGGATCTCGTTATTTTTAAGGCATCTCCTGTGCTTTCTGGATCTCAGCATGACTAGAGAGATTAGTTAAGTCTGTAAGGAATCGTGTCTTCTAATTCTGATTGAATACTGCTCTAATCTGGCAGAAAATTCATCTAGATCCTCAGACTACTACACACTGCTAGTACTCCAAATAAATTTGCTGAGTTTACATTTCCCCTGAAAGAAAATATTATATGGCTTCCCAGCACTCTGCTTGGAGACAGTACCATAATGATAAGCTACATTCCACTTTAAACTGTCATTAATATTCTCCATATGTAATTAACGCCTCTAATTCTACGCAGAGATATCATGACAAACAGCCAGCTGTCTGTCTTTTTGTTTCATTGTTGTTCTTGAACTCTTGGCTCAGGTTATGTGTTTCTGGAATGTCAAATAAGGAATTTACTTTTCCATCCATCAGTTTACACTCTGTGTGCAGTTTGATGGCATCTTGCTAATGCAGCCTGGTTGCACTGTAATTCACCTTATAATCCATTGTATCAACACTGACTATTCAATGTGTAATTTCCTAACAAGGTGGCTGGTGCCTCTCAGGCACTGTATTGCCTTGGGAGAGCAGGATTTTAAAATGTATGCCTAGGATAAAAGCTGCCTGCACAGAGGTTCCCAACAGTCAAAATTAGGTATAACTTCCTTCACTAGAAAAATACTCTGCTCAGGCAAAAAGGTGTCCATAAGACAAGAGGAAACAACCTCAAGTTTTTCAAGGAAATATTTAGAATGGATTTTAGAAAATATTTCTTCACTGAAAGGGTTGCCAAGCACTGGAACATGCTGCCCAAGGAACTGGTTGATTCACCATCTCTGGAGGTATTTAAAAGATGTGTAGATGTGGTGCTTAGGGACATGGTTTAGTGGTGGACTTGGCAGTGCTGTGTTAGGGGTTGGACACAATGGTCTTAGGTGTCTTTTCCAACAATTCTATGATTCTATGATCCCACATTTCAAATCTGATATGTGCTATTGAGTATCATGAAAAGCCTGTGCTGCCTCCTGGTGTGCTGTATGTGTCAGTGGATTACTGCTCACTTCTTTGGACACTTTCAGTGCATAGACTGGATTCCGTTAATTATTTTACTTGTTTCTTTCAGTGCCTCAGAAACAGCAAGAAACTGGTTCAGCACGTGGTGGGCCTGACTTGGCTGCAGGACAGACTCTGGATGCTGGAATTCTCATCTGCCACTGAGTCGATGCACATCTGACCATACCTCATGTATGCTCTGCTCTACCTGCAGATAAAATGGGGATAATGGTACTTTTACAGAGCACTTTGAAATCCACCAGTGAAGGCCAAGGTGATATAATAAAAGACAGGACAAGTCAGCCATATTATAAGATAGGCACCGTGTTGCTGCTGATGCACATTTATAAATCAAAGATGAGTTCATGCTGCCAGTTTTTGGCCCAAATGATGCCACATGAAATTCACAGTTTGTCAGCAGATAGGACACTAGTGGAGAGTAACTGCCTGTGAAGTGCCACTTCCAGGAGGCCAGATGGTAACTCACAGGGAGCTCTGCCTAAACACCCAAGAAAACAATGTGTTTTGACAAACGCCCTCTGCTGTCTCTGTCAGCAAGGAATTTCTCTACTCAGTGCACTGACTGTGCAATTTTCCAAGTCTTCTATAATGTATGTAAGCCCTTAATCACGTCGTTTAAATAAATGTTATAGGAAATATTTCAGTCTGAAATGCAGACTGAAAGCAGAATTCAAGACCATTGTACATAAAACAATCTTTAAAGTACAAATTTTGTTTTATGATCCCACGCTCTCTCCAGTTTCTCAAGCAAATCAGTTAAAGAAGACAGCACCAGGCACACACAGTGTTATTGCCCTCAGCTTAGGCATGTATGTAAGAATCTGTTCCTGCAGTTTAGAGAGAAGTCTGGGCTTTTGCCTTGACTTTCTCCATAAAACAAAATTTGGAAACTAGGAAACTAGGAATAATTCCAAGGTCAATGAAACATAACTAGAAAATAGCCTGAGCACCCATATTGATCTCCAGTGTCACCCGGATACACCAGTGACACTGTTCACAGTCAGTCACACAGCAATTAACTATGTTTGTTTAGATGTTGTCAAGAACGAAGGGGCACCAACTAACAGCACTAACACCAAAAAAGAAAAAAGAAAAAAAAAGAAAGAAAAAAAGAATACGTAGTTTTGTTGGGGAAAAAAAAAAAGCCAACCACTGTTTGTAGTATTTTCCATTGTTTTTATACTCACTAAGCAATGCATTAATGGTAAACCCACACATGCTGAGATAGCAGCATCCATCTGCACTTGGGATGGTAGGGAACTCTGACCCATCTGCCACCAGAATACACACCTGGTATGTGTCTGACAAAGTGGAAGCAAGTACTTGACATGTACTCAAAGTGCTACCAAAGGGAAAAGTTTTGCTGGAGTCAAATTCAAATCAAACTAAATCAAATCAAGCAACTTCTCAGCTGGAAGTTAAGAATCTCTCTTGCTTTTGGTCTACTGAACAGGTCATTGCATAGGCCAGGCAAGATGGGGTAGATAAAATCTGTTACAAAGGTGCTCTAGTTCTGCCTCCTTCACAGAGACTGTAATGCTGTTGATGTAATTTCTGCTTGCAGTAATCCTGAAGTCTAAATCTGAAAGATCAGCTTTATTTCTACCTTATGCCTCACCCTCGACCATGTTGGAGGCCACTGCAGCCACACTTATTTTGGAGAAGACACTGAGTTTCAGATGTAGAACTGATGGTTGGCTGGGTAGTCAGCAGAGCGTTGTGATCTGCTGACAGTGTATCTCCTTGCATTTGTGGGTTTTGTATCATCATCTGTCACAACACTTTCTCTATCTGTCACAGCTGGAACGGGACAGGCAGTAACTTCAAAAGGCACAGTGTTGCTTCTGCCGCATCTGAAGCAGTGCCATGCACAAAGGTGAAAACAATTAAATATGAGGGGGAAAAACCAAAAGGGACACTGGGAGAACAAATTACCTGAAGGAGTGCCAGTGTCACAGCCCCGCTGTGAAAAGCTGTCCGCTGGTGCCATCTTGTGGGTCCAGAGCCACCACCCACTCCAAAGAGGCAAAGCTCATTCCCCCCAGGTGCAACCCCACCTCACACCATCCGGGAAGGTAGCACAGGGACCTTCCGTCAGAGCACACCACTGAAGCTACAGCTGGTATTTCTCTGGTTCTTTACAACAAGAGTGGTGAAACCGTGGCACAGGTTGCCCATAGAGGTGGTGGCTGCCCCCTCCCTGGAAACATTCACTGTCAGGTTGGACAGGGCTCTGAACAACCTGATCTAGTTGAAGAAGTCCCTGCTAATTGCAGGGTGATTGGATGAGATGGCCTTTAGGGCTCCTTCTAACCCAAACCATTCTGTGATTCTCTATAGAAGACATGATATCATACCTGAGGTCCCTTGAGCAAACAAGAGCTGTGTGCTGCAGAGAGGCACCAGTCCAGCACTTGCCTGGGACTCTCTGATCTTGTCTGCCATGTCTGAACAGAAGCCAGACTGCAAAGGGATGAGCAAGGAGACTGACCACATGCCTAGCTACAACCACTGCAAGATGATTTCTGCCATCCCTTCAGAGGCTTCTGAAAGGCTTATAAGTGCCTGAAGCATAATTTATTAGTAGTATTACAGAATCATGGAATTGTTTAGGTTGGAAAAGACCTTTAAGATCATCAAGTTCAACCATTAACTCAGCACTGCCAAGTCCACCACTAAACTGTGTCCCTAAGCACCACATTTACAGGTATTTTGAATGCCTCCAGTGATGTGACTCAATCCCTTCCCCGGGCAGCCTTTTCCAATGCTTGTCAATCCTTTCAGTGAAGAAATATTTCCTAATATTCAACCTAAATATCCTATGGTACAACTTGAGGCCATTTCCTCTTGTCCTACCACGTGCTACTTGAGAGACCAACCCGCACCTCACTACCACCTCCTTTCAGATAGCTGTAGAAAGCAATAAGGTCTCCCCTCAATCTCCAGGCTAAACACCCCCATCTGCCTCAGCCAATCTTCATAAGAGTTGTGCTACAGACCCTTTACTAGCTTCGTTGTTGTTCTCTGGACTCACTCCAGCACTTCAATGTCTTTCTTATAGTGGGGACATGCAGGACTTCAGTGTGAGGCGCAGGACTTCAGTGTGAGGCATCTTGCTCAGACTGGAGTGTTGTTTAAAGTGGGGTACTGAGTGTGGGAGCTGGAAGGAGACCAGCTTCTTTCCCCACCCCTACGCCCTATCCCGTGTTCTGAGGTGAGATGCAGCCTCTAAGTCAGAGGTGTTTGAAATATAGGCAGATGGGTGTGCTGACAGACTGCTTTGTGGTCTGATTTGGCTACTGGGGATGATGAGAAAGCAGACAGGAGAGAGACAAAGGTGAAGTCAACAGTGGCAGCAACGGGCCCATTCTCACATATTTTGTAGATGGGATAATGCTGCTCTCTTGGGAGCTGCCTCTCATACTTCCCCTGGGAGCTTGGCCCCTTCACACCATGTGTCCAAGCCTGTGCAGATGGGAGGGATCAGAGATGATATGCAGAGGCTGAAGGTGGGAGGACAGGGATTGGAGAGTAAGGTGCACAAGTGATTGCATTGGGAATCAAAATGCATTACAAACACCCACTTGATTTCTGTTTAGATCTGCACACATAGCCTTGAATTTTCTAAGTGGAGTTACGTGACAGGATCCTGCAAATACTGAGACTAGCAGAAATCCAATTTCCTACATTCAGTCTTGTGTCTTGTGCTACCGCTATGACTTTAGCATGACTTTATTGCAGTACTGTACATCTTAGAAATGGACACAGTCTCGGGTTAAAGATACTGAGAAACAATGAATCCATCACCCCTCCTGGTGTGTTGTTTCAGTGGTTAAACACCTGCACAGCTGAAAACAGACAGATTTTATTTCAGACTTCAGTAAGCTTAAATCTTCACTTCAGATATTTGGCAATCTTGTGTTTTTGCTTATGATTTAACCTGCCTCTGCTGGGTTAAAGCATTGCTAACAGTCAAGAATCTCTTGTGTATGTAAGCTCAGTATCAGTGCATTGGCAGAGTTAAATGTTCTTCTGTATTGTCACAAAACTACAGTAGCAGCTTCTAAAACCTCACATTTGACTCCAGAGGCAGAAGTTGAGGGGCCACATACCTTTTTTCAAAAAATCACTTTCTAACATTGTCAATCCCCATGGTTAATTCCTGCTGTTGAAATCTGTCTCTTTCTATCCACAGATATTATGATTGCCTCATTTCTTCTCCACCTGAGTTTTCTTGAGTTCTTCTTCCCCCTTATGCTCTTCTTTTCCAGCTCTCTACTGTTCTCCCAACTGCAATTATAACATCTCACCTGGTTACCAGTTTTACAGGAAGAAAACACTAATGTTTATACCTAAGTTAAAAAGATAACAAAGAATCTGAATAAGTATTTATTTCCTTAACAAGTAGATGAAGCTGTAGAAAGTGAATCTAAACATACTGATTAAGTAAGCATTTTACACCAAGCAGGTTCTTAATCCAGTGTATGCTATCAGTGTGCAATGAGTGACAGATGTGGAGTAACAAAATGGTGCTGTTTCTTGACAAATGTATGTACATTATGACAGTCGCTCACATAGTGAACCATCCCAACTCAAAGACCTCTGTCCTTTGTAAGAGTTAAACTCCCACTGTGTTCTGTGCTACAGGAGGATTCAGATTCAGTCCTTTAAGACCAGAAACACTCTTGTGTCTAGCAGTGTTTATATTTTACAAGATACTACACTCAAAATGAAATATTAACAATACAGTTATGACCTTCTTATTTTGGCAAATGTTTACTGACTTAAAATATCTTTTTAGTGCTGTTTAACATGCTTCATATTTCTAAGAGTAGGCATCTTTCATCTTATCAAACTATGACCTCTAAACCTTGAATTTTGCTTAAGTGGAATGTGTTTATTACATAAAACTATATCCCTGTACAAGTAAGCAGGAGTCAGAGCAAGAGGCAACAATCAAAGTCAATTAATTTCATCAAACATATCAGGCCACCATTTATACCTTTCCACAGAAATTAATTTTGTCTTTATTAATATCCAGTCATGCACTCACTTGAAGCAAACTGCAAAACTTAGAATTGAATGCAGTTGAATGAAAATATCTTAGCAAAACAGACAACTGATATGATGATACAAAGTATATGATGAGAAAAAGTAGATTTATAACTATTCTCCTGGCATAAGTGGCTACTATTCTCTTTTTACCTACATTTAATTCTTCTTCCCCATGAAGAGTGAAATGTAAAGTCACTGAACCTTTCAGCTACATTCCTGTGTAGGAGAAGAGCTGGAGAAGAGAACTTGTATTTATCTGTATAAAGTTACAACTCCTAAAATACATGACAAAGCTGTGTTTGTTAGGTGAGCACAGAACTGCTGGATAAAAGTGGAGCTTCTCATATTAGTGGGGGAAGAACTGTAAATAGCTTCATGAAAAGCACAATCCTTTACTAACACTCTCACAGTCCCATGAATCCGCTGCCAACAGTGAAATGTGCACCTGGCAATCCTAATACCACACCAGGATCTGTGCTAAGATACATTAATTTAAGTGATTAGGAATTAACAACTTGGTCAACAGGTGCACCCTCATGTGGACTCTATCATATAGCAGGGCATTCACTCAGAAAATATCTTTAAATACAGCAGATTGATGGAAAAAGCAGACAGTAGCTTCATGCAGTTGACAAATCTCTTCCCTTTCTAGTTTAGGGAGTGCATCAACTATGGTACAACATCACTGAAATTCTGATTGAGATATGCATAAAACTTCAGTGAGTGTTGTTGGGACGGGATCTTTGGTGTCAACTAACAAACAAAGGCCTTGATCCTAATCTTGGATATACCATCTTTAAACTACATTAATTCCTTTAATTAACAGCATGGAGAATAGAATGTGTCCTACAGCTGCTGGTTTTCTTCAACAACTGTGTATCATTAACTTCAAAAGGAACAAAACTAGACCAATATAATTTTTTTAACCCTCCTCTCCATGTGTTTGTATGATATCTTAAAGGAAAAGCTACGTACAGAGAAGAGATTCTGTGCTGGAAAGAACTGCTGGATAACGAAGACCTGTTTATGTGAAGGATAAGTCTAGCTGTTAGAATGCTGTAATGCATAACCATTGTTGTACATATAATTATTGTAACTGGTCCAGTCATCTGCACACTGATATTCCTGAGTAGATTGAATGTAGGGATGGTAAACTGCTTCTTTTCCCAAGAAATAAGATGGAGCAAGTCTCTTTAAAACAACAGCACTGAACTGGTATGTCAGCTTCCTACGAATTTTAATTATTTCACCTGTTCTTCCATAATTCCTCAGTGCTCTGGCCATTTTCTGATATGTCATGATCTTGCGGTTCCCCTTTCTTTCTCCCCACAGTTCTGCAAGTTTCTCCTTGTTTTTAGAGACAAACTGGAAGACACCATTTGGCTTATCCACCCATTGGATGCAGTTTGCCATAGCTGGATCATATAGAGACTCATGAAGGTATTCGAACAGTCGAAGTTTTTTCCTACCTATAAAGAAATAGAGTACAGAAGGTCAGAACAGAACTCATGCTTGTTTTAAAAGATGAGCAGTTGTCTTTTTCCTGGAAAGGATCTTAGCTAAACCTAATACCCTGTCCCAAATTAAAAGATCAGTATAAACTATTCAATGAAAAAGCAGTGACAGCAAAGGGATCATTATTCTGACACATGTGGTGACAGAAAGGGATTTGGTCGTTAGAGTTTCAAAAGCAGGTTATTTGGGGATCATGACAAATATCTGGTGACTTCACTGTATGGTAGGTCTTAGAAGCAGCTTTCTGCAGTCTTCAGACACCTGCTGTGCAGATGCACAGTGAAGGAACCTACACTAGGAAATTAGATCCTCAAACAGGGCAGGAAAGAGGCTCTGGAGGACCAATCTGAATGTTTTTGAACAAATTGTTTCCCTGTTTAATCAAAACTCAAAGATTTTCAGATGGCTCAGTTTTGTCAGTTCTCAAACTTAAATTTACTAGGGCAGCTTATTTAGTTTCACTTAGATCTTGTGGATCCTCCTCTCTGAAGTATTTCTAGTTCTCTTCACAAAGCCAAGGGTTATCAAGAAACTGATGTAAGGAAGAAGAATTTAAGATTATGAGACAAAGAGGAACACTTTGCAAAAAGGAGAATCTATGCAGAAGAACGTCTTCCACTTTAACCAAAGTGAAAATAAACAGCTGCACCTAAAGTTCATAAGGTCTTGTCTTGAGTGGCTATTTTAAACTAGGAACAGGGGAAAAGTCAGAGTTGCTAAGGAGCACTGAGGTCAAGCCAAGACATCTGTCAGGCATGACAGTAATTCTGTATCTGGTGATAAGGAAAGAGGAGGGAAGTACAGTGGGACTGGGAAGAAGAGAAGCCTGAAATCAGAGGTACTTTCCAAAAAATTAATAAAGTTTCATTATCTAAATAAAAATTGGCCTGTGACTGGAAGTACATATGCTAGTAGAAATACATATAATATTGCCAAGACGAGAAGTTTAAAAGTAAACCAGAGAAGGACACTGCTTGGTCACATTAGACACTTCTTAGTAGGTGACCTTCTGAAGTCCTCTCCAACCTTAATTATCCTATAAACCTATGGTAGCAAAAATAAAATCAAGGGAAAATCCACAGTCTGAATTTTTGCTGGGAAATGATAGAGTACCCATGTCTGCAGCAGCATCTGATTTCATGCTGTCTGCTCTCTTAAGTTCAGCTGTTATTTCTGCCTAAGCTTTTACTTCTGGACAAACCCCCTGCAGCTGATGCCTTGGTTGGAGAGGGCACCACTTTGAGCTGGGCTTAGTTTACAGACCTGTGTACTGCATCTCATTGCATAAGTTAGTCTTGTTCAGTATCAGGCCCCAAACATCAGTCTAAACTAGCAGGTGAGTGTCTGCAGGTTCCTCCAGAAGGTGTTTCAGAGTATCTGCATTAGATTTCTGTGCTGAAATGTCCTGAAGCAGCCTAATTCTCTCGGGGAGAATGCATCTAATTCCAGTGCATTTCTGAAGCACCTCCCTTGACTGCCTTCACTCACTGAGCCTCAGTTCAGATCAAGCAATGGTCTTGATGTGCAACAACTGTACTCTTTTCAGAGGAAACCTAACTCAAAAGATGCTTTCCAGAAGCATATATAAGTCAGTGAAGTTTTCAGAATTTGTGGCCAACCTAGAGATTGCCCTAAACAAACCTTTGTGCAACACTAAACACAAGATTTGGGCCCTCAGTACTGATTGTTTCATCTACAGATCTATTCCTAAAGGGCCACAGTACTTGCTAGTGTACAAAAAACTTCTCATGTCTCAATAAGAAACTAAAAGGACTAAATTTATTTTGGTATAGTGGAAATAGCTCCCCAAATCACAGTTTCTGGCAGGAATATCACCATGGACACAAAGAAACCCATAAGAGGACACAAAATATCCCCATAAGAATAGTCAGTCACTTTAATAATTTCTGCACTAATGCCTTCTGGAAAAGAAGATTAGTAACAGTGCAAAAGAAATAGGAAATAGGAAATGAAGTTTAACTGAGCAGTGACTGAAGGAGAAATTGGATACTGATGTGTAAAATCCCTCAGTGAAACACAGGGTAAGACTTAAAAAAGCAACATTTCTGGATTGAAACACTCTCATTTGCAGTGGTGAATTTCAGACATCTGAAGTACAGAACTTAAAAAAAGAAGCTACTCTTCCCATGTCCCAAAGAGTCTGTAGTAGTAATAGTAGTAGTAGTAGCAGCTATTAAGCAACAGAGACCACAGTGTTCAGCATCAATGGGAAGAGACAATACCAAAAACTGACACCCTGTGGTTAAAGTGAAGAGAAGGGGATTTCAAAAAGTGGTTAAACCAGGAAGCTACTCAAAAGTAGGTACAACAGCTCAGAGTGGAAGCTGTGGAAATCTCATCCAGCAGTCATAGAAAGGATGTTCACTCCCAAAAAAAAAAAAAAAGAAAAAGACTAATGCACCCAACCTATTCTTTGCAAAATAGATATCTACTCATGTAAAGTCATCCAAATGGAGCAGAAACAATAGCTATAAAAATGCACACTGTGACAAAAGCTAAAAGGTAGTTTGAAAAGTAAACAAAGACAGGCATAAAACCAGGTGCAAAAATATTCATGTATGTAAAACACCTTCAAGAAAATCACTGCTTGTTGGACCACATGAAGTAAAATAAGTTGTGTAAGTTCATAAAGATGTTATTGATAGCCAGATTTACTTCTCTGCATCACACTTCATTCCAGATGATTTGGAGTGAAATGAATCACTGGTTTGTTTTTTCATGTACTGAATGAGGATGGAAATAGTTAATAATAGACTTATCATATCTTATAAGATCTAGCAGATGGGAATTGAACATTAGAAGTTGCGTTCTAGTTATTATTAAATGTTCTTTTTTTTTTTTTTCTGTTAAAAGTAAAAAGAAAAAAAAAAAAAGAAAAGGAGAAACTATGATGTGCCAAGAGATTTTTTTAAAGTAACATAATGTACATATCAAGATACAATCTTTCTACAGACCTTTCCCTGCTTTTGGCTGGCCAGCAGCAGCATGCATCACTTGACTTTCTGGAGCATTCTGCAGAGTATGGTAGACACTCTCATCTGCATAAAAATCCGCTGCACTGTTCTTCAAGAATAAAGACAACAAAAAGTTACTAACAGAGTTATGTTCTCTAAAGAAAAAGAGTTGTGGTAAGTAGTTGCCTGAAGCCTTCAAAATGCCTCATCACCTCATCCATGGAAGCCTCATCTCAGCCAGGAAAGGATGCAGTGTAGTGTAGCAGCAACAAGCAGCACTAATGTATGTCCAGGGGCAAGAACTGCCCACCAGGGGAGAAACTAAGAGGGAAAACAGCGTAAGTGCCTCAATCTGGACCTTCAACCCGTCTGATGGAAGCAGAGGAGGAACAGGTTCCAGAGTTAGTAAAAGACAAGGGCCAACTGCACAGTCACCCCTACAGAATCCGCAGTTTCTGTGTCATGTTGTCATTAATCTGCTGGTTGAAAAAGGACTTTTGTGGAATTTTTTTACCTGAAATTAACTCCCCTGCAATATTCATTTTCCATCACTCCTGGCGGCCACACACAGTGTTTTTAAGAATGAATATGGACTCTATTGGCTGAAGCTGAGCTCAAAGTCCAGATAAAGCTGGTCTTTCCAGAACTTTTAAAGCAAATGGCTACTGAAGACATCAAAGTCATGGTACTTTTTCACAGTGGCAGAAGTTATGCCAAGGTTGGAAGTTGTTCTCTGACTACTCCCAGGTAATACAAAGAAGCCCTTTTCCCTATTGTACTAGAAGGTTTGTTAGTTGTCATGTGATGTCATGAACCACAGAAGAGCACCAGAGGCAAACAGCCAAGATGACTCCTAAAAATATACTATTAATCATGTTTTTCAAATATTTCCCAAGGCAGTTTCATCTGAATCGTGTTTGGACAGACCAAACTTCTGATTGTGTTAGCATAAAGATTTGTTTTAGGAAGCACAAATGAGCAACAAATTTCCCAGTTATGTCTGACTATTGCTAGCAATGAGCTCACTTACAATCACATTTCTCCAGCTATACCCTTGCTCCTCCACAGATGGTGCTGCACAGTAACTGGGACTTGCTCGGAGGTGGTGGTGATGGTTGATCACAGTCAGACAGTTTTTATAACCTGATAATTAGGAGGAGAGAGCAAAAACCAAGTGAGTAAGGTAGAGAAGAAGGAAAAAAGCAATTATTTAAAGATAAAATGTCAGATTTTTCATAGCATCATGAAACAGTTTAGTTACTACAAAAGGGAGGGACAAACAGATCGCCAAACATAATGAATTGGTTAATTAGAGACTCCTGTAATACATGTAGAAAGGAAAAGGGATTGTCATGCAGTTCTGCAGGCCAAGAGCACAATACAAGTCAGAGTCTCCAATTGGGAGTGAAGTAAAAGAGCATCAGACCATCTGCAGTGCCTGAAAGAATGCCATGGAAGAAATGTAAAAACTTAGGATGCTTAAAAGAAGCAGAGGAGAGCACTGGACTAAAGATACTTGGAAAAAAATACACACTGCAGGTGGCCAGAAGAAGATTTTGGAGGATATAGGTACATCTATTGCAAGTGGAAATGTGGGTGCAGCTGTTGGACATACTAAACAATGCATTGCAGTGTTTAATACCTCTCTCCATTGGCTCTAAGGACATTGCAAGTAATTATATATAGTGAGTCCTTTAGCATGTATAAAATATCAGTGCAGTGGAGCCAAAAATTTGTTAACAAGAGCTGAAGATATGGGGCTATGGGTCTTACTCACATTTCAGCTTATAATAAAGAATATGTAAATAAACTTCGTTGTAGAAAACACATTTCACGCGAAAAACAGTAGATACTTTGTTATGGACTTAGAGAGTTTGTGAGGCTGCATCCTATTTTCCTTTCTTTCCATTTCTGTTTACAGTGTAAAAACACCAAACACAGATTTTAAATTTTATAGCAATTTAACTGTCAAAACCTTGCTAGCACTGAAACAATTTACAGCTTTATTGCACTTTAAGTTTTCTAAAGCATAAAACTCTTGAAGCTAAAGAAAATAATTTTCTATTGATTATCCAGACTCAAACTATCATGCCTGAATAAAAATATTTAAAATTTACATAATAATGTAAAAAAAGTTAAATGTGGAAATTAATTTCACCTGCTGGTCTCCTTACACTGGAGTCCATTGTTATCTGAGTTTATTCACAGAACAGCAGAAAGGCATTTTCAAGTTAAAGCATTAAAATGGGAAAGTGGCTGTTGCAGTATGGTCATAAATCCTCTGATGACAGGAAATCTGAGCTCAGTGCACCTGGGCTAGTACTGGGGGGAAGGTAGAGAGGGCCAGTCCAACAGTTTCCCTGTGCTGTGACCTGGAAGATACTCACTAGACTGGGCAGTACTACTGGAAGAGTGGAAACCCTCCAAATATTCTTCCTCCTTTTCATCCTCCCAAAACATCCCTCTGCTCTCCACTAATCCACCTCTGGAAACGACTCTCCCACCTATACGTTTCAAGAGCTACCTCCCTGTAAAAATACGAAGTGGTATATGAAGTGGAATGAGGGTGTTTTTTACCTGGTGAATACTGCATTTCTCTGTCAGAGTGCTGCTGCAGTACTTCTAGTGCATCTTCAAAAGCCTGGCCCAGGACGTCTTGGTCAGGAAAACTCTGCAAGAACACTCTTCTGTCAGGAACCAGAAAAGACCAGCCTGGTTCTTTCAGCATTGTCAATCAGCAATTCCCAGATAAATACAGGGATTGTATAGAATACACATCCTCCTGGAATAGGCAGCACTGAGGTATTACCGTAATCTATTACTGTTAGGAGAAAGTTGTCACTCCTTTGAGGTCAGTGAGACAACTCACACGGGCAACATTACTCACTTGGCCTAATGTTTCAAGGTTCATTTCCTTAATTTGCAACAGAAGTTTACATAGAGGGTGTTACTGCTGTTAGAGAGTTTTACAGTCTGTAACACAGAAGTGTATGTATCACTCGTGCAATATGATTTATTAAGCCAAAGTTATCATTCAATAACACTGACATGACAAAAATGATTTCATATCATTTCTGAAGCACTTATGCAGAGAACATGCTACACCATGCCAGTGGAGGAAACCAAGTGTTGATTTTCAGAAAACTCTTAATTATAATTTTAGAACACCTTGTTCTAAAAAGTTGAAAAATCTCCCCAAATCTGAGTTTGACTAAGAGTCTTCTGTAGAGTATTTGAAATGATGAAAGAGATGAAAAGAGAATAATGAAAGAGAATAAAGGCATTGTAGACTTACCATTATTTAGATATCCAAACTTGAATTCTGTTTAAAACAAACAATACTTTTAACATTGTATGCTTAAAAAAAAAGATAATTTCCTGAGTATAAGTAAAACCAACTAAATGAAACAACTCAGTATTATTTCCAATTACAAGGTACAATATTTTTAATAACACATATAAAAAGGATTTATGATTAGAAGGTGGCATTTAAATTAAATTAAATACTTGTGACATATTTTGATTTTTAAAATTAATAGTATTTTTGTTACTAATCCTACAGTTTCATTAATACAGTAACTTTTAAACTATTATCCACATAATTTTAAATACGTTTTTAAAGACATTATGAAGTGAAAATGTGTTATTATTGACACTGAGTCCTGGTTAGCATAACTACTAATTTCCCAAAGAAAATACTGACCTGCACTAAATACAAGTGTTTAAGTCCCTTTGGTTCACAGCCAGTTGAGACAAGCTTAGGGTTTTTTCCTAATGCAGACTAGCATATGACTATATATGAGCATACATATACACTCAGACTAATTGTGAGTTCCAGAAGCAAACTTGATTGTTTAATAAAAAGTGTAAATAGGCACATCTTCAGCCTGTTTAACATGGATTATTCTTTATATGCAACATTACTCAGAAATATATCCCTAGTACTTCTTTTTTTGTTTATATTTCTTACAGAAAAAATAATCAGGTTTTGTTGCCTTGCAGGTTTTTCCCTTGTTGTAACTTTTATTATTACTTCAAAATTGTAAATATAATAATCAGTATATAATATTTTACTCATTAAATATTTGGTTATTTTGTGTTACTTTTCAAAATACAAAAGAGAGACAGGATACATAAATATTACTAGATATTACTAAGGAAGAATTTTATCCAAGACTAACCATGAATGTTCTATTCTGGCAATTACCCCTCAGGTAAGTATGTTATAGTGCACTATCAAAATCTGCCAAAGTTTTTTAAAATCTTGATGACCAAGCACATATGGTGAAATCCTACTGATTCAGTAAATTGACCTCACTGAAATTGATGGGATTTTTCTCTTTTACTTCAGTACAATGAGTATTTCAATGAACTGATCTAAGTTTATTTTAAAACAAGCATGAGCCACATTAATCATTTAGCTGCAACAGTGGCCACAGATTCTTGGGGTATAGGGCTATAGAAATTAGACATGAATCTGCTTTGTGAAGACCCCCACATAGTTTCTCCATAATCTTGAGTAATTCACTTTCCTTAAATCAGTTTTGTCTAACTCAGGCTCCAATCTGAGTAGATGTAATGTCTACAATCACAGCAAATGCTTTTCAAAGCAATGTACAAGTATTGAGAAGGTACTGCTGAGTGGTCATGCCACTGAATTAATACCAAAAAAGAAAAAGTCACACCTTAAGTAGGCTTAGAAAGAAATCTGGACACTTACCTAGAATTTCAGCTCCACACACAAAGCAAGAATCTGTCTGGTTTACTAAATAAATGAAGGACTGAGTTCCCACAGCAATGGGCTGGCAAAGGGGATGCATTAAATAGCTGATTTTAGGGAAGTGTTTTGGCTAGGGATTTTTTTGAGAGTATAGGTAGAGTAATCTGCTAGCTTGGTCCTTTATTCTGCTCAAAAGAGGGTGATTTATCCTGATATAAGCAAAGTTAAATGTTTTAACTGTTGTCCAAAACATGCAGTTTTTAAGCGCTGGGAGAGATTCCTTTTGGCTATGGTACCTCCTAACAAATGCGTACGGTGGTATGGTGGATCTAGGGCAAAACCCTACATCCCTCATCTGTCCCACATAGACTGCAGTGGACTTAGAGGTTTTATCTGAACCTCCTTGTTAGCTCAGTGTAAGGAGCAGACCAAACTAGACCTAGAAATCAGAGTTTGAAGGAATTTCAGAATTGTTCTTCAAAGCCCATGTTTGTAGCCCAAGCCCAGATCTAAAGCATTGACCAAAGCATGCAGTAAAGATTCAGACAAGATGTAGTTGCTGATTTGCCAAGCACTTTCTCAGCAGCTCCAAGACACAATGTTGCATCCTACAGGAAAAGAACTTTATGTTCTTCAGTACAAAACTTCTTATTGCTGATATAATCTAATCTGTGCCATAGCTCTTTCCAGCCAAGTCTCTCAGAGGCAGATTTTGCAGAATTTCCTCAGCATTTGCCACAAAACTGCTGTAAAATAGTAATTATCTCTTACATTATTTATCTATCTTCCCTCAACCAAGAACCTTGACAAGAACAAGCCTGGTTATGAAAATTCAGTGAAAGCAATTTGAAGCCAATGTTAACATCAGCCAAACTGATGGTTTCAGATGCAAGCTGTCCCTTCAAAATTTGCACCACAAAGTTTCATAATACCCTTTTTTTTGTGAAATTACATTAATACATGTATGTCTTTTTTTGGACTTCAGGTTCTATTTTGCACCACTTCTCAGGTGTGATTTGAGCTTATAGAGGAAAATTAACAGGGAAATGTAATTTTAAAATATCAAATTGGGTCTCAGTACTGGATTTCAGGCCAAAACACAATTACACAATTAACTTCCTTTCCACATACAGTTAACTTTACTTTGCAACATGGAAAAACAGATTTCATGGTTCAGTTCTTTCCTGAAGTAGAAATATGTATTGAATTTAAATTATTAATGGACTTCAAGATTCCTCCTAGGTTCCTTCACAATAAATTATGTCCAAATAGGCCCTCTGATGATGCAATCTGACCTGCCTGCTCCTACATCTCTACCTGAGGCTGGACAATTAATGTTCTGCCCTCCTCTGCTCCTCATTAATCCTGGTCATGAAACTGCAGGGGTGGCCCCTGTTGGAGGAGGGAGGTCAAGGCTGTCTTGTGTTCATCACAGTCAATTCCAGCTGGCTCTGCAATGGACCCACCACGTGCCAAAGCAGAGCCCGCCAGCCACATGTGTGTTGCTTCTGTGAAAAGATACCAAAGAAAGGGCAGAAAATGGGGAGGAGACAAACCTGTGAGGGAACATGAAAGGGATCAAATTGAAAATTGGGTGATAAGGACAGAAACAAGGGAATGAGGGGATAGCAAGGGTATAGGAGTTGGAGGTGCTCCATAACTGAGCAGCCAAAACCCCAAAGAGACTGTGGCCCACAGAAGGACCACACTGGTGTAGAAGAAATTAGTAAGAAGGAAGCAGCAGTGAACAAAAGGGTGAGAAACAAGGAAAGGCAGACAGAAACCACTACATTTTGACCCCAAACCCCTCTGCCACTCATTGCCTCATGAAAGGAACTGAGTATAACCTGTGGAGATAACAAGAGGGGAGGAGATGTGTCTGGAGTGCAGTTGAGCCTGGGAAAGGGGAAGGAAAGATGTTTTAATGTTTGTCTTCTTTGCTTCCCAATACCTGAATCAGCAAATAAATACACTATAGCACTAAGTTCAGTTAAATTCCCAAAGTGTGCATGTGGCTGCTGGCTGGGTGTAGTAAAAGAGAGTGAAGGTCGAGAGATGAAAGCTAATGGATTTAACACCAATAAAATGATCCATCTTCCTAAATCAAACTGCTTGATCTGAAAGTTCTCATTTCAGATGAGAGGCTACACCATAAGGCAGGTCAGCAAAAGTTTTTTTTCAGAGGAAATGGGAAGGTGCTATACACAGTACAAACACACAAGAACAAGAACAAATGCTGTCTCATAGGGCAGTTTTAAACTCTGTAACCAATTTGTACATTGAATCTTTGGCCCACTACAAACTTAGAGCAAGAGCTCAGTCTACCTTCCTGGGAAGCCTGTAAGGGTTCAGAAGAGGCAGAGTAAGTACAGCTGAGGACTGCATGTCAGCAAACACCGACTGGTCACTCCTCAGCAAATCACAGCACAGGCAAAGCTGGCAGCACAATGACCGCTACTCAGAAACGCTCCTGAAGAAATCTTGCTTTGATTTTTGCATTGGATGGGAAGATGGATTCCAGATACAAGCCTGAGAAAGAGAACTTACTGTTCACATTTTAATGTCTCAAACAATTGATGTGCCTGATAAGAAGATCTGAGTATCAGTTAGAAACCACAACATCGAGCTCTTCTCCTTCCTCCATGTTTTAAAAATAAACAAGAGAATAATTTTTTTATATTTCAGAACTTACTTCCATCCTTGCCTGGCACTAAAAGCTAGCTCACACTGATGGTAAAGTAGAAGCATTTTCACCTCTGAATAAAATCCAGAAGTAAATAATGTATTACAGCATTTGTTAGAGAGCTTGAGAAAGCATAAAAACACTTGCACGAGGCATTGTTCAAATGTAGAATGAAACCCAGTCTATTTCTTCCTAAAGGAACACAAAAGTTGAAATGGCAAGTTTTCTCACCAGGCATTTGTAGATTTCTCAGGTTTTTTTGAACATCAGGCAATGTGTAACTGCCCAAATAGCACAAATAGACCCCTTACAATAGAAGGCACTTCACAGAAAAAAAAAAAAAAAAAGACTGAAAAAAAAGACTGGTTATAGAAATTATTCTGTCATGGGAGTCGTTTGCCCACACATAATAGCCTACCAGCTCAAGATTATCTCCAGAAATGAGAAATTGCTGAATGTGACAGCCACAGAAAGCTTCTGTGTTTATTATATACTTGTTCTGACCCTTGTCAGATGCCTCTGCCATTCCTTATCTGGCCATGTAATAATGTCTGGCTCTGTAATAATAATCTTTGTCATGAATCCTCACGGGTGTATATTCACAACAATTACACAACCGCAGGTGCTTTCTCTCTGGAAGTGGAAAGGTTGAGAGGTCACATGCCTGTGCTCACCTCCTGAGTCTAACCATGCTGACCAGTGAACTTCCAAATCTCTGCCATAATGCTGCTTCTGCTCTGCTCCATTCAAGGTTCAAAGGAAACTGCAAAGTTTCTTGCAGCAGGGATGCAGCTTTTTCTCTATGCAGGAAGAACAGGAATCAATACATGGAGAGCTCTTTTCTTTTACCTGCAGTGTGCACTGATAATCCAGCCTTGAGAGTCTCAAAGTGAATCAGTCTGTAGTCTGAACTTCAAATCAGTGGACTCAGAAAATCCCTCAATTCACATTCCCAGCCCAGGAATACGAAGAAAACTCCCCATAAAAAAAACTCCAAAACAATCAAAACAGAACCACTAAACAAATACAAAAAGGAAATAAATGCAGCTTAGTACTAGCCTAACTATTGTTGTTTACCATGATTTTGGTCAGATAATTTAGGGTAGAATATATACAAAAAAATCCCAAACAAACTGAAAGGGAACAAAACCAAACAACCCCAATTATGTCACAATATCATATAAGCAAATCAGATTATGGAACTGGGTCTAATGATTCCATTTGTTGGGAGAGTTTAGTCTATACATTTCAACAAACATGGTCATTTATTCAAATACTAGAAGATGAGAACCAGAAGTTCATATGCCTCACTTGCCTTAGAAATCATTCCACAGAAGGCAAACTCTATCCAGGTCAAAACAGCATAGTTAGAGTATCAGTTCCTTAACTGGTGGAAATTGGTATAGAGCCACCAAAGCCAAAGGATCAGTGATTTCTGCAAACACAGGTTCTGGCTCATAGTTGATACCAGTATTATTGTCACTACAGTAAGGGAAACAATGTTTTAATTCTTTGTCTACCTTATAAAGCACTACAGTTGAAAAGTGTGGCATTTTTGCACTTTAATTCTTGTAAGAGTTCTTTATAGTTATTTACAGGGCATCATTTTAAAAAAGAGCTTTGTCCAAAAATTATCTCCAAGTATATCTTATGTATGAAGCTTTTTATCTTAAGAAAGAAAAAAAGATATTGAAAGTATTTTACAAATTGAATTTTAAGCCTAGAACAAGAGATTATCTCAATCAGACTCATTTCCTTACTTCTAAATATGAAACATTTGCATATCACATTGGGATTCTCATCTCAATGTAGAATTCAATGTTATGATCCAACCTTAAAGATTGATTTGGCTGACATCACAGCCATCAAATAATTGCAGACATAAAATTATATATTTTGATAAATCATTGCAGAGATTAGGTCTAAGCATGGAATTGCCTCTTCTGAGGCCTAAAAAGAGAAGTGCAACATGAAGGCTGAAGCTGCATGAATGTGCAGATCAGCTCTTCAATGGAAAACCCACATCTAAAGCTCCCATTTTACAGCCACACCCAGTATATTGGTCCAGTTGCTCATGTCAGCAAGGCTTCTCAGGAAGCTTCTTCTTTGGCTCCATATAACCAAAGGAAGTGAATTTCTGCTGGGAAGCCCCGCTGAGATAGAAAACCAGAAACCACAACAGAAGCACAAGGAACTAATAACAAAAAGTGCATTGGAAAAAAACCAAGAACCACCCCCAACGAAAAGAAGACTCTAAAGTGAAATATGAAGTAATTATTTTGATTAATTTACAGGTATAATGAGTACTCTCTCAAATACTAGGATAAATAAAACACAAATCAATAATACTTCAGCAGAGAAATTTCAGAGCAAGACAGGAATAATATGAAGGTATTTCATAAAAATAGCAATACTCAAGGGATAGAGTTCTCTGCTAGATCTTGTTCTTACCAACAATGAGCAGCTGGTGGGAATGTGAAACTCAAGGGTAAAGCAGGGATCAAGGGTAAAAATGAAAGTGTTTTACTGAAAGAGAAAGTATACAGAAGGAAGAACACAGTATTTTAATAATCCTTAATGGTGAAACAGAGAAAGCCAAATATGAACTAACAATTTTCCAAGTAACTGAGCTATTTGTGGAAGAAATATACTTTCAGATTCATGGGGCACTTAGATCATACAGGACTAATTCAATACTCCGTTTCAATTCCATTCCTCCTAAATCATAAAGATGAAAGTTGAAAAATGTTAGAACTGGGTGACAGAGCTTTTTGAACTGTAAAAAATGGAAGGAAGCAGTTGTGTCTATTTTAGGGAAAGCTGGAAAGACAGACATACAATAGCTGCTGTATCATCTGTAACCATATTACCACTTAGAAACCCTACCTTTCCCCAGCACAGTCTTATGGGCAGGTCAATAAAAAGCAGAGTTTACAATCTAGGTACAGAAATCCATATGCTTTGGTCTCTCCAGAACTCAAAACCTTCCTTTCCTCTGAAGCCCTTGGAGAGAGTTTTGTATCTTAAAATCGAATCAGAGCCACAGCACCATGCAGGAAGTCAAAGCACTTTACCCAGCTAGTAAGAAACAAGTTGTCTGAGATCCCAGCCCCTTCTTTTCTTTTCTTTCAAAGCCCCACTGGGGAGCAGGGCAGTGGTGTGTAGGACAGCTGAGTTATCCCTGGACAGTAATGTGGGTTCAGTTGCCTCCACAGTTTCAGGAGTTTAATCTCATGTTCCACACCATTCCGGAGAAGTCCCTGATCAACAGACCTGTTTGTTGAATCCAGGCTATGGCACATCTTCACCCAGCGATCAATTTCACACAGACCTCGTGGCTAACATACTTGCTGTCATTAATTTCTAATTCCAACATTCATATGAAAAAAGTAGAATAATCACTAATAACTATTATTAAGTCTCAGAATACATTGACTTTTTAAGGACCTGCATCAATGTTTTGAATACAACAATGATAGTTATGACAAAACAGAAAAAAAAAGGATTGGACAGAGATTTAAAGAAAAAGGAAAAGAATGTCTTAGAAACTCTGTAGCAGATGAAAAGAAATCTACAATTAAAAGGCCTGTAGCAGATATATAGAAGCAAACAGTATAAACATAAGGAAGTGCTAACACATTTAAGACAAGATACATATCAGGCTCAGGCAGACAGACCATATAAGCATCTCTTGAAGCACTGCATCTGTAGTTGTTGAACAGGAAGAAAAATCAACACCTATTATTAAGAGGCCCTAAATCATCTTTAAATTCTCTGTGAATTATCAGCAATGGAAGAATATGCGTATAACAAAAAGTGGTGGAAGCAAGTCATGGGGCCTGCCTGGGATCCTCAAGCCTGTTGAGGATACAAATAACAAGTGAACTATTCATGAAAATACTGATATTATGCATTATAAGAATACAATATGCTTTTTTCACTATGAGAATACAAGCTGACCTTGATCTTAAAGGAAATTCAACACCTTACAGGATACTAGCATAAGGCCTATGAAGTATATGTATTTAATTTATAGCTTCAAAAACAGGCAGAAATTTTATGAGCTAGTTTAAAAAAATAAATTGTCATTTAAAAATTAGAGAAATGTTTTTAACACAAATAACAGTTCTCCACGCCACATTTCATAGAAAATGTGCAATTTCATCAGAAGACAAGGAGTTAAAAAAAACAACTGTATGTTGGTATTAACATCCTCAAAACTGAAAAGAGAAAATGTTTTGGGCTTTCAACCAAAACATGAAAAGTTCCATAGGAGTTTTCCTCCAGATCTTTCAGCTACAGGTACTTTTGTCTTAAGTAAATATAAATAGGGTACCCTGACAAACTGGCCCAAATTCCACCATGTGCAACAGGAAAGTCAGCTGCCCTTCCCAGGCAGATGCATTGCAAAATGACCATGTCCCTATTTTTTCTATTAAAGCAAAATGTGGGATCACATTTCGACATCATTCCCATGCAAGCTATTACCATACTACATGATTGGTACCACAAAGTTAAGAAAATGTTTAAGCATGCAAGCACCAAAAAGCACAGCTGTTTGAGCCTCTGCCAGAATGTCCATTTTCAGGGACAGACATCTACATTTAGTCCCACCAGGGAGCTGGGCAGATATTTCCTACACAGGGCTGAGATGAAAAAAAATAGTGAAGACTTGAAAACAGATAATCTGAAATGAAGGAAGCCGTAAGGTTGTGAGGAAGACGGTAATAAATAATAAATAGTTGTGAAAGGTAACCAGTTCATAAGTTCACTTAGAGATGCAAAAACGTGTCTGACCTTACAGTCAAATGTTCTGAATAAAAGTAGTTAGAACACAAAAACTATTTAAAGCCATTCTTAGTATTAAAATTGTCATATGACAAAAAAAGCCAAAACAACCAACTAACCAAAAAAAAGTCCAGCATATTCTGTCTTTATTGAAGGAGTAGAATGAGGTCACATTTCTGTCAGAATTCTCTATTTTAAAAATACACTTTAAGGAACTGCAGAGTAGTAAAGGAGATTCTATAAAAATATAATTTCTGTCACTACTATACTGTGAAGGTGACTAAGAAACAGCTGTCCCAAATAGTGGGGGTTTATGCTTTGATGAGGCTAACAGTTGGGTGGGCATAAAGTGCTATGACTAGCAAAAAAAAGCTTCCTATATTATCAGGAAAGCTGAAGAAGTAGTTAAGCACTGGGGATTTTTATAATCTGTTGTTAAAGAAATCCTGTATCTTGTTGGTAGGGTAGGGGAATGTGAGTGAAATTGTTTCCTGGCTTGGAATCTTCTTTGCAAGAGAATTTTCCAAAGTTAAGTGAGTTTTCATTTTAAATTTCAAATGAAACTGTCTTTCAGAAATGGCTTCTATTTAACCAGGTTCTTTTCAATGTATTTTTGAAGGTAAGAGAAATGGTTAAAATCCAACAAATAGCTTGTCTATGAGGGTTTGGGTTTTTTTAATATATACAATTGGGTGAATGGCTAGAATAGTGAAATATAGGGTGAAAGTTATCTTTAAAGTAAAAAAATTAGGATTTTATTTTTGGCCCCATTGCTGTTTGCATATCCATTTATCAGCCACAAAAGCCCACAGAATCAAATAAACACATTAAAATCTCAGTCCTTTAAGAGAGACCTACAGCAGAAGGTGGTTAGATGCCTTCATTTTGAATTATCATTGAATTCAACAAAAAAGCATGAGGCCCGAGAGTTACACCCACCACACCTTAGCTTTACATGTGTCCTGTAAATGTCCTCCGTGGAATTCCCCCAACCTACATGATCTCCATGAATTTAGCTCACTCATGTTTTCTAGGATACATCTGCTAAAGGTAGATACAAAAGAAACATGGGGAGAAAATGAAATTAATCAAGAAGTGGAACCATGGGTTTATGAGCTAAGGCTCCTGGTTGCTTCTTTTATGAACTGTTTACTAAGCTGTTAGGCAGCTAAGTGTGTAATTCAGTCACACACAAAAATCTTAAATAAAGATGGGAGAGATTTGTTTTAAAGTGGCTTCTTTAAAGATCACTTAGAAGATACAGCAAGGGACTCAGCTCTAGAAAACATTAATAGGTGAACTTAAACTCATGCTTAATCAGAAGCATATTTTAACTTAAAACTGAGTATTTGCTTAACATGCCTGGACAAGCCGAGCTCCTGACCACTGTGTGGTAAGAGGCAATGCCTGATATTATAGGTCCCCCAAAAGATATCAAACACCTCACAGAAACAAATATAAATAGGATTCCAGAGAAGGCAACCTGCAAGTTACATTGTTAACATGATGCCTAAAGGGAAAATGACAAACATTCCAGATCAATCTTCAAATTAAATAGTATTTTTCACCTGTCTGACACGCTTTTCTCATTTTAAGCCAAGCTCTTAATATTACCTGTACAAAATACATGTTGAACAACTTTTAGATTCAGGGAATATATTGACTACTCAGTTAAATTAAGTACAACAGCAGCATTACGTATTTCATATGCACAGCCTAAGAGACTGAACTTTACTCCATCCCATGTCAGGGAGTTATAACAACATGGGGGATAACGCCGATTCTAAATATATCTTGAAAAAGGTCTGTAAATGCAAATAATGATAGAAATAACTGGGTAGATGTTATGTTTTTATGCCACTATGTGTTTCATGCTGAACACTTGTTCAACAGTATTAGAAGAAATGCATGGCAAGCAGAAGGACCTTGTCCTTAAAAAACATCTTCTTTAGGTCTCTTTATTTATGTGATTGATCAGACACAAAATCTCACAGCTAAAGTGTGGTTTGTGTTGGGAACATTTTTTTTCTGTTCCATAAAACTCACCTGAACATGAATGACATTGCAAGGCATTGCAATTCTTCACCCATGCTCAATGAATCTTTATACTTCAGCATCTGAGCAGGAGGACCACGAGCAAGGGGATGCACTGTGTTCCTTTCCAGCTTCATCCCAGGCATGGGACTGTGCATGCACATGCTGTGAACAAGGATTGCAGGAGCACATCAGGGCATGCCCCATAACTGAAGCTTTTTAGCAGGGTATGGTTAAGCACTAGAGTTCAAGAACTGTCTTTTCCCTGCTCTTTCAGATCAATTTTTATTTCTACTGATACCTGGATAGTGCTGAGGCTTCATGGCGTAGCTGTTTGACTGGAATACAGTCGCAGGAAGGGATGAATTTGGGAGGAAGCAGTACCAGAGATTGCTAAGTAGGATACCAAGTGAGGTGTAAGAAGGAAACTGTGATTGGTAATCAGAAGAGCAGAAGATGCTGGGAGGTAAAACTGAGAACTGGAGGTTATTGGACATGGAAAGTGGTTGCAGAGACATGGGTTCTGAACTCCTGTGTGCTCAGTGGAGTCATGGGGAGAGGTGCCAGAAAGAGATTTAACCAGGATTCGAGAAGAGAGGATTGGAACCTCTTTGACAAGAAGATAAAAGTAAGACTAAGATTCATATGAGAATCTGCATTAATTTTGTGAGACCTGACTGAAGAGCATAGGATTGGGGATGAGAAGCTTGGGCCAACATTTCGTGGATTGAGGGGGGCAAGAAGAAAAGTGAAAGATAGTGGAAAAGGAAGACTGGATTTTGAAAGATAAGGGAAGGAGGGCGCAAGTTTGTGAATGAAGGAAGAAGGACGAATGGCCTCTTCCCACTCCCAAACTCCCATGACTACAATGGAGGCAAAAATTTCAGCTGACTGGTAATGCTTCCCTGCCGTAGCAAATACTGGTGAAATTCTTCAGGGAAACGAGAGCATAGCAACACACTATTGCCACCAACTGAGCAGTTAACTCAAATGGTGGAAATGCAGGTGGCAGTCTGAAGGGATTTTTTTTCATGCCAGGCTTTTCCAAAATGTTATTTTTGTTAACGGAGGCATTTAAGAGTGGGGCATGGGGGGATCCTCTTCCAGGAAAATATGAAAAAAAGTCCAAAGTTAGAAAATACCAAATCAAAACATAATCATCTCCCTTTCCTCCTCCTTGGGTGTATATTTTAACATTTTCCACTGATGGCCCCTAACAGTGAGCTGGGACTGCTCAGTAAATGAGACCATCATTTGCAGAAATCCTGCTGCATCTGTTGCAGAAGTTATAAACTGTCTAGTGAATAAGGAAGAGAGAGGATGCTCTCAAAATTAAAGTATCTGAATGCTACCCTGGAGAAGTGGGTTTGGGTTCTGAGTCTGTCTCTACCACAGAGTTCCCAAATGATGCTAGGCAAGTCCCTTTGAAGAAATTTTCACAGGTGGTCACTTACTGTATGTTCCTCATTTCTGAGTTGAGACCCCAGTATCAGATTTGCAGAAATGCTGAGCAGGACCAGCTGCAAGTGTACTCACTGAGCACTGGTCTGGGCCCACAAACTGCCCACAAATGCTGAACTCTCAAAAATATGAGTTCTTAGGTATCTTAAAACAAGTACACAAAATTAGTGGGTGTTGTCTAATTTAATCTTATCCCTGTAAAGCAGGGATTAAAAAAAACATCTTCACATCACAATGCACTCATAAGCGTCTTAATGCTTATGTATCATGCATATGTTGTAATGGAGGAAGCATGAAAAAAGTCTATAAAGAGGTTAACAAATCTCTCTTGAAAGCAACATCTGACCCTGTAGTGAATAAGGCTTGGGGATGCAATCAGAATCAAAACCCCACTGGCTAGTTAGTCACTAAATAGCACTATCCCGTGTATGCACTGAAGGAAGGAAAGACCCTTGTCTCAGAAACAGCTGGTGATCTTGTCATTTTAGTACCATAACACATGTACGCAGTGAGGACAAATTAAAGTTGTACCAGTCAACTTAATTTTGTCATGTTGTAATTAACTTTTTATTACTTTATTTGCAATCTTAATATCTTTTTTTTAAGATTTCACTGGGTGCACAGACAGAAGGGCTTCTCTTTCTTTTTTTACTAGTTTCTTACTTTAGAATATAGTCTCATCTTACTCTTAAAAAAAAAAAAAAAGTAATCATGGACATCTAAGGGACTTCTTGATCCTTACCAGAGGTGGTTTAACAGCAACAATACTTTTTTCCAAAATGTTTCCAAATGAAGACTTGACTCTGATAGACATATTGCTATAAAATTGTAACTAGCTAAAAATCCCTTCCCCTCAACTCTCAGATTTTCAGTGTTCATCCCTAAAAATTATTAATATACCAAATTCTCAGATTAATTAGAGGCAAAAAGCACATACAACATGTTATAAGTAACGAAAGGTGGTTTGTTCATTAAACACAGACAATTGTCCTGAGTAACTAAAGGTGATTTGTTCATTAAGCACAGACAATGGCTGTAAGTAGTCTTGGGTGTTGTAAGTTCTGTTTGCTTAGCAAGAAGAGGCACCAGCGGCCTGCTGGTGCAGATACAGATAACCTAAAGTTTTTTTTTTAAGTCTTACTTGCTTATCAGAGAAAGCACAAACCCGAATGCTAGCGCAAATAGAAATTCCCCAGAAGACAGCGAGAGAGACTCCAAGCCTTCATCCCAGTGACCCCAAAGAGGCAGATCACAGCCACCTAGCAACTGCCAGTGCAGGCGCACATCACAACGCAGAGGATACCGGCAGACCAGAGATAAGAACCAGAAACTGTATAAATAAAGGAGTCCTTCCCCATTTCAGGGGCGAGCCTTTGGCGGAGCACTGTCTCCCCGGCCGCCCAGCGCTGTTTTGCTCTTTTATCGCTTGCTAATTCGTTTACTAATAAATTCTATTTTTATATATACAAATTGGCTCCTCCAATTTGTCACAGCGTCTATAACACAACATACTTCAGAAAGTTGTGGGAAGGGGAATCTCTGTGAGTCTTTAGGGTTCAGAGGCAACCAATATATTGCTACTGTTACATTTGTGGAGTTGTCTGGGCTGAGCTTGTAAATAGATTTCCCAGCTAGTTATGAGGTGCAGTTAGAGCTTGACCTATGCCTGTGGCTAAGAAGAAGGAGAGCTGGCAATCTGCTCTCCTCATTTGGTTGTTTCATTCATGTTGTAGCTGCCTTGGTTCTCTAACACAAACGTATACAAACCCCTTGATATGTACAGTGCAAAACCAATCCATTTATATACTGATGAAGAAAGAGAGAAAACAGGTGTTTTTTTTTTTTTTTTTTTTTTTTTTTTAATTAGCAAAATTAAAAGCAGAAAATGTCTGTTTTCCTCCATGCATCATTTCTGAGTAATCAGACTGTCTCTTACTCAGTACTATTTACCTACAGTTAAATATTAAGCATCAGTGATAATAAATCCCATAAGTGGCCTGCCACAGTTATTTCTTTGCTCTTTCAGAGTACAAAGACTGATGAAAAAAGCATTTGCTTGCGAAAATGACATAGACCAGTAATAACTTAGGAACTAAAAGGCACCAAATGAAAGGATAATAAGCCCAGAAGAACGTCATCAGCTCTGATTAAAATAACCTCTGATGCAAGTACAGAATTCCCATGAGAATGCTAGGAAACAATTGTAAATCTACTTTTTAGAAGACTTACATGATTCAGCATAATGTTGATTGCAAATAAGTTCCTCTTTTTTTAATAGAGCTTGAAACTTTTAAACATATAGTGGCACCATTCCTGTAGAACAAAAGCAGTATTTCCACATGCTACATTTCAGCAGACATATTGTTTTAATTGAAAGACTCTTTTGAAGAAATAAATGCAACCGTTAAATGAAAAATGCACAGAATGTGTTTTTATACAGAAATTGTAAGGTACAACATAGTAGATTGCCCTTGTGTGGCAAAAGGTAATACAAGGCTAAAAGCAGTTCCACTGATAAACATGCTTGTTCTATGTCCATGTAGAACATTTGCTTTGCACAGATCAACAGCAGATAAACCATATTAGCCAGCCTATCTTGCTAGTTGGAATGGGTACCAGGGAAAAAACCTCTTTCATGTGTCAACTAACAAAAGAACCGAAGAAGCAGCAGACTTCTCTGAAATGATGCTTTTGTGTGGGTTTTTTTTTTTGTTTGGTTGTTTTTTTGTTTGGTTGGTTTGTTTGGTTTGGTTTTTTTCATCAGCAGTAAACTGTGCTATACAGCATATTAGGCTTTGGCCCTACCGGAAGTATTTTTCTGCAGAATGCACTTTATCTAATGAATATCTCTGAATAAACTCCCATTTCACTGCTACACTTCGAGTTAAACTATACATGCATGAATATAATGTGTAATTTAGGTCTCCCTTTAGCAAGCATCTATTTTAGCTGTGAATCTAGACGGATGTTTAAGATAATATGAACACGTTAGTTGTCCATCTTATTGCAATACGTTTTTGAAAGCACTGATTGCTGCTTGCTTTCGATGAGATCCTTTGTTCCTTCTGTTTATGCCCGCACAATAAGTAGCTGCTACTGATCTCCACATCTCCCTGTGACATTCTGGATAATGTGTGACACAATGCATGAATAATTGTGAATTTATCTTCTGAATACAGAAAGAAGAAAATGAACTCATAGAAGAAAAAGTCACAAGAAAACTTTAGAAAATTGTCACTGAAATTAGAAGGTCTCAATCAAAAGTAGGCAGTAGTATCTGGAAAATAAAGCTGGAAGTTTCTGATTTCTTGTGGAAGCAATTTTAAGATTTCTTTGTATATTTGCTTGGGATGTTTCCCATATGCAGTTGACTGCCATCTTCAAATACTTTGAGCAGAATGCCTGAGAAACATATCCACTCCTTTTGAAATCTATTGCAATGATCCTGCTTTGTCCTTTATGTGTTCAGAGACTACAGGTCTCACATTTTTTCATAAAGTGCTGAAGAGCTTCCTGGGGCTCAGGGTGTCTGTTGATTATACTGTCAATGTTTCTCAATTGGATATCTAAAAATTTAGCAGCTTATGATTGTGAGTGTCTAGACTGGATGATCCATTTGATCCCTTCTGTCTCATGTTCCAAACTGGTTTTATCTTATGAAAATACCGATCATCTAGCCATAAAGTAGCAAGGATTTTTTGAGCTACTATGTGCTGACATAGCATTTTCATTCCTGAGTACTGCATGTTGTCATAAACATATCTCTTCGTACAGCTGGGAGAGACTAAGCTGAGGAAAGTCCTTATCAATGGAATTTCATATTTTGTCTAACACAGGATGAAAGACAGTATGATGAGGCCAACTTCTGTACTGCTGCTGATTGCAGTGCAAAATGAAATGTGACAGGGTTCAATAACTGTTCTGGTTCCTGACAAATTACCTTTTTTTTTTTTTAATCACGAGAAGCCTTGAAAAAACACTGAGTTTTAAAGGGACTGTTAACTGTTGGAACTGCTAATTTAAATAACACGCATGTCAAGCAAATCGTTGTGATATACAGATAAGTAGTTTGGTGACAACTCCTACCTTAAAGAAAACAGAATCACTGCTAACTAGCTGTCAACAGGGAGGTCACTCTCATCAAAGAGTGGAAGGCTTAAGGGAAGAACTAATAGGCACATTCAGATTCAGCATGTTAGAACGGTAGATAACGTAGACAGTGAATAATATGATGGTAAATGCAGGCAAAACTGTTGTGAGACAGCAATAGGCCTCCAGACTTTGGCCCTCTCTATTTACATGTTTCAAAAACTTTTTTCTTTTGGTTAGTTCCTATGCTTTCCCTCTCCACCTTGCACAAATTTCACCTTGAATTTCTATTCTAAATTAAGAGAAACAGGAATTAGCTGAAATCAATAAATTTGGTGTATCCCCATTATCTTAATCGTGACACCTACCCTGTCCTTCGATGGAATTATTTTGCGGACTAAGATACTTTCACAGGTATAAAAATGGTTGTGGCAAGACATTTGGACAAAACCATGCAGAGCCACTTGTTAAGTGCATTCTGTATAGCTGTGGTCAGCATATACACTACTATTCACACAACTTCTCCACGGGTGAATCAAAACACTGCTGCTAGAATATGCTTCACTTACTGCTCATTTGAGGATCATCATAGTATTAAAGGAGTTATTAACTCTGTTAAGAAGTTCTAGAAAAGAGATGTGCTTCAGAGCTTACTGTCAGCAAACACACAAGTTTTAGGGGCATATCTACATGTGATGGACAGGGCTGTGCATTGCTTTTCTATTAAGAGGTGAGCCTCTTGAAATACTGAACTAGGGAAACAGCCACCAGGAATGAGACCTGTAAGCTCAAAAGTAATGGGAAAATTTCCTCCTACATTAACTCCTATAATTTTAGGATGAGTCCTCGGGGAAGAGTTCCCAACTCAGTCCTTACAAGAAAAAGTAGGGGAGACATGCGATATGTAGAGGAATGAAGAGCAGAGAAAAGAGGTTCTTAGGAGGTTTCTGAAAGATGGAGGAAGCCAGTGTAGAAGATGATGGGCCTGTGTGAATACAATACCTTTTTGAGGCTATGAAACTGAGAACAAAAGCCTGTGGCTTGCACAATAAACAGACATTTAGACCTGCACCAAGTAATAAAATCTTCAACAGAGTAAGCTTGGAAGTGTGCCAATGACAAATAACAGCTTGACTAACTGTACTGTGAATTTTCAGACCAAATTATATTATTTTCACAAGCAAGACTTCTTGAAACATGTTTATGCAATGAAACAAACTGCACACAATACAAATTCCTGCATTTTACATTAGACTGGTTTATCCTTATAAAATAGACTATTTGTCCTAGATCCTGTCCAAGATGTTTGCATGTGAAAATATATGTTTATATTTGTATCCTGAGGCAAAAACAAAATATGTGCATTTATTTTGCTCTTTGCAGAGGCTGCAAGATCCCTGAGACAGCCAACAGCCCCACAGTCTGGTGCTACTCATGTATTGCACCAGAACTGAGTTTCCTGTTTCTTTCTTTTGAGTTGTATTAGCTGTTGGATGGTTGATTTTTAGGCTAGCGTATCGCTGGGCAACTCTTGGGGTTGTAGATGTAAGCTCGATATGCTTTTAATTAGTACAGATTTCAGAAATACTAGTCATAAGGGAAGAAATTAGAGTAGCACATAGAATTAATACATAGCAAATACAGCCATTATTAACCAACCAGTTGCAGACAAAATTATGGAACGTTTAGTCCAGTGTTTCACTGTGCTGTCAGATCATCACTGGGACAAGGATTAGCCCTCAAATGTGTGTTTAAATGTAGGTTGAGAGGCAAACAAAAATGCCTGCAAGCAAACATATCACATTTCTAATCTTCTGAACTCCTGAGAGTCAGCAATGCAGCTGTATCAACCAGAAGGTGATGTTTCACCAGAGAACACTAACTCACAACTCTATCTAAATTCTGTTCTTCCTGTTTTCCTTGCAGAGTCTTTCAAAACAGACAGTATAAAGCTATGAGCTTCACCGTGTTAGGTAGGACAAAGACTGAAACACTTGGACAGGGTGGGAAGTGGAAGGCACCATGCACTATAACAACAATGGATGTTTTAAAGATGCATACAAAAGTTCACAAGAAAATCATTAAATTACTATATTTTGAAGAGTGATGCAAGATTAAGAAATGATGTCACAGTTCAAATTGACACAAGTATGCATAAACTATTCCTAAAAATAAAGACACTAGTCTAATAACTGACATCTGAAAAATTCTATAGTAAAGTTTTCATAGCACAATACATCAGATGGTAACAAAGGTGGGTCACTGAAATTGTGGTACCTGAAGGCTCACCATTATTTAAAACCCACGTGCTGAGTTCAGCAGCTGTTCAGAAACTGCTTCAGAAACTGCTTAGAAGGAGCTTATTTCAGGGCCAACCCACAGAGCAGTCATAAACTGTAGGTAGAATAGACCATATGCAATTATGTTACAATGGTATTTACGAAAACAGTTTCAGCCTTACCTTAATTACAGTGTTTGAGTGGTGAAGAGGAGCCACTTGCCTTAGGTTCCCTTAATGCCTAATGTAACTCCTTCTTACATAGGAGGTATTTAATTTTACAAATGTAAATTGACTTTCCATTAGAAGAAAATTCTTCTTCTGAAGAAAGCACAATTTTGCCTATATATAATTCATAGGTGGGGAAGTTCTATCAAATCAAAGGGGTACTTTTTTCTTCCTGAGGAACATGCCACAAAACAAACTACAAGAAACTTGTGCGAGAAAGAGTAAGCTATGATTTACTCTGGTTATGAATTCAGGGATGGGAAGGTGCTGTAATTAAAAGACAGCTCTCCAAATCTCTCTGTATCAATCATTGCCTGTTTTCCTAGTTTTACTTTTGTTCTCAATGAAAAGAGAAAGAATGACAGCCCTGCTCCAGACCCTCAAAAAACAGCAAAGGAGGAGCAGCCATGTGAACTTCCCTGTGACATGCACAGCAACACACTGGAATGAATTGCAGTGGTATAAAGCTACCTGCAAATACCTCTGCAACGTTGATCTTGTACTGCTCTTCTTTCTTTGTACTTCTCAATATATAATTTTGACATTGGCATAGTCATTCATACTAATTTTATGATAAAAAATGCCATATTTCTGCCATATGAGTGGGTTTTATCAGATACATGAGGAAAGAAAGTGTGAAAGGGAGATATAGTTGAAACAGCTCCCTGGACAGCACAGTGATGCTGGGATAGGTCTTTAAGATGTAAAAGGCTGGGTGCTGGTCAAATAGGATGGATTCTGGGCAGAAAAAGTAAATGGATGCATACTGGGGAGAATGGCAGTTGTCCAGTGCTGCTTCAGTGCTTTTTAAGCTAAAGGGTACCCTGAGTTTTAGTTCAGTCAAGATATCCCCTGCTGGTGGGGCAGTACACAGTTATTAAATCATTTGAAAACATTAGATAAAACACCAAAATTATGAGGCTTCCACCCATATGCTCTTTCAGGGATGAAATAGCTGAATTTGGGTTTGGATCAGATGATCTCTTTTGGCCCCTTTCAATCTCAACTCTGTGATACTCTGAATTGCTATCGGTGGTGTGTGATCTCTCACTTAGGAGTGCTTTGGTACCAGAGCATCCTCTGTAACAAATGTGGCCACCTGCAGGTCTGCCCCTCGTGGAAAGACTGTCCTAAGGAACAAAAGAGGACAGAGATAGTCCAAGCTAGGGAACTCCTTCTATAGAACAAATGACTAAAATAAAAAAGTGTTTCAGTTTAGAAAAGAGACAACAAAGATGGGTATGATCAGTAGATATAACATCAGAATTTGAACCGAGAAAGTGATTCTTCAGCACTTTTCCTTTGTTTCAGGAAAGCTAATCAGTGGACACTGGAAAGCAGAGATGAAGGACAGTAACACTACAGCCTCTCATGCTGCCTCCTAGACATCTGTCGGTGGCCTGTCAGAGACAGGCTACAGATCTACATGAACTTCTGAGTGACCTAGCAGAGTTGTTCTTCTGTCCAATGTTCTTTTCTAGCTTCTCATTTTGTCATTCCCTTCCTGATCTCACAGGACAAGAAGGAAGTAAGACAAGACAAGGGGAAAGGCACAACAGAACACGACTGGCAAAAGAAGGAAGCAGGCAGGATTTTTACACAATGAGAATCACCATCAAAGAGTCCCCAGGGCTACCCCTGCCAATCTGACTCAAATGGTGGTATCTCTCATCAATTTGCCATCATTTAAAACCTGTTCCTGAGTGACTGCGATGCAGCACCAGGAGCGTGAAAATGACCCAGACAAAGGCACTTAATTCAAAGTTGATCACCCTTCTAAAGAGTCTGTGAGCTCCCAGAGGGCAGGGACATCGCTTGGCCCCGCTCTGGTGCCACGGCCGCCGTGCAGGCAGAGGCGGCGACTCTGAGGGACTGTGAGCACTGCGAGCAGGGCAGCTCCGCGGCCGGCAGGTGCAGGACCGCGGCCGAGCTTTTAATCCAGATACCGCAAAGCGTGAGAGCCGCCTTCGTGATGTACCATCAGAAACCCGACACAGCGCGGGATCCTCAACCGAGCCTGGTGCCTCAGAGCGGCTGGATGCACACACCAGAGCG
>VXBX01005679.1:0-21753 GCA_013400415.1 Scytalopus superciliaris
AAAAGCCCTGAGGCATCAGTATGTAGAGATATTCTGGAACAAGATTTTTCTGGAAGAAGTAAGAAAAAAACCCCAAACCAGCGAAAAAATAAAAAAAACTCCAAAAACCTTTAGTTTCTTTTTTTTTTCCCCACATAGTGAATCACAAGATTGTCTTTCCCACCCAGCAAGGGACCCATATCTTCCCTAAAGTGTTACTCATGAGCCACCACTGTGATTCTTCATCTCAGCAACCCGCAGACACAGAAGTAAGACTTAGCAAGAGAGACAGTACATCCTCACAGAATGAAAGCAGAAGAGGGACACTCTCTGGGCAGTCCACATTCTTATTCTTGTCCTGCTTCAGCTGGTAGAGTTGCCGGGGGACTCCCGCAAAGAATGAAACAATTTCAGTTGCGTGTCCACCACTGAACAGACTTGGGCAGATTGTGATATCTGATGTGATATTACAGCAACTGCCCCACAGCAGCAGAAGACATTGTCTGTGCTGTGCAGAAAGTGGGGTTTGTCTTCTGTGTACATGAAATCCACAGTTGCCTGCAGAAGGGGGCCACTGTTTTCCTAAAAAGTGGACATTTTGGCACAGTGGGGAACAGGATAACTACTAAACAGCATTACAGACACCATTTAAAGGGGAGAAGGGGAAAGAGAAAAATTAAGAAATATGGAGGCAGACAATTATGAGAGAAAAAGTGAAAACAATCAAAAAACAGCGGTGCACACAAGAACAGGCAAAATCAGAAAGCAGAGAAATGGGAGGCTGAAAACAAAAGAGATCAAGGTCTCTAACAATACCACATTGTTCCAAACAGGCAAAAACACTGACTCACCAAACTCATTTAGTGAAAGAAAACAGCAAGGTAATGAGAAAGCATCAACCATAAAGCAAAGTAAATGTCAGTCTATCAATCCAAACTAGATTTTGGACTTGGATTTGGTGATTTTAACAGATGTCACTGTAATTATCAGGACCATCTCTGGCCAATAAGCAAGTAGACATTTAAAGGAGAAGTAGCTGTGAATTGCAGAGCAGAATTGAAAAGGAATGTGTTCTCTTCTCCTTGGTGCTGAGTGCACACATAGCAATGTATGGATACAGAAAAAGCTACATGACTCTGTTTTCTGCAACTACCATGAATGTACAATGATCTAGGCTGCTCTGGCTGAGTCACTGTTATCTGAAAACCTCAGTCTGTTCCAAGACTGCCGAACATACTGTATGTGCTCTGAGTAAGGAGGCATCTGTGTTCCTCACATCAGAAGCTCTGCTGTTTCCTAACCTGTCTGCCTTTATTTAATGCAGAAAAAATGGTGTGTAACTATCAGCAGGAAGTGTATCCCATCTGATGTAGAGGGGACTTTGTGTATTTGCACATTGCAAGTCATTTTTGAAACTCTCCTAGAGAATTCCTTACAAAAGACTGTACATTGCTAAAGACCAACTGCACATCATTGCTGACTCCTGAGTACTGATTACAGCTCTGCTCTATGGAGCATTAATGTGCCATTTTCATAATTAATACAAATATTTCTGCGTACATATAAAGTTATAATCTATAAAAACTTCGGTTTTGTTGAGCATAAGAAATACACTTCAGTTGATTTTATATGTGTGTTCTGTAGGCTATAATGATTCCATTACCAGGTAGTATATTTTGCTCTTTTATTCAATTACTCACAGTTCAGCTGGCATCAGGGACCATCTTTCATTCAGAGACCAAGAAGGAAAAGATGAATTTTATGAGTGCCATTTATGAACACAAATTCCTTCCTTCTAATCAACCTGGTAATTAAACTCTTAAGAAAAAGTGCTACCAAAAAAAAAAAAAAAGGAAAAAGAAACCAAAGGATCCTGCTAAAGTCCTTTTCTTGTCACAAAGCTTCTTTACATTTGAGTTTCCTAAGTAAAGCTGCCTTCCTCTAACACCACTTACAGTTTTCAATGCATATTTTTAAAGTGCCCTTGTTTTCTTTCTCTTTTCCTGTCCTTAAGGCTTGATTGTACTTACACTGATGAAAAATACTGAGATTTCTCAAAAAATGCAGTAATTAAGATCCCTTCCAGAAAGCTGTGGTGGATGTATTTATTAATTTGTACTTGAGTTACAGAAGTGTTTGAAGGAGACTTTCTGATTCACTTTTTGAAACGTAGTCCTACTCTAATAATTCTGTAGTAAGAAAAGGAAAGGAAGAAGGATTTGATGTGAGGATTATTATGGATACTTCACACACAGAGAAATAAGTGTCACTCTGAGGGTCACAGAGAACTGTGCCACAACTAGGAATGTGCAGGTCTCCTGAGTGCCAAACCTGGGCTTCACCCATGAAGCAATTTGCACCATTCCATGTTCTTTCACTCTTCCCTGTCTTCCAAGGGCTTTATGCTTTGAAACTCTCAATCATATTCTAATCTGCTGGAATATATTACGGATAAAATAAAGTTAGAAAAGTAACTTTACCAACCTGACAGGCCATCTATCAGAATTTACCATACAAATAAAGCTAAATCCCGTAAACATATGAATGGTTTAATCAGATCAGCAGTATTCTGTATTCAACCACTGTTTGCTTTATACTCCTTGTTCCACAGTGCTGTGCTGCTTCCATCCATACTAACATTTGGTATAACTTGCAGAGCCAAAGGGGTCCAAGACTGACCCCAAAACATGTTTTTAAGCTCCTGAGCAATGACCTGAGCAGATTTTTCTGTTCAAGTCAATGTAGCAGACCTGAGGCACTTCTTGAAAGAAGAGTATAAGTAATGTTCTTTACTCAAAAGAAGTTCTTCCCTGTGAGGGTGGTGAGGCAGTAGACAAGGATGTCCAGAGAAACTGTGGTTTACCCATCCCTGGAAATGTTCAAGGCCACTTTGGATGGGGCTTGGAACAACCTGGTCTAGTGGAAGGTGTCCCTGCCTATGGCAGGGGGTTGGAACTGGAGGGTCTTGAAGGTCCCTTTCAACCCAAACCAGTCCATGACTCTATTATTCTGTGATTTTAATTTATTTACTGTTTGTTCTAGTTATACAGTTGCAGATCTACATGGAAAAATAGTGACAATAATGCTTCCTGGCTCTAATAAATTAATTCCTGTTTTTGTAGAAGTCACAGGTAAAATGACACAGACATGTCTCAAAGATTCCTGACAAGAAGTGGCAGGAGAGCCCAGGTCTGCCATACACTACTTTTTCACCTGTCTATTCCAGTCTCTGCGTTCCTTTAAAATCCTCTTTATTTTAATCTCTTGATGCACAGAGTTTGCAAATTGCTTTTATGAGTATTAGAATTGATTTTGTGGGTATTACGGTGGGACCTGCTGGTCTGTTGCTTACATAGGGGGACATTTCTCATGGCATTTATGCATTACCTCTGTAAGGTGGTGTTTCCTGCATTTTAGATCTCAGCCCAACAGCATTTATCAGTAAGCAATGATCTTCATCAGCAGGGAACACAATCTTCTAAGGTAAACACAGCCAGTCAGATGTCACAGGAAAGAAAAAGAAATGGGAAATTCTAGTCTAATTCACAGAGTTTTAATCTCAGGTGGTGATCCCACTGTATCTCATAACTAAGAATTTAGAGTCTTCCTGTTCCCAATTTATTAAGTTTCTAAAGAATACTTTTAAAACCAAAGTTTCTAATGGTAATACTGATAATATACTTATTTAATATTAAGTTTCTTTAAATAAAGGTTTTCTTTATTTATTTGTTTGTAAAGCCTCCCAATTCTTGTATCTTGTATGTTGATTTTTCTTGGTCTGACAGTAAGATTTCAAGAAGGGATAAACAATATTGAAAAACTGAAATATTACTGTTAGAGATAAATGTTTAAGATCTTGAAGTGGAAGCTGTCAGAAATTCATCAGTTTCTCACCTCCCATTAAACAACCAAAAGGAAGACCAACCTTTTCTATCATAACCTTTGAATCTTAAAAATTATGCCTAAACTGTTAAATTCCCTATGGGAGAGTTCATACAAGGGATTTGATACCTTTCACTGAATTTAAAACCAGAGGAGACCATTACATAAATGGATGTGATTTTCTCTGCAATAAAGATGAAATATTTGTAACTGATTACCCTTGCAAAGAACCTAATAACTTGCATTTATCTACCTTTTTGTAAGACTTTGTGACTTGAATACAGAAACATGAACTGTAATGGAGTTGTGGAGATTGTTACAAGCAAAGAGATTTCAGGAGACTTCATAAGTGAGAACTTTATTATAGATGACCAAATTAAAAAAAAAAAAATGCAGCTTTGATGAGTTTTGTTTCATGCACATTTAATTATGTTGTCCTCCTGTATAATCAAAGACATCTTTAGAAAGTTTGTCATCAGCTATTTGCTTGTTTTTAAAGAGGAAGAGCATAATAATAATAACTTATAAAAAGTTGGATTATAGAATGAGAAAACAGAATGCCATAATAACAGAAAAAAAATATCACGACAATAGTTTGGGAACATATTTACCTACTGTTTGGAAAGAACAGAAGAAAAGAAGGGAAATAGAAAATACGGAAACAAACCTGATATAAGAACTAGAAGATCATTAGAAATAAAGTGAGATAGTAAGAAAGCTAAATTTATGGAGTCTGGAAGAGCAAAAGCTCAGGGGCAACATGATCTCAGCCTATAAATATCTTCAAGGTAAGGATAGGAATGACAGGAGAGAATTATTCAGTCTCAGACTATGAGGACTGAGAGAAAAGGCCTGTCCCTAAGAAGGAAGTTTAGTTGCAAGTTTTTAGTTCTAGGAAGGGATGAAACAGTGAGCAGGCTGAAAATGTGACAGTCAAGGCACTGACCCTGAAGTGGGGTGTTCACACCAATAGGTGCATTTCACTTGAGCATTTTCACCTATCAGATTTCCTGCCATTATAGGAGCCTGAGATGCCATCAATTTCTCTTGATCTCCTCTCAAGCAGCATTTAGGTTTCTGACACTTTAGCGTACTGTGCTGCTGCTTTTAAATTGGTCATAGGTTACACAGGAAAGGACAGGTATTTGATGGCCTGAGAAAAGCTTATCTTCCATAAGGTATCTGGGGGAAGGTAGAAGAAATATGTTTATATCTTTTTCTGGAGGTGTTACAAAGATAACAACTTTTGTGGATGATGTGAGTGTTTTTTTCCATAGCAACTTCCAAATATCACATCTATCCCAGTTCTTGATTCAAGTCCTTCATAGAACAGACACTTCATTTTCCTTCCCTAAGCTTCATATCTATTTACTTGAATAACTCCTTAAAAATACTCCTACTTTATTAAAATAGCTTCAGAGACCTTCTTTTTCTGCTATTCCTGCTCTTTCTATGACCCTCCATTCAATCTATTCCTTGATCATGACCACAATTTTGCAAGAATATTTGAAGATACCTTCTCAAATTGAGAGCATTCCAAAGAAGGAACTTCCAAAGCTTTCTCTCACCCTCCTTCACATTTTACAGTACTATTTAAAGTTTCTGATAAGGTTTATCTCACCTTAGAAATAGCTGTTTCCAAAGATGTGTCAGTCCTCTGCCAGCTAATAGAGGACTATAAGGTGAAAATGTAGCACATCTTGGGAATGGCTAGATTGGAATGACAAAAACATTAAGGGATGGATGATGGGCCTGTTTAATAAGCTTAGAAGATTTTTATGGTACTTCTGAGCCACTGTAAGCCCACCTGCTGATGCTTTTGGTGAAGAATGTAGCACTCGCTTCCCAAAAATTGATGGCAACCTGGTGTAAACTTTTCTTACACTGTGAGGGAAAAAATAACTTTCAAACCCACAAGATCATAAGAAAAAGTTCCCTGAGAACCTGGATCTTGTTTCTTTTCATGATTGTCCTGAAACAAAGTAGCTCCTCTTTTGAAGGACTTAAAACTGAATTCAGTACTTTGAAAACTAGATTTTACCTATGCCAAATGAACACAAACCACATTTATAGAACAGGGGACTTTGTCTCTTTGGTTAATGAAGTCAGTTTAAGCACCTTGCTGCAATTCAAAAGGCAAATGTTAGCAATAAATTGTTACAAAATAGTAAAAATGAGAGCCACATTCTTTTATGGATAATAGAATCAAGTCTGCTGGCTTACCACTTACATTGGAAATATGGAGAGATTCCAAAGACGACCAGAATAATGATTACAGAATTAAGAAGCTGATAAATATTTATAGTACAGGAAATTTAACTCTGACACATAAAAGCTGATCACTGTGGGGGAAAGAGCAGGCACAATAGCCTTCAACTGTATGAGCCTGCTGGAACTAAAAAGAACTGATTTGTTTTCCTTCTTCATAATGGATAGAACAAGTAATAAGAGGCTTATATTTCTGAAATAGAGACTTCAGTGAGGCCTCAGGAAAAAAGCTTTGTAAAGATAAGTACAGTTAAGTACTGGCATAGATTTACTGGGAAGATTGTGCATCATAGAATCATTTGTGTCTTTCAAGAAGAGTTTAGACAAACTCTGGCTAAGAATGGTTTAGATAGAGTCGATCCTGCCCTGAGGAAAGTAAAGCTTCTATTTACTTCTGCCAAGAAACTGAAGGATGGACCAGAAAACCTCTTGAAATCCGTGTTAAGGCATTTCCTTAATGATAAGGTTTAATGAATGAAAGTTGTATCTAATTTCATGTAGGCAATAGATAAAATCTGTGCTTTTAATAGGGAAGATAATTTAATAGTGAAAACCAGAAAACCTTAATCAGTGCTATGGTTGATTCTCCAGTCATTTAAACAATTTAAAAAATAAGACTGAATACAGAAATATAAAATAATTGTCAATCATAGCTAGTTGCCAAGACAAAGGAATTATTTCAGGAGAAGTCCTATGGCCTATGTTATGCAAGATGTCACAATGACTGTAATTGGTTTAATAATTCCTTAATTTTATTTATTATTTTTTTTAGTTTGTGTCAGATTTTTCCATTGGTCATGTTCATGTATAAAACTTCATCCTGATTCTTGCTATTTTTACAGCATATAAAATGCTTAGAACTTTTCTAAAGAGGTAACAGCTTATTCCAGATAACCTTTCTAGTTGTTAATTCTTCCACACTTAGTGGTTTACCCACTATGGGTAGAGGAAATAATCCCCTTCAGGACAGAAAGACCACTGATGTGTTCGAGGCAAATATCTTTATAAGAGTTAATGAGGATGTGATTAACGGAAATACAGATGCAACACATTCTCCACCTCAGTGGAAACATCCTTAATTAAGACAGATTTAAGTACCAAGCATTAGATCGCAAATGGAGGCAGGAACAATGAAAGTACTCAGAGCAGTTTCTCTCCTTTCATGAAGATTTTGAACCTATTTAAGGAATTACTTGATTTACTCTCTAGTTTGCAGAAATGGGCCCACATGACCGAGCAAAACAAGAAACCATACATTAAACAAAGAGTTGCATTCATCCCCATCTGCCACTTCCTTCCTACAGGACAGTGGTATCTATAGCGCAGACCTAAGGCTAATTTGCCTTGATTACTTTAAGAGAAGTTTAAGGGCAGCTGTTCCACACAAAAGTCAGAGAAAAGAGGAAAGATAAAGTCCAGTGCCAAAGGAACTGGAGTCTCTTGGGAAGTTAAATAGCAAACTGGTTAGAATTATGAAAGCTACTCCAGCACTCACTGAAATAAAAGGTGAATATCCACTAACTTTACATGGTTATGGTGCCTCCCGAGAAAAAAACTACATGTAGTGAATTGATATTTTCATTTAAAAGTTTTGCACAGGTGTATAGAGATTAAATTAAACATTTGGATCCTGAGATCTCTTCAATAGATTTCTTTATCTCACACAGTTTTGCTTCTTTCCTATAATAGCTCTTAAATGACTATCTCAATTCTCTTGGAGAAAGATATCCAACTTTTTCCTTATGCCTCCTGCCTGCAATCTGTAAAGGATAGTTAGGCAGAAATGATGAAAAATAGGAAGGATAAAAAAGACTCAAGAAGGACATGTCAAAGAACAGCTGTGTACCTGTTCATGCAATTGCTACACAGCAATGGCATCCGTCTGTGCACTGGGGCCAAAAACAAGAGCAGGGAATTCTTTCATCTCATCTCTTTTCCTCTCCTTGCAGGAGTTTCAGTCAGTCCAGATCCACTCTGCAGCACTGCTTTCACCCTAAGTGAGATAAATAATGTACAGCAGAGAGCTATTTCCTCTGCACTTGAGCAACAATTTTAGTTAGATCTCATTACTTGTTAGGGCTGATTTAATACCAGATACAAACAAGAGCAAAGGTTTTATTACTTAGTATCAGACATTTCAGTCCCATCTGCAGTGGTAGGTAAAGGGGTGTCTCACAGACAATGAGAGAAACAAGTGAAAAACTCACTGTCAATTTTTATACTGTTCATATCACCAGTACTAGCAAACCAAAGCAAGATGAATATTTGAACTGCTTGCAAATGATGTTGAACGGGGTAAGTGCAGCTCCCCATTTATTATGCAGGGAGCTCAGGAAGGCAGGATATATTTATTGTTAATGGAATACTCACCTCAAGCTCTACCAATATGGCTTTTGTTTTGATAAAACTTGTCCTTGAGGAGCTAAACACAAACTTCAGAGCTTTTGCAAGGACTGATGTATATACACATGGTTAACTCAGTATCAGTCTGAATTGCCAGCTGACTTTTATTCTGAAGGTGATTCTACATGTCTTCAGAGGGAGTGAAACCGCAAAAGCTGAGAACAGAAGTCTACCTTCTTTTTGCAACCGTAAAAAAGATGCATAGAGGTGTGTGACATCGTGGAGTTACACACAGTGCTCCTTTTTGCCTTTCCTGTAGAAGAATGTGACCTTAAAATTAAAACTAAATTTTGTCACAGGAAATCCAAACAAATACAAGTACAGGCAAGCAACTGGTCAACATCTCTAAAGGAGAAATAGGGAAACAGCATTACAACTTATACACCATCTCTGAAGCCTGAGGTTTACTTCAATTCTGTCCCTGCAAAGAAAGGGAAAAGGCTAAAACCTCAGTTAAAAAGTGATAGGTCCAAACCATACAATTGAGAGCTGAGTTTTGAAAGTATCACAATTCCAGAGTAATGAGAATCCGTGCTTTTGGATCCAGACAGCAAACATGTCACTCCTGACCCAAATCCAGACTTGTACGAACAGAGTCAGATGAGTCTGTATGGTTTATTCATGTATATATTTATACACACACACATATATTTCTCTTTGTTTCTCTTCTCACATGGTTAAATTCATAACACAGCATCACATCCAGCACAGCAGGTAGACTTGATGGAAGCAGATGAAAAAGGACAAAAATTTACCATTAGTTTTACTGAATAACACAAACCCATTATCAGGGCTAAAAACAAAATTACAAATAGTTTGTCACATCCCAGTGGTCACATGGAATTCTAAAGGATAAATCAAGGACAAAAGAATCAAAACATCAGTGATTCTGCTGGAATATGCTTGAAGCTATTTAATAGCTCTTGCAAAAAACGGGTTGAAGAAAAACTGTGTCATTCTGAAGCATTGTGAATGGATAAACAAACAAAATGACCACCTAGGAAAGTCTTACATAGCCTTTATTATTGCCATAGCAGCAATAGTGCTATTAAATACATACAGTCTTCTATGGATATTCATATTTAAAGAGTCAACACCCAGTACTTTTTAGACTGCTTCATATCCCTTTATTGCTGTTCTAGTAGGAGAGAAAAAAAGCTTTAAAAACTGACTCATTTTCAGATGACCAGTTTCAGATAGTTATGAGCAACACAAATGAGAAACCATGACAAGGGAGCAACTCTGCAGAAAAGGAGAGAATAAAATGTTACTCTCTACTGCCTCTTTATCGGTCCTCCCAAATAGGTGATAAATTTAAGTTCTTTTCAGGATTACAAAATAAAGCCCTTTCAGTAAAATTTTATAATACACAAATGGACATTTAACATTTGTATGCAGAGGAATTATGTAGAGAAAAACCAAATAAACACATTCTTGAAAATTGTAAGCAATGCAGGGAAGTCTGGGTGGTACAGTATGTTTTTATTTTCTCAGAGAAGACAGTATGAGATTAGTGGCAATAATAGGTAGTTTCAAAGCAGATGTTAGAGTTCAGTCCAGTTCCATCTGAACTCCACATGCTTCAGTGGACAGAAGCAAAAATGCTTTAGGATGAGGTTGTGCAAACCACCATGCTATTTTCACTTAGATCACTTATGTCAAGAAGGTTTTGCTAAGCTCAGTATTAGCTTTGCATTCTGGACTGAGTGGAGAATCAGTACAATACCTTCTGAGATCCTGAAGGCAGCAGCCCCAAATGAAAAGGATGTTATTTAATCCAAGTGAAATGAGCCACAAAATGCAAACTTAATTGACAGCTGTTCACCTTTCATCAGGGTGCCTCGAAGAAACAAAACTGTCTGACTGCTGTTTAATTTTACCTGACAAATTCTTCAAGAAGCTTCTCCTTAGTATAGCAGAAAGAGAGCAAATGAGCTATTAGTAGACAGAAGTTCTCCAAATGCTCTTCTTACAACATACCCTAACTGGTAAATTAGAAGAAATACTGTATGAAAATACTAAGTTTTGTAGAAGTATATAATTACCAGACTTATTTTTTAAAAAAAGGTATTTTTTACATGTTATGTTCTAAGCTATATATACATATTTTACTGCCACAAAATATAAGGATAACAATGTTGACATTTGCAAGAGGGTAAGTCCAAGTAGAAAAGTTACATCTTTGCCTGAATCTGACTTTCTTGGAAACCTAAATGCTTGGGCAGGGTGGTAAGAAGAAGAGGAAGGTTTTTCTTGTTGGCTCAAGTCTTACTTAAAATCCTCTCAGATATTTTTTTTTTTTTTAAATGTTGGACCTTATCTTCAGTGAAATAATCATTTAAGATGATACTTTTGAAAGGTAACATTTTCCTGTAATTAACTGGAATTATTAACAGACTTAACAGTCTGTTAAGAGAGATTCAAGTTTCAACATGCATGAAGTGCTGTAGGAGTGACTCTAAGGTCCCCTTAATAACTTGGGATCTGTAAGGCTGTCGTCCCCTTTTACATGTGGCTTTCAAACATTAGATAAGGCCATGAAAACTGCCTCTTTGTGATGGGAGAGTCCTTGAGGGAAATACTCTGCAAATGATTCCTTCCTGTATTGTTGCAAAGCAGCCTAGAGAAGGAAGCACCAACAGATCTCAGCTGAAGGATTTGGTGGCTGCATCCAAACTTGAGACTTCAAGCCCCAAGTCTGGAAGTTTTCCTGAAGGATGTACAAGATGGGTGGATTCAGTGACAGGAAGGTGTGTTCTCTTTTTCCTTTTTTTCTTTTCCTTCCTTTCTTTTCTTCTTCAGTGAGTTCTTAATCTCTCTCAGATTTCTCTTTGCTAATACAATAACAGCAATATGTCTTCATTTACAAAAAAATTAATAGTGATATATCTACAAAAATGCTGGCAAGATGTTTTTCTCTCCCTCTGTCTTGTTTGTTCCATTATTTATAGCTCTGCTGTACAGAGCAGAAACCCAGCCTTAAAGCCTGAGTTAAATCTTCAGTCTATACTGGCCAGATGGATTTAAATTAGGAAAAAAAAATCCAATTTATTTATTTTCTCTGAAACAGGACTTTATGTTCCTCATCTCAAACACTGGATCTACAGTCCAGGATGCAGTTTTTGAGACCTACTATATATGAATTATGAAATGGAAGAAAGTTATGTAAAGATAGACAGCGTGAACTAAATGCTTACTGAAGGAGTATGAATGTAAAAACTTCAGGCTGAAGGAGCATATAAGACACAAGAAAAGTTAATAAATAAGAAAACTCAAGAACTTCACCCTGTATTTGACAATAGAACTCCTTTCTAAAAAATGTGTGCTTACACTGAGATATCGACTCAGAGGTAAATCCTTAAAGGAGGAAAGACATTTCTTAATTTAAATTCTTGATGAATTTAAAGTCAGGAGACCAGGAAAGGTGAGAGTCAATGTCAACTGAGTAGCCAGGGTAATATACAACAATGCCTGGCCTCCTGGTTGGAAGGGGAGCATTTGGATGTAAAAAGAAAATCTTAAGCTATTTTGCAGAGAAGAGGCTTAAAATTGAGGCCTTTTGAGAACATGTGCTGCCAACTGAAAAAGGGAGTGCAAGCAGCTTTTGAAAGGCAGGATCTTTTCCAAATGCAAAGCACATATAGATGCTTCTCAGCAGGGGAAAAAAAATAAAAAAGCTTAATAAAAAGTACCCTTATCAACATTACATACAGAAGGGAGAATAGCTTGCTCATTAGTTGTGAAAGAATAAGTCACAATATATGCACTACCTAAAGTGTCTAGCAGTCAGTCTGCAAAGGACATTTTTAGTATCTCATCACAGATTTTCTGCAATGAAGTACACTGACACTTGTACAAGCAATATCCTGGGCAACAGAGAAAACAAACAGCAGACAGGATAAATCAGAACCAAGTTCAAAACTGAAACGTGCTTACAAAAAGGGATGTTGTGCTTGAAATATATTAGAGAGTGCTAAAAAGAAAATAATGGAGAACTATTTCAAATCAATAGCATGTAATAAAAATATTTAATTTTTATTATGTGATATGTAGATACACTTAAAAGACCTCATGTGTAGTAATCATTATGTAAGGATGCACATTATATGAGATATCCAACTATATGATGTGGGTTGTGGAGTTTACCTCCTTCAGGATGATCATAATGGACAGGCAGGTTCCACTGTAACAGGCTTTGCCAGTTCCATAGTTTTCAAGATCTCATATCTGGCCAAGTAACGTTGAAAGCAGCAAAGAACAATTATGCCATACAGTGTAATTTTTACTTCTCAGCTAATTGTTGTCAATTGAGTAACAGTGCATAGAAGAGCTGCTTGGCAGCGTTGCCCACTCAAAATCATGGTTGTGTTCTTGGGTTTGGTTTTTATAACTGAGAATTTTTATAAGTGAGGACTGAGAATTTAGGTCTACCAAAATGATAAATCAGCCTTTTCAGAAAAATCTGAGTTATGAAGGAATGTCACTGAGAAGGTTTAAGTCACAAAACAAAGCCACCAAGGCAAGACGATGAGATAGAGAATAGAAATATAATAAAGAAAAGCCTAAAAAAATACAGCTCAAAGGAAGAAAATGGGTAAAACACAGCTTAAAGCTGAAGAAAAGCAGTGAAAGCCTGCCCTCAGAACAACCTGAAAAGAGCAGATTTCAGAACTGTAAAGATTTAGAAAAACCAAAAGAGTCTGACTTGATACTTTAAGATAGAAAAGGGAAACCTTTTCAGGAGTTTGTAATACAACATTTGATTCTACCGTGAATCTGATCTTTGCCTGAAGTATGGGACAGAAGGGGGAAAAAAAGAAAGGATATAAAGATGTAAGAATTAAGGCCTAAGGTTCCAGTACATTTCAAAGCAGTGTTGATCATCTGCTTGCCATGAAGTGCTTCCGTCAGTACCCTCTACGTTTATCTTACAAACCCAAACAACAATATAGCTCAAAAACCAGTGTAATATGAATTTTTTCATATATTCATGCATATTTTATAATTTCATATGATCAATATAGAGTTAATTATGGAATAGTCTTCCCTAATAAATAAGATCCATTACTTGCTATGGAGCACAATCCGGAGTGCATGCATCTCCTGCTGAGATTGTAGTAATTAATTTAGCAAACTTTTCTAATCTATTCATTAGATTAGCTTTAAAATCCCTTATAAAATATTATCAAGCATCAGGTAAAATAAGCACTTCTTTAGGACAGCAGTACTAACACAACATTTCTTATGCAACTATTTCAGATCCTTAAAAACACTCAACAAAACTCCAAGAAAAACTGAATGTGTGGAATGGAAGCCAGTACTAGGACAGGGCAGGAGGGGAAAAGCAATGCCAAATCTGAAGAATTCATTGCAATGTTGGGATCTACAAGCTCTGTCTTCTAAGGCTCTCCCCATTCCCTTTCCAGTTCTCCATCTGCTCTTTCATTCACCTTCTTCCTTCCACAGAGAAATAAGAAAAAGTAGCTGCTCTACTGGAGTTGCATTGGTTCAGGCAATTTTGTTCCTCATAGAAGCATGGAATGGTTTGGGTTGGAAGGGACTTTAAAGACCATCCAGTTCCACCCCTGCTATGGGCAGGGACACCTTCCATGAGCCCAGGTTGCTCCAAGCCCCATCCAACCTGGCCTTGGACAATTCCAGGGATGGGGCAGCCACACCTTCTCTGGGCAGCATGTGCCAGGGCTTCACCACCCTCACAGGTAGGGATTTCATCCTTGTATTTAATCTAAACCTGCCCTCTGTCAGTCACTATGAGTAAATCAAGGATCAATTTACAGACATACTAAAATGAGCACGGGCATTTTCTAGTCAGCAAGATACTATGGAAACAGCCAAGTATTTGAAATTGCAACGAATGCGGGCAAACCCCATACTAAAAAAGCACATTCGCTATCTCATGTGTAGGTTACTTTTCCTTTCCTTTCTTTCTGAAATTACTATGTTAATGTCTTTTACAAGACTTTGAAAAATCTACAATCCATTAAGATATGAATAACAAATCTTACTTTGTCACCAATTCCAGTACTACAGAATAGTTCTGCTTTCAGAAGAAAATGTAAAGAGGTAAAGTTCTGTTTCTGACAAACAATGATCTGAAGGTATTTCAGATTATTTTGCAGAGATGTGGCATACAGCTTTGAATTACATATATGGCAATTTAGTACTTCAGTTTAGTTGAGCTCCACAGTACAGTGATTCCACAGTCATTGTTTTACAAAAAAAGGAAATATATATTTTTTTGTTTTCTTTTTTTTTTTTTAAACTATGGATGAAGTCATGTTGTGAATTGAATATCAGTTCAAGGAAATAATCTTCCAAATTATAAATCATAACCAGACATAGAAGAAGAACTAAAGACACAGACACAAAATTCTCTCAAGATTCCCTCATTTTTGTAGAGAAATGATTTTACTTGCTTTGATACATTCCTAATGTAGTGTGGAAATGGGTTTACTAGACATATAGTGAGCGTGTCATCTGGTTACCTGCCAAGGAACCTAAAAAGTCCTATTCAATGTATATTTTCAAGTCCCAGTGAAACTAAATATCTGTTACCTTAAAGGGTCAACCAAGGGAACAGTGTCAACAAGATTCTGGTTATTTTCATCCATGTAGGATGAATTCCTTTTGTTCTGTGTGTGTGCCCAGACCTGAACAGGTATTTAGTTAATCCCTAATGAATTACAAACAATCCCATTAATGGAGGGAATAAGAAACCTTTAACCTCTAGTTGTCAGTTCAAATGATGTCTGGGTCCATCTAGTCAGCAGCCCTTTATCACCTGATGGCTGAGAGATCATGTGAATGAATAGCAGTGGGTGAATCCTCTTTCTAAAACATAAACCAGACTTGTCAGAGCAAGGGTAAGGAGGTTTATTTTAAAGAGTTATATGGGGTAAACTTCCCAGAGCACAAGGGTACTTGGAATATTTAAAGGGAGCAAAACATACTTGCATCTCCTGTACTGTAGTGAAACATAGACATGTTTCTATTTCTGAATCTATTTACATTCTACGTGGCTCTGTGGTGTCACTCTGCATGGCAAGGTGAAGGATGTCAACTCGATATTAGGCTTTGAAGATACTTTCTGATCACTTGGAGGAAGTGTCTTCAGAGGCCTCCCTGGTGTGGAGAAGAAAAAGCACACAGAGAGAGAAGTCACTAAAGGTCACCTTCCTCCTTTGCCACAGATTGTTTGTGAATATCACGGGGAGTCCCATGGGGTGAGATTCATTTTACATCTGTCACATGTATTAACACCTACATTTCAGGTATTTCAGTCCAGACAGAAGAGAAAACTAACCTCAGAGTCACAACTCTAAAAACTGTGTGAGAAGAATCGGTCCCTCCAGAAATAAGAATAAAAAAATATTCTACCTGTGAAAGAAGTCAGATAGAAATAACCTTCCAGGAAACACTGAGCACTTTGGAACCCTTTTTTGGTTTTGTATGTCTCAGAAATGGCTGCCAGGACAGGTCTCCCTTTTATAAAAAGTGTGTCACGATGCTGTGTAAAGCTGTGCCAATACCTCACAGAACTTAGGTGCCATCTCACTTAGAAATCTAGTGAGACTTGTCAACTAACTTGTCAGGACAGGCAGTTTTGTAGACAAACAGAAAGTCTTTATTTGTGATTTGAATTTTCAGGCCTAGGAAATGGAAAACATATTTGAAGCTAAACAGCCAACATACCCAGTCTGCAAGTCTGGACTTCCTGTTAAAGCACTTCAGAACTGGCCTCTGGCTGTTCCACACCTCGGACAGTTGTTTTCTGGAGAAAAGGAATAAAAATAGTTCTCTACATCCCTGGGATGCTGTGTGTATCACCTCTTGTGCAAAGGTCCAAATAAGAGGTGTTATATGGCATACAAGAACCTGATTTGCATGTGCTTACCGTTGTGCTATATAGACCTTTCAAACAGAACACTGATTCATTTAATTAAGAAAAACGTGGGTGTGATGAAGTGGTATCATTTTATGTACGTGTGTTGCAACATTACACAGTTATACTTTTAAAACTTAACTTGTAAGATATATTCATGCACATGTATCTTTTAATTTTTTAATGAGTACCCTTCCTTAAAGTTTATGGTTATTCCTACATTTTCTCTTCCTCCACACAGCAGTGTAAACTGAATTTAGAACACTTGGAAAAATCAGCTGCCTAATTATTAAAACAACTCATTTGTTTTTAACTGTTCTAGCCTCTCTAATGCTAAAGGCAAATGTTCCCTGTGCTTCCATGGGAGCAGAGTTAAAATTCAGAAGAGCACTTTGGAAAAATTCCATCCCAGTTGGGTGTTGTTCTACAATATCTTTGTCACATACCAAATGAATTTATCTTGTGTACAGCATGCATTATACAACCTCCATGTACAACAGGGTTGCCAGTGATATAACTTGGGGGAGAAAAAGGTTTAGGAAAGTCAGCAGGAAAAAAAGAAAAAGGCAGGGAAAAGATTCAAATGTGCAGATTGGCTGGCATTGCAACAACATTTTGAGAAGCCTTTTGCAGAGTGGAAATTCATCTTCATACCAGTGCTTTTGGAAAAAAAAAAAAAAAAAAGACTTTAAATGCTTTTGATAGTGGCATTGATACAGCACAGAAGTCTTCATTTGCCCCATGTCTGAGAGCATTGCCCACATGTGAGATAATGAGCTCCAGCACCTCTCTGTGCATCTCCACCAGTACAGCTACCACCAAGGCAAAGGGCCAGTAGAGAACACAGTAACTGGGGAAAAAGAAGGACAAAGTGTTTCCTGGTCTTATCCCTTTGAGCAGTTCTCCAAAAAACCACCACTTGTGGTCTGCATTCATGCCCAGAGGATTGATGCCTATCAATGACACCAGCATGGCAACAGGTACAAAGTACTGAGCTTTAAGTTAGGAAGCTCCAAAGAGTTCAAGAGCTAAATGGGACATAAAGAATGAGCTATTTTATTTTCCCACACCCTAATATATGTTGTCAGACCTCTACAGTTACATTTTCTTTAACTGAGGCATGAATTTCAGAACCTAAGAATAACAATATTCAATAATATTGAATATTCAGTAACAGTATGACAGCAAAGCTGCAGCAGGTTCTAAGATTACGTGACCTGTACATGAGCCTGTGAATTATCCCATGGATCCCTTCTGGTAAAAAGTTGTCTTTGTTGCAACTATTTGTATTAAAAAAAAAAGTTTCTGTCAAGATCAATTTCCATTGATTTCCATCTGGTCCTCTATGTATTTTACACAGTGATAAGAAGTAGACCTGTTATTCACACATTTGATGCCCAAATATGTAACATGAGGTGAAATTCTTTAATGCTGTTGTACATGTGACACTTCTGAAGGAAATATATGTATGTACTGGGAGAAACAACAGGGATCAAAACACATTTGAATTTCTGTTTTGATTTACGAACCTTTGTCTACTAGAGCAGTCTCACAGGTACTTACTAATCCATAGCTAATGTGAGAAATCAAATAATTTGGATGAATGAAATGAGAATTTGCAGTGATTTTCAGTCCCATACAAGCATGCACTTTATTAGCCATGGCCTGCATTTATTTCACTGGGGAAAGAAAACCCAATATATGCAAAGCGCCTCCCTTCTGCACCTTTCATCTTTAATTTCAGAAAGACTGTGGCTGATGGGAATATCACAGCTTTACAATAGCAGATGTCCTCTCACAATTTTTCTGCATAAGGAAAGCCCTAAGAAGTTGATAACACATCTATGTTAGATCCCGAGTTTTGCAGTCAATTTCCTCACCAGACTCTACTGCTGCTCCTCATCACCAGAAGGATAAGGGAAGGAAATACCTTAAGTTTCCACTGCAATACAGAGTGATGCATGTGTGAGTGCATCTTCTCTGCATATCTTTGTCCTTCTGGGAAGAAACTAGTACAGTTCTGGTGTAGCACCACAGGTCTTTCATGACACCTCTGCTAGGGAAAGCAGCCACGACCAGAAAAATGTGAGGTTTGCTCTTACCCCTCGTTTCGACAGCGATGCTCATGAGGTCATCTGTGGTGGCTGGAAGACCATCTCAGCTGTAATGGCATTAATAAGAGTAATGACTAAGATGATTTAGCTGTTTGCTTCATATGTAGTGGGTTGCCTCCTTGGATGATAAAAATATTCATTTACCTCCTTGTTACCCTGAAATAAGTTTCCAGAACAAGAGTGTAACTTGGAACTAGAATAGCTTCAAGGTTAGACTGGTTTCTAACACTTGTGTCTGAGGGCAGCCTGTCAGTGCATCCTGTAAGAGTGCCAATAGAAAGCTTCTAAGCACAAAGTTATGCAATATTCATAGAATTGTGAAAGATTCTGATTCCTCTTACCTCTGTGGTAATACACCTCTAAATTGCAGCTGCTGTCTGCAGTCATCTTGGCTACGCTTCAGTATTGACACCAAAACAAGGATCTCAAATTTTTTATGCCCTTTGATGAACTAAAATTTTTAAAACCTCTCCCCCTAATCATCACAGCAAGAGAATTAAATACTTGTCTATTAGACAACTGCAACATATTCCAGGTGCTTAATGATGAAGATGATCAGAAAACCTCATGTGTCACCTGTCTGACAGGAAGAGAAGATGAACAAATGGCTACTAAACTTATATATGACTCTCTTGACTCCTGTTAGTGCCTCTGGATAAAGCACAGTAGAGAATATAGGACACTATAAAAATGTGTCTAATCAGATAGTCCAGCCTTAACTGTGTAGGATTTAGCCATTGTAGCTAAAAACTTTCCATCTTCTCTGATTGTACTTTGTGAGATGAGAAATATTGAAATCAATTTGCAATTGAGCTGTTTTGTATGTTCATGGAGTCGTAAGTTTGAAATTGAAAGGAATTATCTTCAGTGTTGAGCCATTTAGTCAATACTTTTCCCACTGCTGGATACTCTTTGCTGCAGAACTTATTTCTTCAGCAAAATTCTGAATTGGCTGTACTATGTGCTTTCTGTAGTCACTGTAGTTCTCCAAACCCAGAAGGATGATCAAACATGAAAGGATTCTTAAAACAAAAAGATTCAAAATACATTTTAGGGTAGCTACTCAATGATGAGTCCCAACAGGAGTCTGTGCTAATTATTACATTCCTGCATAATCTAGAACTGGAAGAACTTCCACTGCTTTGGGAATCTTTCAAAATAACAGGAGAACTAAAGGCAGACTATCCATTCCTGAGATTGTTCTTTACGGTCCTACAACTCATGAAGTATGTAAACTTCATGGCTCAATATTTGATCTGCGTATCCAAAAATGTCTTTAATTTATCTTCTTTTCCATTTATTCTGTCATCATTCTGTTTATGTTTTTTTAATGCAATATCCAGATTTTTTTTGTACATGGCAGTTGGAGCTTCATATGGAAGATTAAATTTGCAGATATCTGAGCAGTTGCTTTATCAAAACCACCATGAGACAGGGGGTTTTACACAGAACCAAGGAAGGCTTCTTTTTGAAGAGGAGTCATATATAAAAGTTTACAAGTCTCCCAGCCCCCCAAAGTCATGTTGTTAATGAAAAGATCTTTAGGATCAAACAACAATCATCCTCCCTTTGTAAAGGTTCATTATTTAACATGAGCAATTACAAAACCTGAAAGGAGCTTTGGGAAATACAAGTTTAAATACCTTGGAGCCAATGAGCTGAAAACATTTTATGCAGTGGCTGCAAAAATATCAAGTCAGGCATATAAATTGTCTAAAATACACATTAAAGAAGTCCTCTAAGTAGCCATATCCAGAGCAAGAATTACAAGTTGGCTGAATCCTGGTAGAATGTGTAAGAATATGGATGAAGCACTTCGTAAGGTGTAAGAATCAATGAGTTAAGCAGTTAATGTACTGTTGGCCTCATGAATATGAATTCTGATCTGAAGAGGAGACTGGGAAGAAGGTGGATTAAATAAACTTGATGGAGAAAGACATTTGCTAGGAATTATATACTCTGATATATTGAACCATGGAAATCAATAATGTACTACCGAGGCAATGAAGACAACTGATGGAGCACTAGCAAAAACCTGGTGTAATTGGATAAGCATTAAAACAAGCCTTGTTGGAGTCAAATGAATGGGGAGAGGTAACAAGAAGCACAAAAATAAAAGCTAAGTAATAGTGAAGTATGAAGCATTATCTGGGCTGATTGTGAAACATAGCAGAGTGATAAAAGGGTCATCGTGCATGCTGAGAAGGCAAAAAGTGATCTGAGAATAGGAAGCTAATGAGTGCCGTAGATCACACAGGATAGGAAGATAAATGGAGGGGTGATAATACAGGCAGCTGGGGAGGGCATTAGCATAAAGAGGTGATAATAGTATGCAATTGGGAAGGGAGACTGTAAAAATCGAAAGATAAATCTGACAATAAACAAGTACTAATACACTCTGAAAAGAAAAGGAAGGAAAAAAATCCTTCCATGTGCACAGACTTCAGAGAACATAAGTGTTTTGTGATGACAATGGTTCCGATTCGATTCGACACTGTGAACAGGTAAGTCATGTCTTGATTTAAACAGAAGCAGGTCCTGCTATGAGCAGCATCTCTGCAAAAAGCCATAATGCCAGAAAAAGAGACACAGCTGGTTGATGTCTGGGAATATTTAGATGCCTTTGCAGACTGGGCCAGGTGTGATCTCAGCTGCTCTGCAGCCACTCCAGAAATAACCCTGTTCATCTCTGTTTTAACTGTGGTAGCTGAATGTGAAATGGCACTCTAAATAACCAGCTGGTTAAAACTGTTTTAAGGCCTTGCTATATTCTGAAAGTTTTAAAGTCATTACAGCAAATTGCTGTGTACCATTTTTTTTAACACAGAATATTAAAAGTACCATGGCTTACGGAAAAAAATCCAAATAAAAACCCCCACAACCTGAACATCTCCACATTCCAGCAAACAAATTTTGAATCCCAGTCATAAAAGAGATGAATAAATCACTTAAAAACAAAAAACTCACAAAAAAACCCCAAACAAACACAAAACCAACAAATAACTAAACCAATTGAAAAAAACACCTGCCCCAAAACACAACCCATTGGAAACAGTCACTTCAACAAGGTCCATTTTCTCATATACTCATGCTACCTGAGATTTAAATTCAAGAATAAATAAATAAAAACCCCTTCTCAGCTACCACTGTGTTATGGATTTAAAATCTTGGAATTTTTCTTTCATCTACCAACCCTGTGCCTCA
>VXBX01005679.1:21993-73964 GCA_013400415.1 Scytalopus superciliaris
TTTTTTTTTCTTTTTTTTTAATTAAATTATAGTTCTGATTTATAATCTGTTTGTGAATTAGATTCGTTTCTCCTGCCAGTTTATCTTTAAACCAGGACACACTGTAGTTACTGTGTCATGAAATCTGCACTCAATGAACCTCCTAAAAACTTATTCTTGCAAGCCAAAAAGTATCACTGTGGGATACATTGTCATTATTGGGTTTTTGGTCAGATTAGGGGAAGCAACACAGCCAGAAGTGAAATCATTCTTCCTGCTGTCCTACTTTTCACAGAGATGAGTGGTTTAAATTCAAGCATTCCTTCTAACACTAAGTCTATTCCACATGATTAAACCCACAACAACTGATAGTGAAAGACAAACTATATTGATTGAAGAAGAATTTAGAGATATTTTTACTATGTCATGCCATATATTTCTGTACTGTAGCCCTGATATGCAAAGCAGAAAGGATTTAAGGCAAAAATCACCTGCTCCAAAATTCATGACCTGATCATGCCCATGGGTGTTCAGAAAGGTGAAGAGGACATGGGCATAGCCGGAAACAATCACTCCGGGCCATGACTTCCATACACTGATTTAGAAATTCAGTTGTGCAGAAATGCATATGAATTCAGAACTGGAGTATTTCCAAATTATCACCACTGCTTTAATTCTCCTTCCTTTTGACAAAAAGTGTAAGACCTTTGCCACTGAAATCACAGCAAAATACCCAATGACTTTGATGAAGGAAATGTAGGTCAAACACTGCATGTCTGAAAGTACCTCTACTAAACATCCTTAGTAAGATTTTTATCATTTTGTGGATCACTCTTTAAGCATTTAACCATGCAAGTGAGAACATTTTGTCATTTCCAGGAAGAGCTTGAACACCTCTAGCCAGTGATTTGAAGACTAAGGAGAGTTACAGCAGCAATGATTTCTTTTTTTTTTTTTTCCCCTTGGAATATTCAGATATCCTATGTACATCTTTCATGCACTCTGTCACTGTTTGCTATTCACCAATTAATTATCTTTTACAACAGTTGTAATTAATTCCAAAGTTTATGCTTTTTTTGTATGTATGTCGAGATACTAAAGGTCAGACTTTTCCTTTGCAGAAAACAATGACCTTAGCAAGCACATAGAATTTAATTTCATATGTATGTGTGTCCATATATAGGTGTGTCAATGTGGCACATATACAAACCAAGTCTTGAAATAAATTTAAAGATGAGCTTTTGTTGCATTTTGTACTACAGTAGCCAGTGGGTATGAATGAAGAGATCGCAACAGGCCTTTTAAAGAAAGTCCATCTCCTCTGCCCTGGATGAGCTTCAGCTCTAAATAAACACAAGCAAAAGGTGGAGAAGAAAAAAGGAGAATTGCAAAATGCTGGTTAGAGCAGATAAGCAGAACTTCTCTGCTTTTACTTGACTAACTAAATGTATGATTTAATTAGAAGCTATTACATTGTTTATACTCAATACATAGAGAGAAGCAACTCACATCTGAAGAAGATGTCTTAGGTCACATGTACTCACCCCTTGGAGTAATCAGGGCAATCTTCAAAACTTCAGAGCCATCTATTGTTTAGATTCCCCTTTGCATAAGATTAATTTAGCCCCAGCTTTCCAGGGTTCTAATCCAATGCCCTACTAGTTGGATAATTCAACTTCTCATCATGACATTTCTTTGATTTTGCAAGATAGAATAAGATGATAAAGGTTTTGTGAGAGTGAATTCTCTCAGGCTGTTCCTTTAGGTACAAGAAAACTGGGCATATGTTTTATCTAATTATATTCAGCCAGTGCTGAGGTATAGAGAATCTGCACATGACGCTTCAGTTCTTGATTGATTACTTTCCTAGACTGGCAAAGGAGATTTCTCACCCTGAGATGAACCAATTCCACTGAACATGCTCCAGTAATTTTCTGCAGAAACAGACTTAGTGTATGAGGGCATTGGCATGTTTTATTTTTCTTTACTTTATTAAACTCATATTTAATACTAGAAAATCCCAGCTGCTGCTGTATGCCAGCTAATACACAGGATCATTTCCATTTAAGTGCTGAATCAGATATCACCCACTAAAACTATTAAAATCTCATTGATATCACTATAACCAGCATTCAGGATTCTAAGGAACAGGTAAAAAATTAGAGATTAAAGTACATATGCCTGCCTGCATTTCAAATTATGGTTTGGGGGTTATTCTGCTGAAGGATACAGAATCAGACTGATCTTTGCCACCACAGCTATAAGAATTGGGTGATGAACAAGCAATAAGGTAGGGAAAAAAGGGGGAGTAGAGAATTTGAGAATAGCTTTATGGGTCATTGATATGAAAGCTACAGGCTGTGAAAGTAATGTACTGATGGATATTTTCCCATTTTCTGACTTGACAAAGATTGTTTTGCTTTGTTTTTATAATTGAAAATTGGGTATATTTTTACACTATTAGAGTGTACACCAGTATGTGTCATGCAAGGCAGAAGAGGTAAAATGATAATGACCTTGAAGACAGAATTTCAATTTAGAGGAAGCTCTTTTCCACTTTAATGACTTTTATAGAAAGTGTAGACAATAGGATTTAATCATTCAGCACTGTTACTCATATAAAAGTGATGGCGACTTCTAAAGCACTTCACTTCATAATAGAGCATCAGAAAAAGTGTTTGTATGCAGTAGAAGGCAGAGGCTGCTGTAGCAATGGAAAAGTCAGGAGTCTTTTCCTCTCCAGAGGTAAATTCATAAAGATTGTCCTTCAGTAAACACTGTAGTAAAATGCTCTAACTTTGCCAACTTTTCACATTTGTCCTGTGAGTGACAGAAACTGATGAGATATATTTGGTAATTAGGGATGCAATTTCAGTTTTACAAGATTTATGAGTATTTGATATTAAATGCCCCAAACATTGGCAATGTCATGTCTTTCTCTGCAATTATGCCAAAGCTTGAAGGAATCTAAATCACTCACTATTCCCATACCACTTGGCCATATTTTATAGAATTTCTCTACTAGGAAGTAAGGTGCCAACATTTTCATCATGGAGTTTTTCATATTCAGTGCCTCTAGATGTTGTAAGGGGATGTTTTTAAGTGGACAGCTGTTTCAGAAAAGCAAAGGTGAGTACAACCAATGCATTCAAATTTGCATATTCCATCTATAAGTCACAGGAAAAGGACAAAATATCCCATCCCTGCCCTTTTAATCACTACTGCTTCTCAATGTGTAGCTATGGAAGTGCACTTGTTTAAGTTGACATATGTAATCAATTGCACTAAAGTACAAAAGTGATATTATTTATTGGAGTGGTAGGCAGTCATTCATAAAATCATAAAGTGGCAGTCACTTTCTTAATTTTGTTAGCCATGGATAGTCAAGTCTTATTTTTTACTGGTCAGTGCTGGGCAGAGGGAGGAGGTAAGAACAGGGGGGTTGCACTCAAGATTGTTGCTGAGATTTCTTACTGGAGAGAGCAGAAAGAAAGAACAATCACTTCACAAACAAAAGCCTAGACAAAGTCATTATGATCCTCAGATTTCCAGGCACTGCAGGCAGTGTCAATGAACACCAAATCCAAGCTCCCTGGCAGATGCCAACCCATCAAGTTAAAGGAGCAATTCCTGTGGCTAGTAAAATAAATAGATTGAGTATCTCTCTATATAACAGTATATATCTATAAGGATATCTATATAGATATCAATGGGGTATAGAGGGTAAGCTGTATGGGCACTTAGTGTGTTCAGCTGGAGAAGAGGAGATTGAGGGGAGACCTCGTTGCAGTTACAACTTCCTTGGGAGGGCCAAAGGAGGGGCAGGCACTGATCTCTGCTCTGTGGCAACAGAAGACAGCACCCAGAGAATGGCCTAAAGTTGTGTCGGGGAGGATTAGGTTGGATATTAGAAAGAGGTTCTTCACCCAGAGGGTCATTAGGTGCTAAAACAGGCTTCCCAGAGATGTGGTCACTGCACCAAGCCTGGCAGAGCTTGAGAAGCATTTGGACAACTCTCAGCCACATGGCGGGATTGTTGGGGATTGTCCTGTCCAGGGCCAGGAGTTGGACTGGATGATCCTTGTGGGAACTTTCTAACTTACGATATTCTATGATTGAATAAATTGCCACCTATAGACAAAAAAAACCAATCCAGACAGTCTCCATTTTTCAAATCCCCACCTTCCTCTCTGCTGAAAGGCATTTGTGGTTATATTTTCTCATGTTCGCTCCTTGAATGTGTCACTGTGAGAGACATGAGATTACTCTGTTAAGACTGCTGGAAATTCTGATCTGATGCAGGAGGATAAGTTTTCAAACACTCTTTTCTCATTTTTTTTTTGTCAAATTATGGCTTTATATGCGGGATTTGATTCACATTTATTAAAATGTTCACAATGGGAGAAGAGAAAATACACAGTGACAAAATATTCTGTGGCAACTGTTGGCTTGATGTCAGGTCAGCTATTAAACTGTGAGGAGCTAATCAATACAGCTCTAGCATTACAATTAAAAAGATGGAAAAGGCACTATCTGCTACAATTTTTTATTTATATGTTCTCAGTCAGATGTAACAAATTTAACTAAGGGTGAATCTTGGCTCTTTCATCCCCTCACAATTTCTTTTTTTAATTCTTTTGAATATGAAACTAATAGTCTTTTTCAAGTTTGAGGCCGGAGACTACTCCCAGGAGTTGACATTTATTTGTCTGTCCTTTCATGCAACTTTGGAATGCTCCAATTATTATATCATCACTTTTGTACTTCCTTTCCACTTGAATTTCATATTCTATTATGTCATGGTTAAAAGACATTTGCAAAGTAATGTGATTGTCTGTCTACAGGCTCCCCCTTTGAGAAGGCTCCCTTCTGCAGTTGAACCATCCTACTGTTGGTTGCGACACCTCCCAGAAAACACCATCAGCTAATAGGTCCTGCCTCTTCCCAGGACACACTTGTTATTTAAAATCATTCCATATGTGAGAAAGCATGTTTCAAAGACCAACCCTGCCACACCTGTTTCGTTTTTCTTGTTCCCCATGTCATGTCTTGAATGTGTCTGGATATTAAGACACCAGTTTGAAGCTCTTATTTTAAGTTTGGAAGCCAGATGTGAGACAGAAAATGATGCTAGTAAATATAATTGAAAAGAAGTTTAGGAATTTCATTAAATTTTCTTTTTTTAAATGTATTTTGCCAAAAAATGTTAAGGAATAAGTCACAGCATATGTAATCAGATGTTTGGCACTCTGTTAAGATGAGACGAGGATATGATAGTGGAATTTCAGCAAATCCAGTCTTCCAGTTAGAGTAGGATTGCTGAAGATCACATAAGACACAACTGTATAGAGAATCTGTGTTCCTTCAGAACAAAACCAAAAATGAAACCTTTTTTCCTGAGTTCATCCAGGTGACCAACAACTTTACTGAGAGTAATAGTGTTTGATGTTGCTGTTTATACTGCTGAGCACTTGGGGCTTTCAAAGTAATTGAGGTAACAGTTCTGATAGATGCCATTTTGTCAAACAGAACATGACACAGTCCAGCAAAATCTTCACCACAATTTGACTTAACAGGATCTGACATTTGGTCCAGCACTTTTCAATACAGTGCCATACCACATGAGAGACTGTCACTGCACTGTCCAGAGATGGGGGCTGGGTTGTTGTGATGACACTGCTCCTGGCTACAGCAGGTAATTTAGCATTTAGCTGGACTTCACACTGGTGATCAGGGCCAGTTCTGCTATCCCAAATATTTACACAGCTGGAAAAATAGAAGAAAAAGATTCTATGTGCCTTAGGGTTTGGATTCATGGGAATTTTGTGCTGCTTGTTGCCTACATGATGTTAACTCCAAAACAAGACTTTCAGCAGTAGCACAGCTTAGGTTTGTGAGCAGTAGGACTAAGTGTCAATCCTTTCAAACAAAGCAACACTGTTAGCCTGAGACAACTGCTTCATAACATCAAACCTCACCTGATCTAAGCCAGCATTAGAGTGAAGAGACCAGTTTCCCTCACTGTGTCATCAAGAGATTTTTTCCTTCTTTCATCTTAATACATGACATTTATACATTGCATGCCCCTTAGGCCTGAACCCTGCTAGCTCTTTCTACAGCAAAGGCAGGAAAACCCTGTAATCCCCCATTTAAAGGATTTTTCACAACCTTTGCCAGAGGAGGATACTGTTCATAGGAAAATGCTGAACTCCGCAAGTGCAGAGGAAACCCAACCTATGTTCAGTTGTCTATCAAAAACCAAAAGAAACGGGGTAATTTTGGCTACTGATCCTCTCCAGGAGCTGTGCTGACAATGGGTTTGTGCCTCTGCATGTTGAGAAGAAACAAGAGCATTGCCAGCAAACCACTGACAGCAACTCTGCAGGGAGCAGAACTGCAGCGTGGGAAGGCGCACACGCTTGCATTGGAAGGCGTTTGTATTCTCTCTTGCTAATGTTTATGGCTCTCCTCCCACAGTGCATGGATTCAGTAATTTCTAAACATTTCTCAAGAGAAAATCATACACATACATATGAATATATGCACTTAACATGTTTTCTAATGAGGGTAAAAGCATTGCAGAAGACATTCCCCTTCTTGCAGAGATGCAAATGACAGGTCATATCTACACTTCAGTTCCTCTTCTCTCTACCCCATTTATATTTTAATATTAATTTACAGCAATAGAGAAGCATATAATAAACCACTCTGTGATGTACACTAGCTCCCATGCATTAACGTCTGCTTTTATATTCAGAGAGTTATTAGAAGGTGTAACATTCCTTACTCTTTACTACTGAGAGAAGAGCTGCTGACTATCTTAGAGCCAAACTTTAAACCTTTTTCTTCCAGGAAATAAATTGCTCATCTACCTGATTGTTTTACTAGGTTGACTTTCTGCCTTATATTCCCTTGAATAATTAATTTCATAAAGTAACCTGCTTGCATGTTCCTGTCACTAATGTGCATTTTTCAGTTCCCACTACAAAGGATCATTTCACTGAATGATGGGAAAGAATTATAGGGAGGCAATGCCACATTAGAAAAGAATGAGGACAGACAAAACCAAGTTTTGTTTTTAAAAATCAGTCATTTTTGCTGGCGCAAATTCTACCTCACGTCCCAAGCCTTTCTTATTTCTCTGAATTCCACACTGGAGGTTGTCCCCAAGATTTAAATTTTGCCTAAGATTAAGGAAAATGCCATCAGGGCACTGGATAATTTTAACTTTTTGAAAGGTTTTCTTTATTCACCTTGTCACATGGTCCTTCAGTCCTATCTATCTCATCATTTAATGCCTTTACCTTGTTGCCATGCAGTGAACAACACTAACACTAGTTGTGATTATGGTGATTGGATTTCCTTCTGGTAGTGTACTAAACCCAAGAAATCTGTGTAACATTGCATTTTCAGTTGTTTGTTTTTTGTGGTTTTTTTTTTTCTTCCATGTAAAAGTAAAGATTTTGCAAAAAGTTGCTCATGAAACAGAGATTCAAAAGAGGACAGAAAAAAATGAAAAACTGCAATAAATGCTTCTCATGCCCCTTTCATTGCTAAAAACTAATTACTAAAAAAAAGAAAATAGTCAAAGCACATATAATCATATCAGTGTGCCCAGTAACTGGGATGGCACTGCTGCCTGCAAAGCAGTACATTGTAAAAGCATAACCTGATGTTGGAAATACCAAAACATCCACCTGAATGATAACCTGAGAACAGAATCTTAAGTTACCAGTTGGCATGAATACTGCCAGCATCCAAATCAAAATGGGAATCAGCATAAGAGTTACAAAAATCCTCATGAACCAACATGAAATTCATGATCATCTGTTATCTATGTTGGAGCAGAACTGTTGCAACATGTAAAGATTTTCTTCTTCTAGTAATGGTTTTTTTCAGACACACACAGAAAATATGATGCGGCCTAAAATCCACAGTTTAGCAATATAGTAACAGTGGAAATCATTTTGCTTACCACAGGATTCCAGATGAAATCGGGATTCCAAGCAGATATTGTCCTATTTTCATGAATAACTCATTTTGGCAGAACTTGTTGATGTATGGATTCAACCCATCACAATGCACAAACAGCCCTCCTTTAATAATTTACAACACTGATGTTTGGATTCTAGTTTCCCCAGCTGCTAATATGTATCTCACAGTGGGGTAGAATGGATGCTCTCAGTTTGCTGAACTGTGAAATCAAATAGATTATGATATGTGTGCATGAAAAATTAAAGATATCAAAATTTGGATTCTCATGTGTGCACTGCAGATTCTTAGTACATTTTAGTAGACCAAATATGCTATGCTATTGTATCAAAAAACTAAGGTTAGGAAAGATTTTTTCTAATTCTGAAAAATTTTGAAATCTTTAACACAGTATTTTTCTAAAAGAAAAAAAGAACCACAAAAATAAAAACCAACCCAAATAAAAAATTGGCAAACAAGCAAACAAACAACAACAACAAAAAAAGCTATTCTTTTTTAAAGTACTGGTTTTGGAAAAGGTAGTTCACAGCACTTTGGGATATAGTTAATTGAAAGAGTTATGATGGTAGAAAAGAAGGTGGTGCAGGAAAGATCCTTTAGTACTCCTCTCCCTCCCAATAAAAATTTCAATTCCTTTAAAACTTTTCAACAGCCTGTACAGACTCCATAATTCCACTTCCAGAAGTAACCTTTATGTTGAAGAGTTGAAAAAATTGCTATTTCCGTAAGACTTCATCATCTAAGCAGAACTATAATTTTATTGTCAAAGTAGCTGTAGAGTACACGGTGCATAAAGAATAAAGTGTAAGGTTAAAGACTGTATTTCCTTAGGCTGTTAAAATACAGAAAATGAATTAGCTGCCCAGCTATTCTGAAAGTAAGGGAGGACACATAACCAATTTGTAATCCTCTCCTTATTTTATGCTTTTAGAAGATCAGTGTCTTCCTCAAGTATTGTTTTTTGGTTGTAGTCAGGATTTCCTCAGTGTCACAGCTTAGTTTAACTAAATCACTATCAGAAAGCTTAGTGTCCCCATAAAACTAGTGTTGGGATGCAGCACTAATAGAAACCTGCCTGTTACTTACAATGGAGCTGAATATTCACAGAGGGCTCCCATCACCAGTTCCTCATCCTCTGCATTTTACAACTACATTTTCATATGACTTTGAATAGTTCTATTGTGGTCTTTTAATGCATTATTTGCAGATTTTATATATCACTGGAGAAAAAAAGAAGTAATTTCCTTTTAAATATAAATCTGTAGTATTACTTTGCTACAGTTCATTTAGTAATAACAAAATGTGTTTTCCTGACTTCTTTGGGTATCAGTTTGTTTTGTTCCTAGAAGCAAGTAGCTCAAACAACAGATAATTTTTTACCATGTTGTAATACTGCAGACACTTGAAATGGTAGACAACCTTTTTATGTCTTGACTCATTTCTGTCTTAAAATGGGGGAAATGCTTATGTGCTTTTATATTTTAATCAAAGCTTAAAAGATAAAAGCTACTCACTTTGACATAAGAAATTGGCACCAACTTGTGTCTGACTCTTCTTAGAATGACCTATCCTGCTGACAAAAACAATTAAAATAATATCACTATTAGTTCAGTGCAAAAGCTTTCATCCTGTAAGAAGCAAATGGAGACAAACAAAAGATTTAAGTAGCCCACAAGTGACTTTAACTTCCATTCACATCTGATCTTGGCAAATTTTTGGTACTTTCATCAACAGTGTGTTCTAATCCCTTCATGAAAAAAACTAAATACTCTGTCCCTTCATATGCCTCAAAAATCTCCCTTGAATAAAGTGAAATGGATTAATATACATCTTCCTTGGAAGATGCAAAAAACCCTCAAAGAGGTTTATGTAAAAAGATTTGTGAATACAAAGAACTGTGTATCAAAGGATTATAAAGAGACATCAACTGAAAGAGTGGTTCACTGGTCATCTCTCTCAAACCTCGTCACACCTCTGACACAAAACAGCTGTAAAATAGTTATTTGGGAATGCCGAGCAACCTACAGAGTTCGAGAAACAAAAAAGCTAAAAGCTCAGTAGAGAGAGACACATCAGTAGTAGCTCTGAAAGAGTAACAAACGTGATGTTTCTGTCAGTGGCAAAATCACACAGAGACTCAGTTCAATACATGATTCAGGGTGATGCTGTGCAAGAGTGTACACAGACAGCCCATGGTTTGCCTTGTAAACAGCTAACTTGTACAAGCAGACAAGATACTCCTTTTATTTTCCATTACTGATGCAATGAGATCTGTGTTAGGAGTGTCTGTATAATCTGGAGGTCAGATAGCAAAACACATCCAGACAGAGGAATAATCTGAAAAGCAAGGAATTTTCTCTCCCCATAGTTCTTGGTCTTAACTTCCCTCAAGAAGTGATTTAAAGTGTCAGTAACAGAAGTTTCTCCTGAGCAATTATCAAAGTGAGTGAGTTTTTCTACTTCCTGGTGTACCAGTCTGAGTGGTTTTCGGTGATCCTGTTGCTCTCTGGTCTCTCCAGTCCCTTCTCTTGATAGTCAACACAATTCCCTTTGCCATTTTGCTGTGACTGACCAAGAGAGATGGATAGAAGTCATTCAGGTTTTGATAAAAGTTGCACAGTCCAAAGATGCTGTGCTTAAGGAAGAGAGCATATGCTGAAGGGCACTGGGTACAAGAAGGAGTTGGTTGAACTCCAGTTTCAATCTGCCAAGTTTGCTGAATAATTTGAGAAAGTCACCAATAGCAGCCTGTAGATTTGTATGTATTATGAAATTTAAAATTTGTGCCATAGAGTTGTGGGAACTTCACTGTGGCATGCAGACAACCCAGTGAATTACTGCAGTGCTGAGATTACAGAGCATGCACTTGTGAAATGCTAACTCCTGTCACATTCATTTGAGAAACCTCAGCCCCCAGTGTGCTGCATTTTGATAATCGCATCTGAAATGTCACAGTGGGGGCAACTGCCCTGTAATACATCACTTTTCTGTTTAGTCAGAAAGCGATAAAAAAGGGCACAGAAATATAATAGATACACCCTTCGTTTTTAACACTTCTTTATAGAGGAAAAAGAACCTGTAAGGCCTTCCAAGCCATCTGTTATGTGAGCATGTCAGGCTGTTACATATGAGAGACAGCTTACTTTTTAATACCGAAAGAAATTTATAGGAATTATAAGCAAAGTTCCATTCAAAACATATGGTGGTAGCCATAATACACCTGTTTTAACACTCAGTACTCATTACTTTTTGAATTTAATAGTTTGCCCCTTATTACTCTTTTTAGCTGCAAGGTAATAATCAGATGTGTTTTAGCAGAAGCAAAATGATTCAACCTTGAATGAAAACAAATTACACATTTTGCTTAATAAATACATTGAACCTGAAAATATTATCTAAAATCCTAAAATATTATAGTAGTACAATTTTCTTTGAGTGCCATACTATTTATTCTGAAAAAGGACAGAAAATTTTTACATGTAAATAATGCAGCTGTATTACTCAAAGCTAACACATTCAGCTTTTCTAATCCATTAAAAAGTGAATCATTGCACACTTAATAAGTGGGTATCTACAACACAAGCACAGACTCTTCTGTTTATCCACGATCCCACAGGTCAAGGGGCTGTGGACTCAGGTCCCTTTCCCAGTTACTGTCTCAGGCCTCAGGTCTTTCTAGGGAGGTCTCCTTACTGTCTAGGACAACTTGAAATTTAGTATCAAAACATAAACCCACACATACACCCAAGGTCGATCCAAAAGTCTCAGGCAGGGTCTGTACAGAAGCACTCCCACCAAGGTGCATTCAGTTCCTGGGCACCCAGACCCTGTATCCTACCCCCTGGTTAGTCCAATCTGCAGGTGGCAGCACATAAAACACTAACAAAAAGAAAAAAAGCATTCACACACAAAAACCACTTAGGAATAATTATTATTTTATTAAGCAGACTGTGGTGGTCAGGCACAGGGCTCAGCAAGAAAAGCAGTGACCAGCACTTGTTAACATACAACCAACACCCTTTATCCTGCCCACTCTCCATTTTCCCATGCCCATACTTTTATCCAGCCTTCTCTGCCCCTTTGTCCACCCAAATTAGCAACTCTGCCATAATTACCTCTTTTGCCTTGGTCCCAGTTTTGCTATATCCGCATCCAAATTTCTAATGTGTTTACCTAGGCAACCGTGGCATTAAACTATATTGTGGATACAGTTATCTTGCTACCAGTCCCTTGTAATACCTATTTAATCATCCAAATTGTACCTGTTTCTCTCAAAACTCTCCACTAATTGACTAAGAGATCCCTCTATTCATGGTGGCACTGTCTGTAACTTTGACCAACTTCTCACTCTTCAATAGAATTTAGATACTGATAAAGCAAACAAGAGCCATTTCTAGATGAAATTGAGTCAGTGTTTGATGGTTAAGGTTTTGCTTTGGTTCCTTTCTTCCCACTGTTGATGTCATTGGAAAAAAAGGTTGAAGCTTCCATTGAGATGTAATTTGTAAAACAAGAGCTATTAAACCCCCAAACTTTTGGATTGGAGAATACTTTTAGCCCACTGAAAAATTTCTGCACTAAGGCAGAAACAAGTGGGAATGTAATAGCCATTAATCCCATGGTCTGACTCCAGGTGTTGTGCTAAGGAACAGGGTAAAAGCCTCTTCTCTGAATCAAGCCACCCCAAAGGTGACTCTCACACAAGCAAGGCTTCTCCTCTAGTCACCATCTGACCATCTCTTCTCATTATTTCAGCTTCAAATCTGTCATTGAGCAAGTTGTTTCTACAACTTAGGTTAATGGGATTCTTAAATGCATTTTATCTGAAATGAGGTTAACATCATAAAATATTTTAAATTAAATGCCACTCTTGGCATGAATATCACTGTTAAGAAAAACAGTTTGCAAATGAAAATATTACTGTGATGCTAGCAAATCTTATTATCAGTGACCAATCCAACTTACCCCTGTTTTAACACAAGACAAGTTGCCCTCTAAAATATTATCTTTACATTGATTAAAGAGAGAGTATAGAAAATTACTGTTAAGTTTTTCCAGCTTTGGATAGCTACCCTAATATGTGGTGAGATTACTTCTGTCCCTAGAATAGAAAGTGGTCTGTACCTATGTATTATGAATTCATATCCTACTCTTCTTCAAGCATTTTCCTGCTCCTCATCTGTAATTATTTTCTCAAGTGCCTTTCTGACAGAAACCACGGCTGAACTTGCTCCTCACAAGTAAAGCCCCTTCACATTATCTCATGTAAGATACTGCAGGTGTAATTTCCCTCTGTAAACTCTTTCAGCCCAGAAATCCATTTACACTTGTAAAGTCTCCAAGTATTTTATGTGTACACATGCACTTAGAAATCATAAAAGCTTAAACAAGTGAGGGTTGAAACAGATCTCTGGAGAGCATCTGGTCCTCATTCAAATAAGGCAGTGAGAGGCTAGGGAGGGTTTAAGAGGTGATCATTCGTAAGAAACAGCTCCCTCAGACCAATAGAACCCCTTTATAACACCATGAATTTAGGATTCTGAGTTTCTCCAGCCAGTAGTAATTCTCCTGGCAAAGTGGTGTTTTAGCATCTACAATAATTACTGCTGGTGGGTGCAAACCACTGATTCAGCAGTTGCACAGATGAATTCTTTCCAGACTCTGTGGTGTTCTAGAAACACAGCAAATGTTCCCCTTAGCTGCAAATGATTAGTTCTCTGACCTTTCTTTGTCCATCCATACAGCATTCTCACATATGGGAGCATGGACTGGAACTAGGCAAGCAAGTGCACATTTTCATGAATATTTAAGATCAAAATTCCAACTAAACATTACTAGGCAAACTTTCCGTCCTTAGTTTATATTGTGGAAGGAAATGCTACATCCAATTTCCTTTCTGCTCTAGATTTACACTTAAAAATACAAAATTTTTCTATACAAACAAGGAAGAAATTGTTAAAGCTGCGTAAAACAGGTACGCATAGAGATACATACCACAATATGTCTCTAGACTATTATATTCCTGAATAAGAATGTTCATTGACTATGATTAGGAAAGAATAATAATAAATCAAATAATTTTGTCCTTCTGTTAGCAAGGAAAAAGGCATCCACCACCCTGAGCAATTTTGAAGGAGCAGTAAGGAATATTTAGCAGTCCACTTTCAGCATCATACCTGGAGGTTTCCATTAGTTATCCTACTGTTGCTCTCAGGAGATGAATAACTGATTGTTTAATTGGTTAGGCAATGTCTTGAAGAATTACTTTTTAAGCGGAAAATATCACAATAGTAATTCCACAGTCACAAAAACCAATGTGAAAATATTTCAAAAAAAGCAATTACATAACTGTCTCCAAATTGCCATCATTAGTCATTCCCATCTGAAAGCTTGTTCTTTCACGAAAATGCTCAGAAAAGTGTTTGCACCTCAAATTACTGTTTATTAAATGACTGGAGAATGTCTGGTGGAAAAAGGTGAGCTGGAGGGACCTGCAATTGGATTTTCCCTGCACTAAAGATTTCTGGAAAGTCATATGGTGAATGCCAACGTGACCCTCCAGCATTTGAACCAGCTCAAACATGAGAAATATTGCTGTACATGGATGATTCAAACCCTGTATCACAGCTGAGCAGTGACAGATTTGAGTTCCTTGTTAATGAGTTATACTGCTTGTAACACCTGAACAGGCTTTATTTTTAAGAGGACCTATTTAAAAAGACCACTGCTGGCTGATTTCTAACAGATTTACCCCTCTTATTTAATCTATAAACCTGTAACACAAGTTACAGGAACTCAACAATACAATTGTTACATAAAGCTATATGATCTGTGGTTAAATGAGAGCGTGCATCCTGTGGAAACAAACTGGGCTCTCCTGCCTCTCTGCTCGGCGATGAAGAACTGATTTTTTCAAGGGTCAGGTAAGGCAACATAGAACCTGTGTGCAATCTGGACTACATTCTATTACTTTAGGTTAATTTGGTAATAGACAACCACCTATACCTTCTATGAGTATGGCTCACATCGGTGACTTAAACTTTCTTGTCCCTCTCAGGCCAGACAAGGGCATATGAAGATTTTTAGTCCCACAGAATCCAGTTCCTTGGGGATATATAAGAGCTTCAGGTATTTTTCAAAAGCCACTCTCTGTTCTTGCAAAACTTTTCCCAAGTATTTTTAATATTGTACAGACAGATCACTTTAGCAGAGGAGCATTTCAGTCTGGCTCTTTGAAGACATGAGAAATTCAGGAACTTATGAAATATTCTACTGAGAGATAGGCCCGCTGTTTGCTTTCTCAAGTGTTACAACATTTTGTACTCACACGGTTTTCCCTGTCATATAATTTTACAGATTACATCTGCATTTCAAATTCAGCATCAGGGTACCTTCTGCTGAGTTTGCTGCAGGCTGGTATACTTCCTTGAGGCATTACTTTTTTAGTGTTCACAGTAAAGTGGTCAGCCCTAATTCTTCTGGCCATCAGTAAGAACTGTACCTGCTAATCATTCCTGTGTAGTGGAGATGTGATTGACAACCTCAATCCTAAATGAAACATTCAGTTACACTGTGCTGTGAAGCGCAGTCTGCTAGAAAATAGGGCTGTGATCCCACAGAGACCATGGAGTGTAACTATTATCTGAGCTGTGACTGTGAGCTGATGTTGAGGAACCTGTGGGATAAACATACCACTTCAGGTAAAACACTGTAGTAATGAACACAGCACACCCTGAATATACCAAACTAATTATCTAGTATATACAGAATTTTCCCCACTACAAAGTTTTCCTCAGTCATTATTACTTTTTACTTAAGAATCCCCTGACATGTTGTGGTAGAAAGAGGAGGACACTCTGGATTTGTTGTGTAAGCACATTTATCCCAAAGCTATACATACATAGGTGGATCAAGCACAAGACATCTATATATTTGCAAATAGTACAAAGAGATGCACACAACAACAACAGTGGGGTTTTGTTTGTTTCTGTGTGTGTGTGCAGAGGTGTTTGGTTTTGTGAAGTTTTGGTGTTTATTTGGGTTATTTTTGTTTTGGTTTGTGTGTGTGTGTGTGTGTGTTTGTTTCTTTAAGATCACAGATCTGTCTCTAGATGACTTGCAACAAACTGAGCAGCCCTGATGCCCTTCTAGTCTATGTTGGTATTACTAGTTGTAGGCAAGATTCACACTCACAAAAATTTTAAATAAATGCAAACAAATGATAAAGCAAGATTTAGGATAGATGTAAACCATTACATGAAGCTACACCACTAGTTCCACACAGGCAAACTCAGCAGAAAAGTGGAAATCCAGCAGAAAGATGTTCTCCTTATCTTTTTGTCAAGCCCCCCCAAGGGATTGCAGTAGTCTCACTTTAATTGGCTAAGAAAACTACTAAACTGTACGCAGTAAGCCAACTTGTAGCAGAGACAACAAAAACTTTTGTCTTAGCTTTCATGTGAATTAAAGCAGGCCCTAGGTGAGTATTTCTATGTTTATTTCCTCTGCAGGTTTTATAATAAAATCTCTGCCTTCCAAAAGGAAGAAATATTATTTAATCTTTCAAGGGTATTAAAATTCAAAGCAAACAGCAAATTCACATTTGCACAGTTAAGAATCTACAGAACTAATCTGAAGTATTCTCCTGCTGACACTTCTATGCTATGAGATTCTATAATGAAATAAAGTGTATATTTTTGTACTCTAATTGTTAACCCAGGTGTACAACACTGACATCCATCTTCAACCTTACTTATTGCTTGAAATAGAAGTATAGGCAGAAACGAAATCCTCAGAAAAAGGGTGAGAATTTTAATTGGAGTTCTTTTAAAATATTTAATTATGTGTGATGCACATTTTGGAAGAAAACGGGGATTTATGAGCAGAGTTTTACCACCTGTACCGCTCCAGTATATGAGATAATGCAGAACTCCTAATTATTTTTACAGTTCAAGGAATATAGAAAGATGCTGTATGTCAGCTTCACATCTGACTGTAAAATTGCTTAGCCCCAAACACTTCTCATTCTGAGACTAAGATTATTGAATGGATTGTCATATCAAACAACTCCACACTTTGGGAAAATCCAGATATCCATTTTGTGTCAAAAGGGGAACTGAACTCTTTGCCAATACTCCTGCCAAGTGGTCAACCAGAGACAGGTTTGACAAGTCATCACTCAGTTATCATCTCACTGAAAATCCCCTAAATCTTGAGGTTTTGATTATGTTATCCATGATCTGTTCTCTCTGAGACTGAGGGAGAGATTCATCACAGATTGATAGGATTGAAGGACTCAAGGAATCTTGCTGTTTCTCCTCCTCCAAAGCAGCATCAGCTGTACCTGCAATTCTTCATGAGTTATTTTTCTAACCTGTTCTCAAAAGTCTCCAAAATTGGCAGCAAGGCTGCATATTTTCTAGCAGTTCATTATAGTAGTCCTTCACTTTTAGTGGCTCTTTTCCCTCCAATTACCTAATATGAGTTTTCCTAGTCCCCAGAGCCACTGCTTTGCAAGCAACTTCTGATGAGTAGGGAAAACTTTCTTCTAAGTCCACATAGCAGAGATACTGCACTTACTGCACCCCATCACATTAACCCCCTTTTTAGAGCATTGAAACACCTAGAAGGACAGATTGTGTTAGACCAAATAGTAATATTTTCTTTCCAATAGCTGTCAGTGACACATGGGTTAGGAAAATCCTGTAAAAACTGAGAGAGACCTCCCTTGAACTATTCTCCAAAATTTCAGCAACTGCAGTCTGGAGATTCCTGACACAACTTTCAAAATTTGTACTGTTTTTCTAACCTGTTAATGTTTTTGGATTGCATAACATCTTTTGTTAGATCTGCAGGCTAGTTATTCATGACACAAAAAGAGAAAGTTGAATAATCATCCCACAATCACCTTCTCTGTACTATTGAAGACTTTATATTCTCAAATCTTTTTGTATTTCATTAAAATCACATTTCAAATACAACAGACTCGGGTCATTCTGTCACTCCTCATAGTTAATGGATTGCAGACCCTGATTCTTCCCCAGAATGAAGTGTTCTCTGTTCTTCTTGAAATACTACCCCCCCAAACCATAATGCTGGCACACAGGATTAAGTGTTAGAGGATTTCTGTCTGTTGCCTCTCACATATTTTTGGACTCTATTTCTGTGTCAGAGTAAAACCTTGCATTTTTCTGTAGTTAATAGCATCCTTTAAACATTTTCAGATTGCATGCTAAAATTGGCAAAATTAATTTGAACTTTTGTTCTTCATTCAGTGGACCTGCAGTCCTGAAAATCTAATGACCACAGGCTATAATCTATCATCCAAGAAACTGACTCCAGTACTGATTTGCATCAAATCCAAGAACTCCAAGAAACTTCTCTTAAAATATTCTCCTGTTTTGATAATAAATCTCTGATAAATGCTCTTCATATTTTTTCTCAAGACAGTTCTGTATCCACCTTGGCATATTTCAAATTATATTCAGGGTATGGATCCCTGGGCTGCTCATGAGAATGTCAGGTGGAAAGATTTACTAAAATTGTTATAATTACTTACTAAAAGGTGAAAACTCCTGCTAATAGAACTGCTGTTTCTGACACTCTCCTTTGTCTACAGCGCTCATTAATGTGCTGTAGACGGGAACTGGATCAATTGACCTAAATCCATAACAATTATTCATCTCCTTGTTTTCATGGTAGTGATAGGAATAACTTATTTTGCTACCTTTTTTTTGGTTTGTTTTGGGGTTTTTTTTTGTTTGTTTTTTTTGTTTTTTTTGTTTTTAATTAACCTGAAGCTAATCAACCCACAGCTCCCAAGATTTCCTTCTCTGGTACCTCATCTATTCCCCAAACTGCTTTTAGAGATTGTTGGTAACTCTTAAGTATGTACAATGAAGTTTACTGGGTGCAGATGTTTAAAAGCCTCTAAATTACAATTAGAAAATGTTAATGTATTCTGTGCTGAGGGGCTGTGTGTTTCTCAGTGGCTGACTCTGGGTATTTTTTGCCCCTAGAATTAAGATAGATGACGGAAAAAAGCTGAAAATGCTTCACCCAAACCAGAATATTTGTGTGCAGTTTTTTACCCCCTTCTGAATATTACCTGGGTACTTGTAACAGTCAGGATTAAGCCTTATCACTTTGGAGGTTTCTGTGTTTTGAAGTTTTTATATCCCCACAAGTACTTTGCCAGCTTTTCTATTAGTACTTCTTTACTTGTAATTCTTGATGTACCTTGGTGTCTGTATCTCTCTTCTGTGTTTTGGCTTTTCTCATTAGTTATTTTTGTGTTTTCTCCTGTCACTTCTCAAAATGACCATGCATGTATGCATGCAATACACTGGTGTGTTTGTTAGATTTCTTTGTGCCCAGTTACACAGAGTTAAGGTAGTTTAGCTTGAGAGAAAATTTAAACAAGTAATAAAAAATAAAAAACCCTCAAACAAAATAATGCCACCAAACCCACAAATAGCAATAAACCAACGATTTGGCTCTTTCAGTTTCAGAATAAAAGCTTTTTTTAAAAACTATTATTCTGATACTTCAGGCTGCAGGAAATAATTTTTAAATCTCATCATTTAAATCCATCACATCTTACTGTTTCAATCCATTTGGATTCTATTCCCAGGTCTCTGATGCAGAATGAGATATAACTCAGTCATTTAAGGTAATAGTAGAAACTTAAAGCATTTTGACAACATCAGAACAATTGGTTTATTTTTGGGGTGTTTTTTTAAGCCATAATTACTACATTGGTAGTAAATGTACCTTTGGAGGCCAAAAATATCTCCTGTCCATTCCTCCCACACACAATTTCAAATAGTGTTAAAAAAAAAGAGCACACTTTAAGGAGAAGCAAAATTGACTATGATACAAAAATATTATCTCTAGAAGAAGGATGAGCTCTTGGACTTAAACTTAGTGTGCTAAGAAAATGAATTATAGGATCATCAGAAAAGGAGTAGGGAATAGCATTATGCCATTATATAAATCCTGACCTAACTTTTAACTCAAAAACTACATGGGTGTGACCTGCCATCCCAGGAACAATACCAGATCACTGGGAAAGGGACAAAGAATAACCGTGAGGATGTATTGGAGCTGTGGTCATTATTACACCATCTCATACTGGAAAAATACGAGGCAGTAAATGAGGTAAAGGTATAACATTGTGAGTGATAAGGAGGAGAAGAAGAGGGAAGGACTGATGTTGGCTCCTTCCATGAAAGAACTAATGACCACAGATTGATCCAACTTAAGGGGAAAGAAGAGAAAACAAAACAGAAGGCTGACTTTTGTGTATTCACCCAAGCTGGGGAATCCCTTTCAAAGAAGGCTGGAGAAGCTTACAAAGATTCCAGCAGGGATTGTGTAAGGTTTTGAACACAAAGTTTGGTGAGGATTGCTACAAAAACAGCAACCACTATGTTCTCTGGAAGAACTTAGAAAATTGCTGAGAGCAGGGCACACTGGGTATGACAATTTGATTCCTCTGATGCACCTGCAACACCAGCTTTTGGCTGAAACATGATGCTGATCTCAAACTTCTCTTTTCCTCTGAACACACAGCTTTGTTAAGCAGCTACACTATAACATTTAATCTCTTGCATTTCACTTCTTGGCTCCATGGCAGAATCTCCTTTTCAAGCCACCAATGTTGGTGCTATTTTCAGTATTCCCATTCTTTCAAATATATTAATATCAAGGTGCATTTACAAAGCTTGTTATCCTAATTCTGTATTCCAGCAATAGATTTTCATACAATTAGTAATGGTTGGGACAGTAAGATCTTCTTTTCCACTAGCATATTTCCTGATTTCTAATAAAGTTTTTAGATAATTTTATGACATTTCTTGTAGTGAAGGCCATGTCCAAGGTCTCTCTCTGCTACATGGTTGCCTAGTTACATAAAGCTCATTAGGAACATCTTGCCTTGAACACTCAGAATAAATTTGGTTGAAAAAGGTAGAATCCAGAAGTTATTACTGCAAAGGAAGCACATAGGTATGTCTTGTTCCTTCAGGAGAGCAAACCCAAATTCCACATTAATTAGTTGCAGTATAAAGCAAATTTTATCTTCAGTGCTGGATAACTGGTTAAATGTAAGATGGAAAGATTTTATGCTTATTTCATAAAAACACTCAGTACTACTTTCAGTGTGCTGGAGTGAAATTTTTACTATTGAATTTTTTTTTTATTATTTATTATTTAATAACATTTTCTTTATAGACTTTTGTGTCAATAAGCAAGCAGTTTCTGCATAACTTCATTTTTCACTAAATTGTCTGTTCTTGTTCCTGATAAAACTGGAACACCAAAACTAATAAATATTGCTTTATTCCCATGCCTCCAGCATTTTCAGAAGCTTTACATCTCAAGTTGGACTGATGCAACAAGAAAATTCCCTGCACAACTAAAATACATTGCAAATACAATCTTCTTTATCCAACAGCCTTCTACCTTTTACAGGAAGGTGTTTATGATGAGAATAATTAAAACATACAATTCACTTTTTGTGTTTCCTCATATCTAAAAAAAAAGAATCTCTGCTCTTTAGAATGTTCCCCCACCAAAATCTACATGGCAATTAATTTATTAATTCTATTAATTTTCTGCAGTGCAAACTAATAGATAAAGAGGTGATGACTTGATTTTGGGGGCTTTGGGATATTTTTTTTTTCTGATAACTGCAGTGGAACAGATTATTATAGATAGGACTTCAAACTATACATCAGATGGCACAGCTTTGCATGCACAGCAAGAAAGCCACAGGCCAATCTTAAACAGCAGGGCTTTTTTCTACCCGTATTATCACAACTTTAAATTCTTGTCTTTGCAATCTTAATAGACATTTCCTATTTACATAAGCAGTGTATAAAAATAGTAAGGATAAACTGAACATTTTGTCTAAAAAGGGAAGATCCTTTTCTTCCTACTCTCTCTCTAAGTCATCTTGCCATTTATTGCTCATTAAGAATTAGAAACTATGCCATATGCAAGTTACATGGCAATGACACACATGAAAATCAGTGGGGGAATACGTGATTAATTCCTGCCCAGTCTGCTTTGAAGAGGCAGGTGAGTCTCAAATGAACAAAGGGAAACTATTTTAAGATATGCATTGTAGCATCCCTTGAACTGAACCCTTAGAGATGCACCTGCTGAAGATACAGCACTGCCACCTTATGTCACCACAGAAGAAAGGGTCACAAGCTGTGAAAATGATTAAGCCTTTCTTCCTTTGTTGGTGTATGAGTCAATACTGAATTATCCTCATGCAAGACCTTCTTGCTGTTAGTACACTGACCAGATCTCTATCTAAATCCCTCCTCATGCTTCTTCCCTCCCACTTCAGGTTCTGTACTAATACACAGGGAAAAGCCCCAGGTACTGCAATATAGATCTTGAGTGATCTCCGCTATTTAGGAAAAAAAAAAATTAAATACTGAATATAAAACTTTTTTTATTTATTTTAAATTAGTATTTTTTGTTTTAATTCCCTCCCTTCCACCATTGGCAGGGGTAAGTCAATAAACTGAGAAGTGATGGACAAGGAGAAGGAACCTGGGCACAGAATCAGACAGCACATCCACACACACAGCATACAAAAGCAGTGCTAATTATCTGAGGCACAATGCAAACCTGCATCTCTGGAACACACCAAAACAGTAAGTTATTATCTAAGAACCTTTTCAGATTTAAAAATTTGAGCTAAAAAGTAACATATTTGCATTTTCTTAGAAGTGCATCAGTAGGGATTTCTTCCCCCATCCCCCTTAATCCAGGCAAACTTAATTGGATTTAGATTGGCTTAAAAAGCAGCTTTGACTTAGTTGTCTACTTATCTTCTGTTTAAAAATGTTTTGATCTGGAAAATATACATTAATATTTGCTTCTTATCCTGTCATTAAGAGCCTGATTTTGCTGGATTTCAACTGAATAACATGACAAATTTGAAAGCAATTTAATTTAGGTTCCCACTGGCTTTAGATTGTATTTGTTCTATTTTATAAAAACTAGCACTTTGACATTATAATCCATCCCATCAACAAGGAGTTTCCATCCTGCATCTCTTTTGTCAGTAAGCAATTCAACTAACTCACTGAATTACTTCAACTAAAATATGGCTAATTCTTACTCCCCTCCCCAAATTCCAGAAAACCATTTTGATGGAGGTGCTTAAAAAGTGTATTCATAAATTAAGCCTTTCAGCTCCCATTCTATGTTACAAATATTCAATCCTGACATCTACAAGTAAAGTTCTGCAATCTAAATTACTTTTTCTTTAAGTTACCATCTGTATGCCTCTAATTGGAAAAAAATACAGTAGTTCTAACAGTGTCTGGAGAAGATCTAAGTATTTCAGATCTTCTTAAATACATATTTATTATACAGTTGTTTCTGATTTTTAGTGCTTAAGACTTTTATTCTTAAATTTCATAGCCTAACACCTACCAAGAGATTAACAGGATCATGCTGAACTTCTTTAACCCTTACTCCTGAGACAGACGATGTTGGATTTTCCTCATTGTATATGAAACTGAGGAAGCTACAGGACATCAGCTGACAAAACATGATGGGCAAAAATGGAGGTTGTCTCAAACTAAGACTCAAATTGTTTGAATAGGACATTCATGCCTGCAGCTTGATAAATGCTATTACCTTCCCTGCCCATTCCCTGAAAAATTCTCAGTAGAACTAAATTATTGGGTGTCAGTGTTGACTATCCCTATAACAAATGGACCAAGAAGTCTCAAACACTCTGAATATTTTCCATTTCAGCTATTTCCAAGGAGGGGTGCAAGGGAAGTATTTCAGTTTGTATAAAGTTTTTGTTTTGAAATAAGTATTGAAATAACAAATTGACATCAATACTGGAGTATTTTTAAAACTTTATAGGAAAGATTAACCTGAAATACTATCCGTTCTTTCAATTTGCTGCCTTGCAAAGGTGTGAAACATGGATCTTTTTCCCCACTTAAACACAGAAGACTGGGATGGGAGCAGTGTCTCTTATCACCTGCTAGTTTAGAAAGCCACTGAGCCAAGGGTGATCCTCCTTTAGAGTCGGAGCTTTCACATTTCAGTTTGACCAACATCAGTGCTATTCTTGCAACATTTTTGGGAAGCAATTTAATCTCTGATTTACTTCCCGTGTGTAAACAAATTCTTTGTGAAACTTACTTTTCAACTTAGTTAAGATAATTTTTGCCATGAGGAATTTTCATTATACCTTGAACAATCTGACTGTGGCTATTACACACTACCTGAATGCTTGAACAAATAAATTTCTTTAAATACTTATTTCAACATGCACCGTCTTAGTAGTCTGAAGATTTAATCAGGATCTTAAAACATTTGTATATTTTATATTATTATTGTATATGACTGTATTTACACAAACGTTTTGGACTCCAAGTCCTTCTGATTCATTTTGTTTGAATTTATCTATCCTTGCACTTAACTCTTGACAAAATTGCATCTGCTGAATTGCTGGTGAGTGGTGTAACAGCTGGAAAATGGGTTGCTCTAGGATGAAGAACTTATTTAGGGAGGCTTCCAACAAAACTGTCACACCTTTTTGGAAAGTTTCAGCTCCAGTACCACAAAATGTTTAATATGAATTATTGTCAGAAAATGTCACACAGTTTTAGTGAATGTTCCTTAGAAGCTGACTTTTTCTTCCCCTAGTTAACTGAGTCTTTGCCTCTTTGCTTTAATTAAAAGAATGTCAGAATCCTTGCCAGTATTTAACAGATTTGATTCTCCTTAAAAAATCTGGGTTATCATCCTTCTGATGCTTTACAATGGGAGTAAACTCAGCCATTGCACACAAAGACGGAGAAAGAAGATTTGGTTTCTAAACCAGAAATTCACTTAACAGAACAGTCAGGATGTTTCCTTCTGTCCTGGCTTACTCCTTTGCTCAGTAACCTGGGGACACTATAGTTTCTCCTCTGTAACACAGTTTTATCAGGAGCTTTCAGCTAAGATAGCTTTCACAAGTGTTTTTTTCCCTGACCTCCTCTTCTGCTAATGACACCATTTAAAACCAGATAATGGAAGCTGGAGAAAGCCTGCCACTTGAGATATTTAGTACTGAAGAAGAAAATTAAACCCTGAAACAGTGACTAAAATAATTGACTTGCTATTTGATTGTCTGCTTCTTGCCAACCTGAAAATCCTTTCCTGTGTCCATCCTGCTCCAGGAAAATTTCTCTTATGAAAAGATATTAATTCAATAGTAAATAATTTTTCTTTCTAGCACAAGAGCACACTTCTTTGAATTTTTGTGTTCTGGGTTTATTTATGATACATAAGATGGCACCTGTGGCATTAATCATCCTCAGCTGACGATACACTATTAACACTGTAAATTCCAACAGGGCAGGGTTAACTGGATTTCCACCAGACAAAAACCAGTAAATTCCTAAACTGAAAGGTTAAGGCATTTGGATTAGCCTTTCTTACTGTGCTTGGAAACTACAGCCCACATGAACTATTCAGATCATATTTTTCAGGTCAGAATGCAGAGTCAGACTGTTCAGGTGTCTAGTCAGGTGATGAATGCTTTTCCTAGACTGAATATTTTCACAGTCTGCAGAGAGATAAATTTCAGGTCTTCTGAGGTTGAAATAAATGCATATTTCAGAAGAGGCACTTAAAGCATTTGCCACAATGTGAGGGACATTAATGCCTGTTGTTGGCATCATTTATTCCATTTATTCAGCTTGGACCTGTCTCCCCTATCCCAGGTGAGTGCTGCAAACACTGGGAGACAAGCAAATCTTTCATGGAATCTACAAAATACCCTTAATAGCAGAGATGAGGACTATTTGAGAGGGAAATTTCTTGTCAAAACAAGAAGAAAGGCATCCAATTCAGCTATTTATCTGAAGCTGTCTGAAGGAGCATTTACACTTGTTCCATTTATGGCCTATATTTCAAAGCACTCAACTGCTTAGTGATAAGGATGCTCATTGAATTTTCAAAATTGAATATATAGTCTCCAGTTCAAATCAGACAAGGAAGAGTCTTCAGTCTAAGCAAATATCTACTTTTCAAACCAGCTTTTTATTCCAATACTTAATATCCCTCTTTCCCTTCATCTGAATGATCTTGCAGTTTGGTCCACCTCTCAGCCCCCAGTTGTGGGAAAAAATGCAATTCACAAGAAGCAGAAAAGTCTTGGCTCTGTGTAAGCCCTGCTCAGCAATATCAAAAACATCTCTATGTTATCAGCCCTGCATTCAGCACAAATCCCAAACACAGCCTCATACCAGCCACTGGGAAGAAAATAACTCTATGCCACCTGAAACCAGCACAAGAATATATATTAGAGTTAACAGGGATCATAAATTGTTATAGAGAAATAGAATGATTTTCAGCATTCAGTGTATTAACTGTTAGATTTTATCTTCTCTGTTTCAGATACCAAATGGACCGGGTCAAAATATGAAGAAAACAGAGTCCAAGAAAAGGAGCTTAACTTTATCCAGCCCTGAGAACCATAACAGTAGTTCTTTGGACTATATTAATTACTGTGAAAGAAAAAACTGTTCTTTCATAGTCACTAGCTTTCTGAATCTTTGACATTTAAGTATCATGAACAGTAGCATATAATCAGACTAAGCTCCACAACAGTAAACTGACTTCTCCTAGACTCTTTCCCTGGTAGTATCCAAATCTAGAAGAAAGGTGAGATTTAAAAAAAAAAAAAAAAAATTATAGAAGGAACGAAAAAATATAAAAGCAAACAATCCCTTTTTAAATGAAGTCAGAGATTATTAATGACTCTATTCCCATTTCAGAAACAGTAAACAGTGGAACACTCTACTTCCAAGTCACACAGATAACTGAACAGCATGACTGGCAAAGGAAAGGTAAAAATGAAGACTATTTTAACAAGTGTGCAGCCTAGAAGGCAGTGCTTGCAAGTGGACATATCTTGCAGCCAAGAGTCAAAAACATTTCTTACAGCTGGTGATGACAGAAAGTGAACATATGGAACAAGTGAGGAGAAGAACACTGGTGGAATGAAGAACATTTGGAAAGTTAAATCACATTACAAGAAGTAATTTATCAAATCTTCAATCAGCGTGCCCTTCAATGACTTATGGATGGGAATCTTGATAAATTGTTAGAAAAGTTGAAGAAAACAAAGAAAAACAGAAATTATTAGGGAGTGAAAAGTAAAAGAAAGTAGAAATAATACCTTCTGTCCAGCCTAGGAGTGAGTGGTTATCATCCTTACTATCATTATGCTTTAAGACTTAAAGACAAAAGCCACAAGCCTTTGCTTCCTCTATTTCTATGACTTCTGCTGACAGAGATTGTTTTTCCTGGACAAAACTACAACACTTTTATTAGTGGATCAATAACACACACATTTAAACATCTCAGAACACCATTCAAAGGGGAAAAGTGGTACATATTCAAAAAGATCTAGATATTCGTGTAATTGAATTTTATAGTAAAGTTAAATGAATGTTATGTCCTCATTTTCCACCAGACACAACGAGAACCACTTTCAGGAAAAAATAAATGAAAGGAACAATTTAAAAAAAAAAAATCAGACTTAATTCATCAAGACTGAGTTAAAAGAGTAGCAAGCATGAAGCACATAGATCATCTACAGGAAAAGAACAGTTCACTGTTTAATAATTTTTCTAGTGTTCAGACAGAATTGGTAACCAGCAGAAAGGCTCCCTAAGCTTCTTGTACCAATCAAATGTACACCAAGGTCAGTACTTGGTGTTATAGCATTCCCAGGAAGATTAAGTGGGAAGTCCTAAATTATAAACAGCAGGTAAGAATATGGAAGCATCAGTTCCCACAAATCAGCTGATGTAAGACAGTTTGTTGGAGAAGGCAGCTGTTCCCAAAAGGAACCCCAGGAGCAAGAGGACCTGAGCAATCACTTGGCTTGCCTGGCTACATTTATTTTTAACTCTGGGTGCCCCCAGAACTTCCAGGACTTGGCTGCACAGATAATGTGATTTTGAAATGAGCTAAACACTCACTGTTCACACACATCTCAGCAAGAGCCACTGACTACAGAGCTAAATAACCATCTGGGAAACTGATAAATTGTCTTCCAGAAGGGCTGCTCCATGAGATGTGTTCCACCACTCAGTCTGATCACTCTCTATAAAGCTACAGTACATGTAGATGTAGAAGTGTGGAGTGAACCAAGAGGAGTCTGCAGCAGAACTTGTCTTTTGAATAACCATCCTAAGGACCAGAAGCCAAGATGTCAGTCTTCTTGCCACCTTCCTAATTAGAAACAAGTATTTAACATGAATAACACAAATTTTTCCCCAGAATTTTTTCTAGATGGAGATAAAAGTTCTATATGTGTGTCTACCAAAGATAGTGATAAAGAACCTGCAATTTACCCTTTCTATCAGTCACTACAATTTATGAACCACTGTGGCACATAGCAATACACTGACTGCAAAGAAAGGGATATCTCAAGGCCCCAACACCATTTTTGGTGAGCCTTATGAAATTTGTTGTTGCTGAACTTTCATAGTTTGCAATTCCAGGCAAAAAACAAGCAAACAAAACAAACAAACAAACAAACAAACAAACACCAAAGCAAACAGAATAAATTCCTAATAATTTTATGAATTTAATATTCTATTGTTATGTCACTGGAATAATTAATAAAGTTTAAAAAATTAAAGCAAAAGACATATCAGTTCGAGTTAAATGGAAAGCAGCTGAATTAACCCATTCAAGTAAGTGAGAAAACTTTCAATTTATGTAATTTAATATAATGCAGGATGTCCAAGACTTTCAGGCCAAAAGGTCCAAAGAAAACAAAGTAGTGGTATTTATATCGGAATTTTCATAATGAAGGAAATACATATATGTCTATGGCATATAAATGCCTGGAGTCCAATAACTCTTGGAAAGAAATTATAACTTCCCTAAAAGGAAAAATTTCACTCCTTAGAGCAGTAGATTTCTGTTTGCAGAATGTATATGGACATTTACAGATCTATTGGGAAACTCCAAGATGTAGATTTAAAGGCAGCACCAGGTAGATGGTTGCTAGATTTGAAGGCAATCAAGATTTGCTTTTTAGAGCTTGTTAATTGCTTTTGGTTCCGCAGATGGGGAATATGCATTAGAAGCTGACATTTCACAGTCAGGTTTTGATATTTAGAAATCAGTCATTAACTATTATCTCCCTTCTCCACCCAAAAAACCCTCGACTGCAACATATTTAGAAGCCAATAAAAGAAAAAAAAAAAAGACTTGGTATTCACTGCAAATACAAATATATTAAGCACAGCAAATTCTTTGCTACAAGAACAAAAACCAATTTCTGCTAGTTACAAGATGAATATATAAAATTAAAATGAAAAACTTTCATTAATTTTAAAACATTTATTCAATAAAGTAACCTCAAGACAAAACTGTTTTTATTAGAGGGAGAAATATTACTTCATCACTTTGTTATTCAGCAGCACAATCTGCTTGTTTGTTGTATACAAATCTTCATATTGAAGAGGAGTCAGAGTTACCACGATGGTAAAACAAGTGCAACATATCAGACTTGCATAAGTTTCTCCTCTGACTCTTCTTCTTTTATTGAATGAAGTTGAGAGTGATTTTACAGTCAAACCAAATCAACAAAAAGAGGACATGCCAAAGGGAAATGACCGGAGAATGCAGGTAAAGAAGAAAAGTAGAAGTGGCAATCCTGGATTAATGGAAAGAAAATTAGAGGCAGTTCTCAGAAGTGTTTTTTGGCAATAGTCTATTTTAATTCAACAATTAATATTTAGTAACAGCCAGGGAATGTGACCAAAGTGACAAATTTGAACATATAAATAGAGGACGGGCATTTCTTTAACACATTTACTGGCTAAGGATATTCAGAAAATTAAGTATACAAAGAAAAGAAAGAAAACTCTATAAATAGATGTCATAGGAGAAATTCTGCTTGCTTCAATCCTGGGCAGTCTCATTACACCTCTTGGCTCTCTTTTTGTGAGTAAAGTGGAAGCATTAGCTTTAAATCACTGCAAGACATACACAATTACTTAATCACACCCTGAAGGATCACATATGGCAATTATACAGTGATCCCTGTGAAATACTGGAGAATCTCTTTAGTATTTCAAAGGGGGGAAAAAATTGCTGCATCATAATCCATATTTGTAGGAGATTTTTTAGAAATATGAGTTGAAGTCAAGCCTTTTAGTGGTCCTCATTTTCTGGTTGATAAATCTAATGGCAGGATAGACTTTCCAAATGCAATAATATTGATCTGGGCAATGCAGCATCAGTAAATTAAAGTCAGCTTTTAAAAAAATCTCTCCACACCAACTATATTTGAGGCATATACTACAAAAGACTGCAGACCAGATATTTAAGGTCGCACAGAATCAGGGCTATGCAGAAGAAAGCACAATGGAAATGGCAAAGATTCAAAAGCTTAGAAATGTTATTTGTTTGAAGACAAATCATTTCTCCAAGTGCAAGCCCAAGCACTCCAGTCCTACATTTTTCACTAGTCAACTGAAAGTTATTGGCTGGTGTTGCAGACCCAAGGTCAACATCACCAACAAGATATAGGTTATGGGGTTTTACTGCAGAAACAGCTCGTGAATGCTCAAGGTTGTTATTTATTTAGTTTGCAGTGTTTCGTGCTAAAAAGTCTGCAGCTCTGCACCAGTTCTGTGTTCTCCCTTTTGGAATTCAAGGCAAACAAACAAAGCAATCAATAGTTTAAGGAGAAGAGAGCCATCCCATATAACAGTGAAATTCTTTGATACTCCTGTACAACAGCTGTCTACCTTTAGAAGTCCACATATTCCCCCCTCCTACACTGAAGGGAAAAAGAGCTTCTTGTATTCTGCCCCAGAAGGGTTTTTATTGTCTGGCTGTCAGCAAGAGTAAATTAACTTCAAATGCTGTTTTCTAGGTCTGCAAACTGGGAAGGGAAGAGTGGAGGGGTGGTGAACAGGGACCAATCCATCTAATCCTAAGAGTGACTTTTTGGAAACAATGTTCAAAAACTGGATCCATTGAAAATTTTCTTGTCATACCACAATAAGAAATAGAAAAATACATACCTATATACATATATGTAAAACCTAGAGTCTCCAAAATACATCCCAGGACACAGTAAAGAAAGCAAAATGTCTGCAAGTTATCAGCACTTTGGGATTCAAGTTTGTCCTGCAATAACACAAAAAGTCTGGAGTTTATGGTTAAATCTAAAGGAAGGTGCAGACACTTCCTATGCATATGTCACAAGCAAAACAGTCCCAATGAGGGAGTTTTATTTAATTTGATTTGTTGCCAATCAGCAGAGATTTTTATTACTGAGCCTGGTATCTAGGAAAAAAGCAACCCAAACAACCCACAAGTAAGCAGACAGTGTAGAAAAAGATTCCATTAGAACTTCTGCTCTCGGTCTCCACATCATTTTTTTGCCCTGTGTTACACTCAGTCCTGTCAGTGTGGGAATGGGCAGTTCAGGAGTCTGGGTCAGTGCACAATGGCCGTTTTCTGCCACTCCCCACTTGACTTACTTTCCTCCATCGGTCTTCACTCCTGATTTGTTTTCTTCTGCTGTAGTGTAAGTCACTCACAGACCCTCAGCGTTGTTCCTGCTAAAGCCTGGGTCCTCCATAGCCCACAATTACCATGTACTGTATCCCCACTTCAACACGGAGTTTTCCCTTCCAAGACTGTCTGCTTTCATGCGACTCCTCCAAGAAAAAGCTTATGTCACCATTAATTCTGTCTCTAATAGATGTTGTAAAACTGAGACCTTATTAATGCTGCCACGGAAAGGGATGTATAAGCTCAAGCCTTTGCAGAGGAGAACAGCAAAGTCTCCATGAACAATCCAGTGAAAAACAGGTTCTCTTCATTCAGCTCTTGACAGATACAATGGCTGTTGCTTATGGTAATCCTTAAACCTGGAAGTGGGAACAATCCAGATATGAAATCTGTTGTAAACCTTAAAATAGGGTCTATTAAGTCAACATTAAAATTCAAAGATACACTGAAAATAGCTCAGAGAGTATTTAGACGACCCTGGAAATCAATGAGCAAATTTCAGTATTAACCTTGAGTTCGGAAAGCACCTGGATAATGGCAGAACCCTTTGCACTTCATAGTATTTAATAAACAGATTGTATCATAATCAGCAATAGAATACAATCGAATAAGTAATTTCCACAACTTAGGGGGACTAATTTAAAATTGCTTCCACCTCATCCTCTCATAATGCAGTCTAGCTGCATACATTTCAATTCCCCTACCACAATCACATATCCTGCTTATGTTAAGTAAGCAGGACATGTGTGTATGCTAAGTTGAGTAAACTTGTCTTGGAAGGTCTTAAGAACAATTGTTTCTGTGCTACTTTGCTCTTTTCTAATCTGAATTCTTTCATGGGTACAGGACTGGTATCATTTCACTGTTTATTTACACATTGTTTCACTGTTTATTTGTGAAGAAAACACTGGATGAAAGCAAACCACATTATTTCTTTTGGGTTTTATTCCTTGAATATGTATAAAACAGAAAAATGCAACACTCTCTCGTCATAAAATGGAGTAGTTTGACTATTTGAAATAAAATAAAATAGGATACATGCTCCAAGAAAAAGCAGATATGGCAGCGCTAGACCATACTACAGTATGCTTGAATGCTCTTTGAGAAGAGTTAATCAGTGGCAGGATGGAAACAATAGGAATTAATATCTGATTTACAAAAGGAAGGCAGAAGCAAAAGTGTAGCTCTTGGAAGGATGAAACTAATCAAATCAATACAGAGGGATCAACAAAAGATTTTTTTAAAAACACTTGAACACTGAACAAGTGAGGTTGCAGGGAATTGGACACGACTCTTTCCAGCCTGGGAAATGGTGATATGTTTGTACAATGTGCACCAGGTGTGAAGGACTGGAAGTCTCTGTGCATGGTTGTTGATGACACTTGTTCAAAATGCACACAGGGACATTCTCTGATAATTTGTAATTTCTGTGTAAGTGATGGTAGTCTGTATGGCCTTTTTACTCTCTCTTCATCTATTTTTCATTACCTAAGGGAAATCACTCACATGCTTTAACCATTTTGATTGACAGACTGTTTTATTTGTCAGTTGCTGATGTTGTTCCACCTATTTTGCAAGGCCAAAGCACCTTACAATTTTTAGCTAATGCTGCCAGGTCCATTTAAATCAACAAAAATATCCCATGTTGTCCCAAACTAATCACTGAGTTCTTACCACCTGGTGTTCCAGGTACAGGTGTATATAATTATATCATTACTTAAACCTGTATCAAAACATGATACTCCATTTCCAGCATGTTACTCTGCAAGAAAAGAGAAGATAGAAGGTACACAAAGTCAATTATGTTGTTTAAAATATAAACCACTTAGATACAAGAGGTATCAGCATAATATGCAAACTCAGGCAAAAGAAAACCCCAGCTTAAAAGGAGGCTCTAAGGAACATGGATAGAGACTTAGCTTTACATTTGAAAATTAAGTATATCATTCAGACACAAGGATGCAATGATGCAGTACAAGCAAGAAAAGTATCACACCCAGGTATATCCTTAGGCATATCCTCACTGAAATACTGTCTGAGGACAGAACTCACTTTCACAGTACAGCAATCACTGTAGCTTCAAAGTGTTCTTTCTATTCTATAAATCATAAAAGAATATTTAGCTTTAATGTAAGCCTAACCTTGAACCCGGCCTAAAGAAAAGGATACACACTGCCATCTCTGTCCTAGTGGTATTTGTTCACACTGCCATAAAAAGGGATGCACTGCCTCTACTGCTCTCCCTCCTTTCTGCAGCCATTTACAAGACTTAGTGAAATAAAGGAGTTTTTCCCAAAGTCTCTTGACACTATTGAAACATGCAGCTTCTTCCACGCTCTTTAGCTGGGTTTAGCATGCTAACTGTAGCTTCCTATTCCTTTTGTAGCTCAGAGGTGACAGAATTACAAGATAATGACACCCTGAGAAATAACACAGGTATAAACAGACAAAATAAGATATATTTTTCTGTTTGACCTTTCCTTTTCATAGCAAGAAATGAGTCGATGCCCTTTAACCCCTCTCCCCTCTTTCCCATTTATAACTTCCTTACTAGCATTCCCCTCTCTCTTCTTTTTTCATCCTTCTTCAGATTCTTCTTATTGATGAAGGGTCTGAGAGAGACTGAAAACATCACCTGAAATAATAATTCAAAAAGACCAAATGTTGGTGCAGAAAAAGGTACCCACAATGTTCGAGATTTTGATTCAGAACTCAAATTGCTCATTTTTCTTTTCATGTCAGGCTTTGCTCCAAGTTCATCTTTAAACCAAAACCTTTGCAAACAAAAAAGGTCTCATATGGGCAATTTCAGAATTGATTAAAAATGAATACTTCGCAATAGAATGCTCTGTTGTGGAACTCTTTACCACAAGATATTGTTAGGTTTAACTGGATTAAAAAGTAATTGAGTATTCCTGTTACCCATTTAAATGCCCAGTTATAAATATTAAAAAGATATGACAGGACTGTGAGGAGATTAAACTGACATGCTTTGGGGCTTAAGCTAATTTTAATGGGGATTTAGCAGAAACCCCCTCTGTGAACAGGTCATTTCACAATATCTTTCCAAAGGTTTTCTTGTGCATCCTTGTGAAAGCAGCTTATACTCAACTATCTCAGGGACTGTGTCTCAGGGACAGGTGTTTCATAGGACATTTGCTGATTTTATTATCAAATGGCTGCACTCAGCACCAGACCAGAAGCAGAAGATGCCTGTACAGACAGAATGTGCAGACCAGGAGTGATATCCATTTAGAAGGTTGGTAAGAAATACCTGCAGGAACCAACGTGGGAGAAATAGCTTGGGTGGTGAAAGTTGAACTTAATAATAGGAATTGTAATATTGATTTTAAGCCTATAGTGGGATGCTGTGTTTTGTCAGTGAGCCAGAAGCCAAGAAAAGGATGAGGCCTGAGCCACAAAAATTTATCAGGAAATTAAAGTAGCCCAGACAGTGTAAACAAACTGATTCCATTTGTTCAGGAATTCTGGTAATTGCAGTTTCTGGCTAATCCACAAATAACTAAAAGAGGACTGAGCTGCATATATAGATGGCAGAGGAGATGTATAAAGTTGGCTGGGTATGGCAGTCACTGCTCAGGGACTGTCTGGGCAGTGAGCATTGAGCAAGTGCATTGTGCATCATGGAATGGTTTGGGTTGGAAGGACCTTAAAGCTCATCCAGTTCCAACCCCCTCCCATGGGCAGGGAGACCTTCCACTATCCCAGCTTGCTCCCTGCCCCCTCCAACCTGGCCTTGGACACTTCCAGGTATGGGGCAGCCACAGCTTCTCCGGACAACCTGTGCCAGGGCCAGGGCCTGCCCACTTTCACAGCCAAAAAATTCTTCCCAGTATCTAATCTACACCCACTTTCTTCCAGTTAAAGCCATTATCCCTTGTTCTTTCACTACTTCTGTGATACTATCACTTGTTTTGTATATTCTTTTATCATTATTTTCCCTTTCTTTTCTTCCTATTAAATTGTCTTTATCATAATCCACAAGTTACACCATTTTCACATTCTCTCTCTCATTCCATTGTGAGGGAGTGAGTGAGGGATCAGCTGTGCTGTGTTTCACTGCCTGCTGGGTTAAACCACAACAGGGTCCTTGAATTCTGGCTGCATGATCAGGTAGACACTTTTCCAGGGAAATTTCCTGGTCATTTAAACATTCTTGTTTCAGTGCCTATTGGGGTGGGGGGTAGTGGGATGGAGGGGGAGGGAGGGATTCCATTTAAATATGAAGGATAAAGACCATGGTTATCAAACAGAAATTCACCAGCTACCCCTTACATGTAACGGACTCCCAGTACAGTAAAAGTACCTGTGAAATTGTGCTTCAGTCACAACCAAGAAAGAGCTTTAAATAGCCTTTTCAGGAGATGGTGATAGTCTAGATGGAAAACTAAAGAACTTATAGGTCACAAAAGCATCCCCTGCTAATGGTCTGCTGCTAAGTGACCCCTGACACCTGACAGGCATCCATAGGACATTTCTCTTTTTGATACAGGAAGGATGTGAGACAGTACACTGGACCACAGTGAACACCATAGGAGTGCCAGGACTAACATCACTGAGTTTATCCCTGGTAGCTAAACTGTCTCTAATAATTTTCCCATGATACCAAATTTGTTACTGATATTAGAAAGAGGCTGGACTTAGATACAGATATCATTGTGCAATTGCAGGATGATAAGGATGTGTAAAGTGTGCAGCAGCCACTAAAGCATCGTTTGACTCAACTAGTCAGGTACAAAATTCATATCACATTTGTGTTTATGGGCTGTTCCTGTGAAATAAAGTGCTTTGCATAACATAAGTAGAGAACCAGAGCCCTGTGCCTCAGAATGTGGTTTATTATGAAACACCCCAGTACCAAGGGTAAGCATTATTTATCCATAATTATGACAGTCATTTGGGGGAGGAATAACACAAACCTAGAAACAAAAGGGATTTTACTGCTTTTAATTAACTTACCTTCCAAGCCATGGTCCCAAAATCTAACTCCACTTCTTCCATATTTTTGTTTTCTTCACAGGCAAACAATCTCTGGTTTTGATGGTTTGGTTTACTCTCTGCAGCGCTGACATGGAAATTGTGTTATTTCTTCATCAGTTTGAATTTGCAGCTCTCTGCATAGCATTTTTGGCTGAAAAGTTCAGCCCAGATGTAAGGATTGATTAATTTAGCCATGAGAAAGGCCTGACTCATATCTTGACTAATTGCTCAGCTGCCTTAGTCACTGTGATGAGTGGACAATCTCACTGATACATCCACAGTACAGTTGGTTCCTCTCTGTACATACCATGGTGTACAAGAGGAAGGAACAGACATTTCTGAGTATTGTCACAAGGAAAATTTTTGGCTTTTAATTTCGATGCAGTTTCTGTAGGTGTCACTGGAAGACTTGGTTGGAAGTTCAAACACGAGAAAAATCCCACACACACTTTATACTGTGAGAGGGACTAGAACACGTTTGCCCAGAGACTTTGTGGAGTCTTCATCCTTTGAGACACTCAAAGTTCAGCTTCTCATGGCCCTGAGCATCTTGCTCTAAGTGACCTTACACTGAGCAGGAGGGTGGAACTACATAACCTCAGAAGGCTTCTACCAACCTCAGCAGTTCTGAATGTCTCTCTGATTCATACATTTCCACTGGAAGGAAATGTTACAGGTCTCCAGTCTCAAGTTTTCCTCCCACAGAGCATCTTGGACAGATTGCCCCAGAACAGATGCCAGACAGCACACTGTCACACTCACAAGTGAACAGTTTTACTCCTATACCACAGAACCGTTTTCCTACTTTTTGGTGCTTTTATGATACCATTGTTGGCTGAACTGTGATCCAGTTTTGTTAAAAACTGTGGAGGGTACTCCCAACCAATGTGTTCTCTAACATGTTACTCTGCCACCTCCCTGTCAGCTGTTTGACTGGTATTCAAAAGGTGGGCAGGACAATTAATGCTTTCTGCTCACATGGGCAACACATTATTTAAATTTCCGGCTTCGAAAAACACCTAAGTCTCTTTGGTTGGTTTGTTTTTCAAAATACACATATGTACCCTGTACAATTTTAAGCTTACTCATGTTTATAATATTTAACACACTGTCTTCTGTCTCTCAGTGTAGAGATTATATTGCTCTACCTCCATTTCTACTCATTTGCTGTGGTGTTATGAAGTCCATTTTAGATACACAGTTATTTCCCACTCAACCAAAATAATAATTTATAATCATTGTAAATCTCACTTTCAGGACAAGTAAATAAAATTCAGTAATAGCCATGGTCAGCACTGTTTTAATGGATTTTGCTTACATAATCCAGCAACATCTATTGTGGAAAGTTAGGTTTTTGTAAGCACAAAGAGATCTTTAATATTTAATATAATTATTGTCTGAAGTGCTTAAATTCTTAATAACAGTATTTACATGTAAATCCATTTCATAAAGCTTGAGCTGCAATTTAAATAAGCCTACAAATTGCATGTGGTCACAGTTGTGGCTTCTTATCTTTAACATAAGGAAAGCCAGAAGTCACCCCAAGGTACTTTTTGGGGTTGTTTTGTGTTGTTTTTAAAAGCAGTTTGGAGGCTGCAGTCATATATAGTCTGATGGATTTTCTTTCCATTCTGATCTCTCTCTGCTGAAAAAATCACAACACAAACAAACAAAAACCCTCCATCAAACCCCAACTTACTTCTGCAGACAGAATCTATGAGCAAGGCTCACAAGTCAGTAGTAATTATTCTGATAACAGACATCATTTCATCATGCTCATGTCTCTGCATCTTATATTCTCTTGAATTCAAGCTCTTGGGATAATTCTGCCTTGTTCTGTTTCACTTATGCATCTTCTACCATCTTACAGCTGAAATATAGCTGCCAGGTTTTATCAGAGTTTGCACATATTCTGTAAACTCTCTAGAAAATATATCTACACCTAATCCAACATCAAGAAATTTCCATGAAAAGCTGGTTGTGAATAAAAAAAAAGGTGTGAATGAATCACTTTTTATCACAAAAAAAGCTCTGATAAACATGGACTTTCCAAATCAATGCCAATTTCAGCAAAAGTTTGTTTTAAAATAAAACCAGGTAACATTACATTAAAGTGAACCATTTTAAATTCCCAGGAGTGAAACACTTCAATTTTTGTTTTGAATTTATTCTTGACTGTTAGGATTATAATATAAAGAGGGATACTTAAGATTCACCTCCACTTACCCCTACCATAATGCTTCAATCAAACACAAATTATTTGCTTTTTCCCCTCTGATAAAAAACACTCTCATAAAGACATCATGCTGGCAGATTACTTCTAATGGGGATACAGACAAGCTTTCAAACCCCAAAGTCTGTCACAGCATGAAATTCTTCCCACTGCACACACAGCCATCCCTCAAATATGGGGCTGCCTTTCAGTCAGCTGTGGATGCTGCTCTTCCCTCCTTTCTTACTCATCTCATGGGTCTCTCACAAACTATTACAAGTTCATCACTAAATTACTCCATAGCCATACACCAATGCCAGTGACGTGACACTGATGCTGAATACTCAAAATACAGGGAGGTGTTCCAAAGATCTGAGCACCTAAAATACCAAAATCAATCCAGAACCTTTTTTTTTTTTTTTTTTTTTAAAGTGATGCGTGTGGGGGGAAAGAGAAATATGGTAGGAGCACCGGGCTTGTGTGGATTGTTTCCATTTTTAAGCTCCAAAACACAAATGCATTCCTATCACTTGTCAAGAGTCAGTGGCAGCACTTTGCACCTGGATGAAATGATTTGGGCCTGGAGACAGATATGGATGAATCAGAGAGGTAAGTCTTGCACAGTTTATTCCCATCTTTCTTATAATGTTCTTTGGATTTTTCTGCAACTACAAGAGTGTATGTGCTCAAATGAAGTATTTTGCAGGCCCTTAGAGAAAAAAAAAAACCAACCTCAAAACAAAAGCACAACCCTTGAATGTATCCAGAAGGTACATAGACTCAGCACTGTAAAACTTTCTGCATTCACAGAATGTGAGAAGACAAAACCCTTTGCTGATACCTACACCAACAAAAGCTATTCCTTGAATGCCTTTGTAATTTCATAACTAAAACATGATTTAAGAATTATTGCTACCAAAAATTCACTAAGAAAACTACATTACAACCACTCACTGCTGCCCTGTCCCTATACATGCAAGTAGCCCTCATTTGTAGCACTATTTTTTTTGGGTTTTTTTTTAATTTATGTTTTAAACAGTTCTAAGAAAGCAACTTTCATACACTTTCTCTTCTCACAGAAAGGTTAATAATTGTACTATTTCTTCTCTATTCTCACTCCAGTCACTTCTGCTCTGAGCATCTGTGTCTCATCTTGTCTGTTTAGATTTCACACTTCTGAGAACAGGGTCTATACCTCACTTTATATAAAATTTTAAGATATTAATAATCTTGTATTCTCTAGGTAACTTGGTAACTTGTCCTGTGCTTCTTTAAACCACCTATTCAATATTAAAGATTCAACCAGCCAACATAAAACCCAAACAAGATGAGTTCACTAATACTATGAGCTTAAGACAATTATGGAAACTGCACAAAAAAAAAAAGGAACATTCTATTTATAGCACCATCGTGAAAGAAAGATGTACTACCTGGAAAAAAAACCCTGCAGTTTAAATATCCAAATAAAGTCTGACACAGCAGCAAAATATCAGCCAAATAAGCAACAAGCAACTAATTTGTTAGCCATGCTTAGCCCATTGAAAGGATGATTGATGACAAGCAGTATTGCCAATTGCTTGCACTGAATACCAGAAGACTAAACCCTTGCAGCTCAACATTCTTAGGGTTTTACTTTATATTTATGCTTGTTAAAGTGACATTTCAGACATACAGCTGAATGCAATATTAAGATTTTCTGCTCACTTTGCAGTGCACCAGATAAATGCTTCAGAAATTTTGTTGCTATATTGGTATCATCTTTGCTCCTCTTTTAATTGTTTAAGAACTGTGGCTGAACCTCAAGCACAAGTTCTAGATAGGCAGGAGGAACACTGCTCCACTACTGTGGTTTGCCTTTGATTGCATCATCCACTTTTGGTTTATAACTCAGTGGTGATAGAAAGCATTCCTCAAGAAGAAGGATTATTAAGAACTATTTAACAACAGTAAGGTTCACTTCAGGAATGTAAATGTATGTTCAAACTCTAATACTTCAAATAACTTAATTCTAGGGAATTCGTGCTTTCCTTTTCATTTTCATAATTATGTGGGAGTAAGCTGGTTAGCACAGGCCCCTTTAGGCCTTTGTCATCCACATTCTGTCCAAAAATCTTTAACAAATCTGAATTCATAACATCCCCATGGACTGCAGTGACATATGTGCTCTGAATCCTCCACAAGTTATTATGTCAGGTCAAGATATTCCTCTCCCCACCACACAGTTCTGTGAACTTTTGTCACCCTCATCTGTCCTTTAGCTCATCTTTGTCTAATTTGATTGTAAATGCTTCATTTGTAACACTGAGCTCAGTGCTCTTCTACCTGATTACCAGCCAGTTCCTTTGTCTGGATGTCAGTCCTCTCCAGGTAGAGCAAAGATCACTGTAGCCACTTTCAAATCCTTTCAGCAGTTCCATTTTAACCTATGTAGGGAAAAATTTGCATATCCTGAAAATACTGTATTTTTTGGAGCAAATTGTATCTTGTTCGTAGAGGAACACAGATGACCAGGTGTTTGTGATGCTGGTCTGTGTAGCTACTTCCTGGCTGAACCTCGGCCAGAATTCTGGCTTGATTGCCATAACCTTTTAAAGGAACAATTCTGACTACTCTTCTGGGAAACTGGGCTTTTCTGAAATTATGATCTTGCTGCCTGGTGTAGGGCAGGTCATGCTGGTGGGAGAGAGAACTTCTCTTGTAAGAGGATCAAACAAAACTTTTTAAGCCAGAAGGAATAAAAGCAGTCTCTGAGCTCACACCATTAAGAGTCAAATGAAAAGCCTGACCATGATTTCCTGCAAGTTCAGCAGTTCCCTCAAATCCTTTCATTTAGAAAGGGCAGAGCAATCCCCCAGCCTGGGAGATTGGATTCAGTAGGAAGTGAGGGAGAGAGAACACGGGCATTGTTTACTTAATGGACTAGGCTCAGATACTCCAGTGATAAGGGCATAAAGGTGGAGAGATTGTTTGAGAGCCTGTCAGTCCTAATCCATCAGCCATGGCAGAGCTATTGTTGAGAAAATAAACAATTACAGCCCAGATTGGTAAGGTGAAGTCATGACTTTTCCATCCCTCCTTCCCAGAGCTCAGCACTGGTCTTAGAATCACAGAGTTGTTTATGTCGGAAAAAACCTGTAAGATAAAGTCCAACCATTCTCTCAGCACTGCCAAGGCCCCACTAAACTGTGTCCCCAAGTGCCACATCCACACAGGAATTGCAGTTTACCCTATCTCATAATGAAACTACTCTGCACCAAAATTTACCTGAGAAGACAAGAAATAACAAGTCAGAGATAACATCATGAAACATTTAATAGAACTTAACATATTTGTAGGCTTCCAAGTGTGCCCATGCTGATCCATGCACCTTTTGGAACAGCAAAGTAACTCTAAACCCTGCACTATTGCCAAGTTTTGAACTATTTTTCACTGAAACCTGCCCACTTCAGTGATGAGAGTGCCCTATTTTTTTGTGAAAAATGAAAATTATTACTGAGATGAGCATTCATATTTTAGTAGAAATGATATTTTAGGAAAACACAGCAATAATAGTGTAACATCTGATTACAAGTTGCAGGGTACATTAATGCTTTCTATAAACAAGCAGCCAAGAAGTAAAACATATGTTAATGCAGATTAAGATTTTACAGCAACACCTGCAAAAAAAAAAAAAATCTGAATTATTTAAAAAAAAATCCAAACCCTTTATGAGAAGCACATTCCTTCTGAAAAAAAAAAAAAAAAAAAAAAAAAAACACCAACCAAAAAAACCCCAAGAGGATTAGTTGGGATCCAGCCTTGTTCTGTTAGATATACCATTTGCACACATACAATAGTAAAAAAGACATTTTCTGCTCTGATAACCTGTCTAAAAGGTGTAAGACAGAGTTTTTTCCCAAGGCAAGATAAAAAGGAGTAGTAGTGCAATGGTCTAACGAAGTCAGACAATGAAACTGTCCTCCTGCCACAGTCAGAAACAGATACAAGGCCTGAGGCTTATGAGGGCCACAATTTAGCATTAATTAATACCATAATTTAAGAAGATTCCCTTCTCATACTTGTGTTTTAAAAGGTAGAACATACATATGCATTTTTTGGTTTGTCACTTATAGAAAGAAGAATGAAGTATTGCCAGGAAAAAAATTATACTTGTCTTGATGATCATCTCCAGTACCTGTTTGGCTCAAGCTCCTTCCCCATCTCCTGCCCCAAGTCTGCCCTGTACAAACAGGATGGAGTCTAGTACCAGAAAACAAACAAATAAATAAACTATCAGAAAGAAAGTAAAAGCTGTAACATTCAGGAAAAAAAGTATTGCTGAGCTGCTGTTTCCTATAGAGGCAAAAACATTTCTAGACTTCATTGTCTTCATGTTAGTTATAAAAAAAGTCTTAAATCTGCACAGAAATACAGTCTTCTGGAGAATGAAAAGAAAGAAAAAGTCCGCAAGTAGATGAAATGCAATGACCAGTGCTTAAGAAACCAGCTGTGGTCCATATGAGCCACTGTTTTCCATCATACAGAACTGCAACTTACCTCTGCTAAACCTGGCTTATAATACACATATTGGATTAAAGTCCCAAATATTTAGATTTCCTCACTGAAATCTTCAGGTGTAATTTTTCCCCCTTGAGAGATTTTTATCTGTCAAAAGCTTAGGGGACAAATTATGTGCTCCTCCACAGACACATTTTGAACACAAGCAATTCAACAATACTGCATTACCTTGTATAAAAGCCTAAAGTAGAAACTTCAGCTCACAGAGCATGTAGTTGAATCTGAACCTCAAACATCCAACTTAAAACTGCTGCTCTTCAGCTTTATGTCCATGCTTTTCCCAGTTAGCACTCGATTAAGCTGCATGCCTGAAGAAACATTACATTTATATCTTTGTGCTGTGGCTTTCAGTCACTCTGGTGACTGTACTGACAATACATCATGTCTGAGAGCAAAAATGCCTCAAACCACAACATGCTAGCTTTGGAAATGAGATTTGAATAGCCAAATACATGGCAGATTTTGACAGCTTCTGTAATGCAGTAGTTTCAAGGAAGTGAGGTTGTATCTTTAGAAAGAAATTAAAATACCACCCTGGAAATGCACCAGATGAAGAAGAACTATCCAGTTTCTCAACTCCAGAAGAAGCAAGAGAGTGAATTCAGAAAGCTTTGGAACAACAACAACAAAAAGTATTGTTCTGATTGTTGACTGTCCTGATTTCTGCTGAAACTATGACAGAGACACACAATAAGGCTTAAAAGTAGCTGTTTTCCTTGAATCACAGAAGCATAGAACGGTTTGAGTTAGAAAGTTCCACCCACCTTCCACTAGACCAGGTTGCTCCAAGCCCCGTCCAACCTGGCCTTGAACACTTCCAGGGATGGGGCTTCCACAAAATTTAATCACTGTGAAGGAATCCAAGTATAATCTTAGTACTTCTTTGTTTTGCAGGCTGAGGTCTGATGTGAATGAGAACGGCTCAGACTTCCTCTTGCCCCTTAATCAAGGCAATCCTAAGGACTGCACGTGGATGTGGAGTTGTACGTGGGGAACACCACAGGTGAGATGACAAGGAAGGACCTCTGACCCGCTCAAGGAGATCTCTTGGTTACTTATCACCTCCTGTCCCCTCACTTTTGCCACAGCACTACCACATCCTGTTCATAGCACAGGGCATCAGTCAGCAACATAAATCTGGCACAGGGAGCTGTGCTGGCTGGAGACTTGCTGTGGGGCTGAGTTTAAGACTATGGAGGTGACAGAACTACTGCAAGGCAGTGGGAGCTATAGCAGGTCAGAACAAAAAACCCTCCTTTCCTTTCCCTCCAGGAATACCTACACTGTATCCTTGCAGGCATGCACACACAAGCCAAAAAACCTCCAGCTAATTCTTCAGCTGAGTACAATTCAGAATGAACAGAAAGCCAGCATGTATTTTATCATTTGGGCAGAATGTTTGCTTAAATTTTCAGCGATAACCTCCACAGTGTCCTGATCATATTCAGGGTTTAGAAAAGAAACCCTTCTCTAATAAATCCACATATGGACACAGAACAAAGGAGCAGGATATGCAAAATTGTTTGAGACAATTCACAGAAGAGATTTATAGCAGGATTTAGCCTTTTGCAGTAAGAATGTTTGTGAATAAACATGCCTGCTGCACATGACTGTTGGTGATGAGGAAGACATTTATACAGAGTGCATGCAAAGATTCCAGTCTATTAAGCTGTATTAAAACATTATGTTCCATGTATCAAAAAAAAAAAAAAAACACCAAAAAACCACAACCCAAAATTGAAGGAGTGGTTGTAGGAATCTGAGATCTTCTTAGAAGTTTGGTCCCATGCAGATAGTAAGTAATGGAACTTCTGTATTAAGTATATTTATAGAGCCTATTTATGATTACAGTACCTCCTTCACACATCTGTTTAATTTAAAAATACCTATTTTCGAAAAAAAGTCTTACTTCAGAGAAAATTACATGTACCCTTTCTTTTTCACAGATTTCCACAAGCAAAAGGCTTTTTGCTCTAATTTGCATTGCAATAAACATTAATCATAACAAAGTCAATGCCTCTGACCCATCCTTAGCTTTAACTACCATAGCAGAAGATTTTGCCAATGTGCATTATCTTTCTTATCTTTCTGAGGCTTTGGAAGTCAACTCAAGAGATATGCCCTTTTGTTGCATTATTTCTCAAAAATCAGATTCCTGTTACTTCGTCAGCTAACAAACCCTTTATAATTTTTGAAAGTGTACAGGTAAATATTAGGTAATTATGAAACTCTAATGAGGCACACAACAGGTTTGGTCCAATTTCCTTGCCAAGACATGAACCTGCTAATTTTTAAAAGGATTCTTCATTTCAGCAGGAAAAAACCCTCCCTTTACTAAGCCAAGGACAAAGACATTGCGGAGCTACTTTTACAATGGTACATAAATATGGTCTGGATCTATTCTGAAATCTAGAACTGAAAAATAATGAATTTTGAAACAAAGCTTTGAGGCCAGAGACTACTGTTTTGAAGTATTTGTGTGTTTTTCATGTAAAATGTCAGATTTTTCTTACTTTTATTTGAGCCACATGTAGAAGCTGTTGCACTAGGGTTATTTCTTTCATTATGCTTCATTTTTATCTCTTGACAGTCTTTCAGCTTTAAGAAAATCATGAATTAATTCTAGTGTATCTACATATCTATCTATATATATATAAAATGAAAAGAGATAAAGAAAAAAATTAAAATCCTAACCATACCTTTCAGAAAATACAGACTCTAAAATACCACACAAATTTTGACTTCCATATTTTGTATTCAGCATTACGAAAGTAAAAATAACAAAACCGAATTTTGCTATCCTTTGACTCTGTATACCAAGAAACAAATTTCGCTACCTTGTTGGCAGAAAATTGATTTATTAAGAAGATAAAATACTGTACAAAATTTTGCAAATGCACAGATTGGTATGTGACCCAGCATAAATACAGCCCCTAATTACAGAATTTTGAGGGCCACATTGTTTTAGGTACTACACAGGAGGGGAAAAGGATTTATCATGACATACAGCAATTGCAAGGTATTGCTACTAACATCTTTGAACCACTTGTATCTCATGTAAATTATAAATTACTTTAGCACTGATCAGAAAACCTGGAGCCTTTTTATATCACACACAGTTTAGTTTCCCACCTGGTAGATAATTCCTTCAATAAGATATAAAAGGACTCAAAGGGAAAAATAATAGTCTAATGCAGGCTAGTCAATAAGAAAGTTTGAAGCATAAAGCTATCAGGATGTTAAATTCAGCAGTCTAGCAATGATTCTCCCCAGTTTGAAAACCACAACACTAATTCAGTTTTTAATCTGTAATAACCATGTCAGACTGTAAAATCAAATAATGCTAATACAGCACCACATCACAAATGACCATGTCAGACTTCATAACCAAAACTACAGCTTTTTTTTTTTTCACTTTTGTGTAATAATAAAGACCCTAAGTCAGACAGGAACACACAGGTTAGCCCTTGTGACATCCAGCAATTTGCAGGGTTCTGCTAATAAGTCCTAAATTATCTAATCTAAGGCACTGCTGGAGAAGCACAGGAGAGCAAGGCAGCTGTCCATTTTTACAGCACAGGCTGCTCCCAAATTGGTCAGTGGCAGCAATTGTGCTAAGTGATTTAAAAAAACAAACAAACAACAAAAAAACGAAAACAGAAACAAATAAAAAAAAACAAAAACAAACCAAACAACTATAAAAAAATCAACAAAACCCACATAAAATCCTCCAAGCAAAAAACCCCCACAACAACAGCAACAAAAAACCCCAAACCAAAACCACAAGACACAACACTACACATACTAAACCACTTCCCAAAACAAACAAACCACACCACAATCCACAACTGCATCTCAGGAATTATAATTTATGGTCAGCCTTGACTGTGGGATCTCGTACGAAGAGAATTCCACTAGATGTTTGAGGAAGATGTTTTATCCTGCTGTGTGTTTTGGATTTCTGGAGTGGCTGCAACCAGCTCACGGACATCTCCCATAAAGGCACATTCCACCCCTTGCCTCTGTGAAGCACATATCTAAGAGCTGTCTGAACATACAACTGTTACAAACTTCACTTTCAGTACCCTCCCAACCTTAATATAAAGACAGACTGTCACCTGCTTATACATCATTTGCACCCAGCAAACCAGCAAACTCCAAACCCACGCGATGCCTGATCTCAGTGTTGCCCCTCCCAGCTCCATTCAAGGGCAATACAACGTGGGAGAGTCAGTGCTGGAGCAGAATAAAGGTGTGAGAGGCCAAGAGAAGCTGTTTTGAACTGACCATCCCCGTCCTTTCCCCCCCTTTTCTGCTTGAAGTGAGGCTGGAATGAAGTTACACTTGGGAGAGGAAAAGCAGTAGCTTTTTTTCTTTCTCGCTACCCAATTTAGTTTGATTTGCAACAAAATAGAATCATAGAACAATTTAGGTTGGAAAAGACCTTTAAGATCATCAAGTCCAATGTTAGCCTAACTCAGCCAAGTCCATCCCTAAGCCATGTCCAGAGGGATCATGTCTATATGTCTTTTAAATACCTCCAGGGATGGTGACTCAACCACTTCCCTGGGCAGAGCATTCCAATGCTTGAGCCCATTTGGCCCATGACTGTAAGTAAAGAATGTCCCTCTGTTTATCTCAAGGCATGAGGTTTCTCATCCTCTTTTCTCCCCTGTCCTGATGAGGAGGAAAGCATAAGTGAGAAGCTGGGGGGGAATTTCACCCTTGACTGTGGTTAATTCATCACAAGAGTATGTGTGTTGTCTGCAAATAGGAGTCCACAACCAGAAGGCAAGTTATAAAAAAAATAAATTAATTAAATGAGGATTTTAAGAATACAAAGCACAGTGCTAGGCTGATGATTTGTTGCCCACTAAGCAGACAGAGAAAATGTTCCTTGTCTGAGTGAAGTAGCTAGCACATCTATTTTATGCAATACTAAATATAACATTACAGCTAATCTGTGCAATTTACAGCACCAAGATAGCTTTTCTTGCTTCTGTTGTCTGGAGTATTAAAACATATAACTATAATAAAATAATATCTATAGGGGTGTCGTGGTTTAGCCTCAGCAAGTAAAGCCCACACAGCCACTTGATCACTCCTCCATGGTGGGATGGGGGAGAGAATCAGGAAAGTGAGAAAACTCAGGGATTGAGAGAAAGACAGTTTAATAGATAAAGCAATAGTTGTGCACATAAGCAAGGCAAAGCAAAGAATTCATTCCCCACTTCCCTTGGGCAGGCAGGTGTTCAGCCATCTTCAGGAATGTAGGGTTTCATCAAATGTAATGGTGGCTTGGGAAGACAAACACCATCACTCCAAACGCCCCCCTTTCCTTCTTGTTCCCATGGCTTTATATGCTGAACATGATGCCATATGGTCTGGGATATCCCTTGGGTCAGTTGGGGTCAGCTGAACCTCCTGTGTTTCCTCCCATAGTTTTGTGCACTCCCAACCTCCTCCCTGGTGGAGTGGGATGAGTAATAGGAAAGGTCTTGTCTCAATGTAAGCTCTGCTCAGCAATAAGGAAAACATTCCTGTATTATTAACACTGTTTCAGCATAAATCCAAAACATAGCCCCGTACCAGCTACTGTGAAGAAAATTACCTCAGCCAAAACCAGCAGAGGGGGTTAATATTCCTAACAGCAATATCATTGCATCACAATTTGAAAGCAGAAAACATGTTGGAGTTTCATGATATTTAAATGCCACCTTCTCAGAAATTAAATCTGATCCTATTAATAAATAAGAGGGGCAAAATAACATAGAATAGAAGTGTTTACTTAGACTTCTCTGCAGGGATCAGATGTATAATGTGAGAAAAATTATGGGACCAGTGCTGGACTTGGAAAGTGTGAGGTCAAGTCTGTTTTGAGTCCATTTTGTAATCTGTAGAAGTCCTATAGGTCTGATTAATTCCCATTAGTGAGCTTTATAAGAGAGGGAACTCTTTAGTCAGAGCACCTCTGCTCTTGGCCAATACGGAGAAACACATCAGCTTTCTGCAGGCGACATGTCACAAATGACAAGGTTAATGTCCTGGAGGCTGCTGTGGTGCTCAGTGTGGGAGGAAGCCACAAACTGCCTCATGCTGGTCACAACAACTGCTGGGGCAGGAATATCCCCAATGGAGAACAGACTGGAATCCACTGGGATCCCAACCAGAAAGATCAAGGGGCTGCAGATAGGGGTGTCGTGCACTGAGGCATGGACACTAAGGAACAGTGCAGCAGGAAAACCAGTAAGCAGTTCATGGCAGAGCACCAGTAACTGGCTAAGAGTGGCTCAAAGGGACAGTCACACATATCCTCAGCCTCATGTGTCACTCACCTCACTATGTGAATTTGGGTGGATTGAATGTAACTTACAGCAAAACTATGGAAATCTGAAATTCAGGAGTTGCAAGGATATATGTTCATCTCAGCTTTTGTTTTGAAACTGTTGGTCCTTCTTTTTCTCAATACTGGATTCGGTGGTCAGATATTTGTCTCGATTAGCAATAAATTAAGTGAAATTCCATGACTTGAGGCCATTCTGCCTGCAGCAGTGATCCCCAAAGAAGCTTGGATTAGTTCATTATCTGCAAATGCTGCTCAGTAAAAGCAATGGGGAAAGCATGTGAAAACTCAGGCAAGCTTGAAGTCCTCAAGATCAAACTTTTCCATTAAATCACTGGTGTCCACACCTCGTAGTCTGCTTAAGGAAGGGCAGTGAGAATGTGGTTCCCCTGATTCAGCCTGTCCTCCCTAGAGCAGAACAGAGCAATGTGTTGTCTTTCATCTGTTCCCTAGAAAATGACTGTGTCTAAGTGGTTTTGATCCATAAGAAACAATTAAGTGTAGCCAAAATGATGTGTTGTTTATTTTTTCCCCAGGACCCAGAAGTGCGAGTTGTCTCAGCATCTTATTTGTGGTGCAGGAAAAGAAGAGTATGGAATCCGTGACAAAGAGTCAGGAAACAAGATTAAAATCTCATTTGCTAGAAGGATTCCTGATTATTTGTTGATAAAAAGAGAAACACTGGCTTACTGGCCTTTGGCACAAACCTTGTAGACAAAGAAAACCCTGTCTCTACCCACCCAAAAGGCTGAGCTCAGGAGTCTGTGGTCACCTAGAAGTCTTTACAGAAAGGACTCTTGTCCCTTCCTGCTTTGCAGAATCCTTAGCAAGGAGCCACAAGCAGGCTGCTGGCATCCAGACAACAAAAGTTATCTGAAAGACAGGCAGTGCTGAAGAAACCTTTTCCTTGTCTTCCCAATTGCAGTGCCCCTGTCAGGACTTGTCCTTAGCCAAGAAAGAATCCCACTCAATTTTTTGTTTTGGCATTGCCTAGGAATGAGGGCTGTTTGCCCAAGGACTGAGGCAGTGGGCCTGGTGGAAGCAATAAAGGACATTGATTCTCAGCACACTCCTTAGCTATTTGTCCCTGGACCCCATGCTGTTCTAACAATTGTCTCTGAGCCACACGCTCTCAGCTCTGTCAGACCTTGATCTCTGCTGGAGCTGGCTTTGGAGAATGTCCAAGGCTGGTTTGGAAAAGTCTTTTTTAGACATATGTCTGCACTGGAATACATAAATCATACCAAAATACTGCATCTCCTTGAACTCCTCTGATTTAAGACAGGAGAGGTATAACCTTGGTTCTTTGAGACTGAAAGACAGCTCTCATTTTATAAAAGCTTTAAGTAGGTTTTTTTTGAGTTTTAAGAGAAGTCACTCAGCCTCTCCCTTATAGCTGCTCTAATGAATCCACAGGGTTTGTGACAGGGTAGATTAGAATTGGCCAGTCTTGGCTTATTTGCTTCCCAACCTGGCTGTGTGAGGAAGGCAAAGAAAGAGTAGAGCAAACCTCAACTTCCCTCAAATCTACTGGTCTTTCATGTGATAACTTTATATATTATGATTTCCTGAAAGCCCTATACACATTTTCATGTGTTATTTCTGAGACTGCCTAAGAGGAAATGAAACTGCAAGCACACCAATCTGTACTTTGTTCTTTGTACTTAGCAGTGTCAGAAATGGGGTACCAAGCTGAGGCCAGGGCCAGAAAGGTGAGGGAAGAACTCTCACTGGAAGTCAAACAGCTTTAGAAGTCCTATGGCTCAGCTACTTGCTGGTTCTACATTTCTATTCTCACACAATAAATTTTGTTAGGAAGTCTGGTCTGTCCCATCTAGATGTGCCCTTTTCATTAGAAAAAGCAACCCAGATTCCTCAGTCATGGATCAAAATCATACAAAAGTGTGGTTGAAGAAGCAACATTTTTTTTCCTTTTCCAAAAAGTCATAATCATCCCACGGAAGATGCAGATGCATATTTCAGGGAGTGCCAGGAGTTGTTTTCACGAAACAACTGATGCAACTCTTCAGGTTGAGCAACAGGAGAGAAGTCTGATGTAAGTTTTGTCACAGAAACTTTCTTTAACCATTGTCATTATTCTCTTTCTCTTTATTGAACTACAGTAAGGTTATTAACTACAATGTTCTTATCCAAAACCCCTTTCAGTGAAGAGGCACCTGAATCTGTCTTCTGTTTCCCACCTGATGACAGAGCATTCCTTCTTTGAGCTTCTGCTCACTTGGAATAGATTCTGATCAGTGTGAAAATAATTTTGTTTTTCTTAGAATCTCTCTT
>VXBX01005679.1:73969-87002 GCA_013400415.1 Scytalopus superciliaris
TTTTTTTAATTTTTATTCTTTGAAACAGTTTTAAAGGATAGAATAAATCAAACAAAAGCAAAGTGGAGTCCAGCACAGAAGTTTTAAGAACAAAGTATCCAAATAATCTTTCATTCTCATATTTTCCTTTTTAACTAAACTAAGATCAGAGAATAGCAGAAGGCCCTGAAGTATAAAGATACAAAAGATGTAACTCTGTGTGTGCAAATTTGTGTCATAGAATTATAGAAATATTTGCAAAAGTTTTCCAAATGAGGATTAGACCCAGAAGCATTATAATATTTAACTATTGATATTTCTAGGTAGACATAGGTGGCAAGATGCTCTTAACCACACATATTTTGCTTTTTGCCTGTTTTCAAGAAAATACTAAAGCCTAATTTTCAATTTTTCAGTAAGAAGATATTAATTTCTATGCTCACAGGAAGTAATGCAAAATTTCAGTCCTTCTGTCCTTTCTCTGTGAGTATAAAACAGAGAGTTAATGTTATTTTATTTTAAAGATGCTATAAAATATGAAACAAGGCTCTAGTTTACAAAAAACATATTCATAGACCAATTCTTAATGATTCAGTGTGGGCATTGAGGTTGATCTCATCTATCTTATTCAAAGTACTGAACCATGTGAGATTCTTAGTAGAGGGATGTTTTCCTCCTTGGTGTGATACTGAACCTAATTTAGACTCTTTTGATCACTGACTGCTGATATTCTGTTTACAATTTTTACTACCTTTCCTGTGAGCTCCTTGTTGATTTAGACAGAAAGTTAATTGAGGCAGAAACATGCAGGTCTGGGATAAAATAATGAGCCATGGCTGGAAACCTTCTATGTAAGAGAAATACAACTGGAAATGAGTCGTGTTAACAAAAATAGATTGACCAGGTTAACTTAATTTTTTACCTTCACTGTGATCTTCCCAGTCTCTTCCCAGAACATAAAATTCCAGTATGACCAGTCTTTACAATTCTATTTTATGTTTTATTTCTCATCACATATTATGTGGGAGCTTTGCTCAATTTTTTTTTTTCCTTTGGAGAAATGCAGAATTGCAGAGGTCATGGGCTGTGTAGTTGAATCGCTCTAGGTAGTATGGCAGACAGTCAGAATTCTGTTAAACACTGACAATTTCTGAAACAACAAAAGAAGTAAACTTCATGACAAATACAGATCCAATAAAGAGAACTGAAGTTGCATTAAAATTTCATTAGTCTATTCAGCCATACTCTTCACACTCCATTCCTTATCTTCGTAGGCTAAATCAGATGTTAATGCACATATATTTTTGACAGATTTTGATAACTTTGCTGTTTTTTAGAGATTAAATCTGACAAGCCAGCAGACCCATTCTAGGGCTGGGAATATGGAGGTGGCAATAACAGGAATTATTTTAGGCAGGAGAAGCTACGTTAATATTGAAGAGCAGTATTCAAATAAAGCAGAAATTAGTGAAGTGCACAAAGAAATTCTTTAAAGTCTCAAAGCATCGCCTCTTTTCCATTTCAATAAAATCATAGTAAATTTCTGTGAAGAGTTTAATGACAGAACCATTTGCTGCTGCAGTGGTTGTAAAGAAAAATGACTTAATGAACATGAAGACATAACGAAGTGTAGCTGTTAATATAAAAGCCTGTTTTTCCCAGGCCAGGGAATCTAAGGTTTGTTTACTAACATTACAATTTATAAACTCTTGAACAACCTTATTAGAAATAAATAATTACATTGAAGAACAATTCTATTAATTTCCTGAAATAAGGCTGCAAAGCTGAGTGCACAAAAGCTGGGGAGTATTATGATTAATATGGTCTCAAGTTTTGTTCCTATAATTTTCCTAGAGCTGTTATCCACTAAATAAACTGAAAATAAACATTGCATTATGTGGAGAATAAGGAGTGGTCAGTAGGGGTAAGAGCTTTACTGACACTGTGTAGATCCATGTGCCTATTTATCCTCCACCCAATATCCTCAGGATGAAATCTGCTTTGGTAGGGTAGCTTTCAAATCATTAGTGGTAAGATAGGGTAATTTCTGAATTTTTCTGCACCCTGGTCATCTCTTATAATTCTCCTCTCTTACTATTCTACTACCTAAGCAGGATTTAAAGGAAATCCTTAGTTGTGACTTAAAACTCCCCAGAAACTGTCTGAAAGGAGGTTGTAGCAAGGTTGGGGCTGGCCTCTTTTCCTGGGCAACCCGTAATCAGGCAAGGGGAAATGGCTTCAAGCTCTGCCAGGGGAACTTCAGGCTGGACATCAGGAAGAAGTTTTCCCCTGAAAGGGTGATTAACCATTGGAATAGGCTTTCCAGGGAGGTGGTGGAGTCACCATCCCTGGAAATGTTCAGGAAATGACTGGATATGGCACTAGTGCTATGGTTTAGTTGGCATGGTGGTGTTCTGAAGGATTGGACTTGATGGTCTTGGTGGTATTTTCCAACCTTGATTCTATTCTATGGTTCTATTTATGAGAAGAAATGTATTTTGCCATTGTAGTTTGTTTAGAAACACAGGGCTGCTTTGGCTAAAATTTTCCAAAATATTTTTAGCCTAACATGGATATTTAGCATGTAAAAAGGTCAGTTTGAATGTTTTAAACTGGTCAACCAAAGTTCCATGTAACCAAAATGTAGATCTTGGTTTTAGCAGATAACATTGATAATACCATGGTTATGATAGTGGAGAACAGTTCAGATTGCAGAAGTTCATACTGGTCCTGGAGTCATCCCACTGCCCTGCCCAGTGTTCAGCAGTCATTGAAATTGCAGCCTTCCTTTTGTCACATTAAATTGTTAATGGTCAAAGGAAGAATGAGTTACTGGCTAAGAGCTCTGTTATACACTTTTTAAGAGGTCTAATTGAAAGCACATAAAACTCAACAGAAAAGCTGAAATTACTTTGTTGCACATTTTCAGAGACAGAGAAGAGGCACGTCCCTGTGCAGCCCGGAGAGAACGTTGAACTCCTTAGCATACATGAGCAATTAGGGGAGAAATTACTTTGTATTTCTGGTAAAATATCCTCTCCCGATTAATCCCACTCAGTCCCATTCTCCTTTTGCAAGCAAAGCTGGAGGTCTCCTCAAGGGTATCTGCCTTTTTTAAAAATCCCAGTTTTGGATCTGCACTATGGAAGGATCTAAACCCATAGCTATTTATCCATTGCCTGAGAACGTTGTTTTCCATTTCTCCCTCATTTTGTCTTGTCCATAGGACACTGGTGCATCCCACAGAGGATACCTGCATAATCCTTTTCTCTCTACCTATGCCTATTATTTAAGGAAGGGGAATAGTTCTTGGGGAGGACATTCTACACTTCCTTTTGTGTCAGATTTGCTGTCCTTGCTCCATTGAGGAAGGTTTTTATCTCCATTTGGCTTTTCACAGCTGGCCTGTATTTCAACCTTGATAAACCGATCCCCTACAAAGACAATATCTAGAGGTAGCAAAATTTTCTGCTGATTCCTGCCCCAGATGTTCAGCTTCCAGCTGCTTACGATTGCTGAATAGGTTTTGATTCATAAACAGGCAGTATTGACAGTAATCCCTCACAAAGCCATTCCTTCATATCAGACTTCTGCAGCACATAAATCCTATTCTCCAAGGAAAATGCATTATGTTTTCCCCTTTATATACTCAGAAACATTGCATACAGTACATAATATCATTCTCTCATAAAGAAATTTAATGAAACAAGAACACATAGCCATAACCTGCTTCCATCAAGGTGTGTAAATACATTGCATTGCGTGTCACTGGGGATATGGACAGATAGAATGGCAATAACAGGAAAAATTGCAGTGACTTGTCCCTTTCTTGAACATTTCTTTATTTTTCCCCTCCAGATTTCATGTGATGGGCTTTGTCTCTCCAGGAAGTTTGTTGATTCTCAACAGGAGTTTAACATACAATTTGTTAAGATACTTCTGCAAATTCTGCTGGCTAGTCAGTGGAAACCTTAATTCTTCTTCGTAAATCAAGTCACTGAGCTTCTAAATCACTGAGACTCATCTGATGTCTGGATCAGACACCTACAGAAAGAGAAATTGTACAGCGAGTCAAAGATTCCAATAGGAAAAAGAGACATCACTGATTGAATTACCTGGTCAAATTTAAAGATGGTCAATGAACCAAAGAAAAATGGATGCCTTTTCCATTGCAGTGATGTGTTGATTTCAGAGTTTTGCTACACATTTTAAAATAAAACATAGTTTGTAGATATTATTAACAGAGCAGTACCCTTTCAGTAAAAAAATAGTGCATAAACCAGATGGTAAACACTTGCATTAATGTATACTCATAAAAGTACTTTATGACCATAATTAATGTACTTCAAGAAAATACAGTTTTGCCAGCTGATAAGCACAGGTGATGTGTATATGCTTTGTCTGTGTGGAGAATGAACAAAGGAAACAATAAGCAATTAAAGTGGACTTTTTAAATAAAGAAAATGCACTTTTTTACCAGGCAAAAAGTCAAGAAGGTCTTCTGTTTTCATGGTTCAATTAATTTTTACCCTCTCTTGTAAGATAGCAGGGGTTCATTTCTGTATAAAGATTGAACCTAAGACTGTGGAAGTCAAATGAGAAGATTGGCTTCAGCTAGTTTTGAAAAGGCTCCACAGATAAAATTATTTTAAACTGTTTGTGATATACAGAGGGGACAGAAACCTAAATGCATAGGAAAAAAAATACCTCAAGCTTGGTCTAGTAATTTACTTATTTTGTAACAGAACTCCCTGATCTCTTTAAGCAGGAATGCATCTTTAAACACCAGTAACTCAGACCACAGGATCATGAAATAACTAAGAGAGCACAGTGCAGTGCAGGGATTTGCAGATAGTCCCTATACAATAAAGAACGGCTTAGTGAAATACGCACCTGTTCAGCTAACAAGATTGATGCTCCCAGCTAATAAACCTGTTATGAACCTGTCTCTTATCCATCACTTGAAGTTGTCCAGAAATCTGTTATGATGGGCTACATATGTACAAAACCACTTACCAGAATTCTTTTAGCTGTTTTAAAGAAAAAGAGAAATACTTTATGCATGAGATTCAGCTGTGGGGACAGTCAAGCAGCATCCTTTAGGTTGACTCAGCAGGGAATCTGCTGAGTGGAGTGACTGCCTGGTAACATTAGCATTAACAATCAGAGGGCTTTATAACATAGCTCAGCGAGACACATCTTAAAATATCACCTGTCTTAATGAAGGACACTGTATTTCAAAGTTGGGACTCCAACTAAGCCATAGTTTTAACAGATTTTTTGGGAGCTCATGTGGCAAAGAAATCTGTGTTCGCATTTTATGTTGCCTGAAACTTTTCGGATCATAATCAAACCATTTCCTATTGGCTTATTTTTATAGTTGGTGGTATTTTTAATTTTTTTGTGCGTGTTTTCTTTGTTTGTTTGTTTTCTCCTCTGGTAGATATTTTGTATTTCATTGGCATATTTGTTTTATGTTACTTCTCTCTTCTAGTCTGCCCAGACTCATCTGTTCCTGTAAATGCTAACCCTGTTTTCAGTTTTGCCATTTGTCCTTCATGTGTATTAGACAGGATGTCTTGGCCATTTGCAGTACCTTGTACTTACCTTATTATTAATTTGGCACCTTTTTTATCGTGTAGGTGTCTTCAAGTTTTATACCTTTAGTCATCACATTGCTCTGGTGCTGTAACAGCATTACAAAAAAAGTTATGTGTTGTTGGTTACACTATTTTAGTATGTTTGTATTTGGGTTAAAGGTCAGCAGACATTTGTTGCATCCTGATTAGTACATTTTTAATTTGAAACTGTCACAGTCTTATGCTTTTCCTACACTAGTCTTCTCTTTTTACAGTAAATAAAATGTATACTAGATAACATGGGAGATCTGAAGGCAAACCTCTTCGAGGGAGGCACACTATCCAAATTCTTCCAGTCTGAAGTTTGGGCATCCTCTTCTTTGTGTGACTAATGAAGCTAATGACTCAGCCAGATTTACTTAAAACAGCTCTTATAACTCCACATAAAACCTGGGTCTCTATTTGTGGTGTGTTTGCCTGCTCTCTATCTAACACCTGCAGTCACATTTTCTTCCTCTCTTGAGAGTCTTTAGATTAACAAATGCCACACTTGTATATGTATTGGCATCAGAGGTCAGTCTGCAGAAGAGCATCTCCACTAAGGAGAGATGAAATAGCATAATCCAATCGCCAGTGCATCAGAATAACAACCAGGAGACCTGGGTTTTATTCCTGACTGTACTACTATCAGTTTGTGTGACTTTGAGAAAACAATTCTGTTTTCTGCCCTTTGCATTTTCTCATCTACCAGGCAAAAAAGAAGAAAAAAAAATGGTAAAGGAAGCATTTTTTTTTTTTGTAACATCCATGAAATTAATGCACTGAACATAATGTGTGAAAACTAAATATGGCCAACCATTCTGAGGTTTATTTGATTTGATTGTCTTTCTTTTTTTAATACAGCATGAAAAAAAAGCTCTGCAAAATGAAACAGAAAAAGGATTAGGATTCAATCTTGCCAGTGATGACTTTCATGTTTTCCCATAGTTCAGTATAGAGGAAAATAAGCTCCCTTGTGTTCTGTAATTTTTCATTTAAATCTATTTGCTAAATTATTCTACGCTGGTTTAAAATTTTGGATGAAAAATATCCTTTAATTGTCATTTTTAGCAAGAGATACAATAAAAAAGTTGACTATATAAATATATTTGGTATATTTCAAACAAAAAAGGTAGTTATTTATTTATTTGAATAAGAAGTTTATCTGACAAGAAAACCAAGGCCTATGTTATAATTTTACCTAATTGTGTTGAGCTTTCGCTACCTTTTAATTGATGCCCTGTATTTCAAATTTCAATGCTTGTGGTTGGTTCAGGAATCCATTAATAGAATTTTCTGGCTGATACCATGCAGATGACTGGACTGAATATTTTCTATTGACAAAATACACTTGTTCTTTGAATAGTAACCATTTTTATGTTTACAAGTAACAGGAATAGAGGTATTCCAAAATCTGGTTTAGGGTGAGGATTTCTGGGCCTACTATGCCTGAAGAGTAAGAAGACAAAGCAATCTCCTCACAAACAGATGATGAGGTTTGGGGAAGGGAGCCAGAAAAAACTGCAAGTTGAGCAAAACAGGTCTCTGGAACAGGGAGCAACAGTGATGAGAAGCAAAAAAACAGGTGGAGTCTGAGAAACAATATGAGAACTGAATAAGATCTTATCACTTCTATAAACAAACTAGCCTGATATTTCTCATGTGCAGTCCTAAACCTGTGGGACCCTTTTGCACCCACAATAAATTAGAATTAAAAGCGTGGCTCTGATGAATGTCTGTGTAGCAAAAAGATTTTCAGAGGTAAAGAGAGATATTTCCATAGATAAATAGATTTTTTTTATGGCATCACTTAGCAGAGTGGAGGCAATTCACATCAACCTGGCCCCAAGGAAGGTGTCTCTGCCTGTTGCAGGGGAGTTGGAACTAGATGGTCCCTAAGATACCTCTCAACCCAAATAATTCTGTGATTCTATGGTCCTGTGTTATGGACAGCAAAGATCTGAAGCAGTGAAAGTGGAGGTAAAAGCAGAAGAAAATTGAACTGGAGAGCTAAATAACCAAGACCACACATTAATAAGGAGGCAAAAAAGTGAACTGAGTGATATGCCTGAGTTTCTTATACAAATCTGCAATGACTCAGATTAAAGTTACAAGACCCACTGATATCTTAAAAAAAAACACACCAAAGCACCAAATGCACCCTCTCTTGGGTTCTCCATGGGAAGGGGTTATGGATGTTTGAGACACAGACTTTATTGTGACTCCACATTAAATCTTTGTTTTGACACAAGTGTCCCAGTGCAGCCTTTACTGTCTGTACTATGCTGTGAAAATGACAAGTATTGTGTACTATCTAAATTGATTGACTGTAGTGTAGTTTGCTCTGTTTAGGTCCCAGAACATAATTAATTAGGATTCACTGAATTCAACTGAATAGATTAGGTTGTCAGTAAAAGCAGATCTCTCAGGTAGATGGTGTAAATAAAAGGTCTTGGCTGCTTATGAAGATCAGCCACAAAACTTTGAACTTCTACACTGACTTGACAAATGATCTTGCATAAATCTGTTATGTATTCCAGTCTTCCATATCCAGAGAGTATTCCCTGCTTTAGTTTCAATATTTTCTAATTCATACAGAAATGCCATTAATTTTGACTATATGGAATAGATTTCTTACATTGTTATCAGCTTTTCTGAAAACATGTCAGTCTTGGTGATTAAAATATATCCAGCAAATAAAAATGTTGTTCTTGTTTTAGCTCCAGAGCCCTCACAATCAAATGGGTGTTGTCATTGCATACAAATGGCCAAAATACATGTGCACTGACCATCTGGGAGGCTCATTATACAATCTGAATTTTCAGTGGTGGAAAATCTCAACCTGTGTGTTCCGTATTTCTTACCTCAGATAATCATGAGATGGACTTTATTTGCTAATCAGTTTAATTTTCTCTTGAAGCTGTGTTTCCCCACTATGAGAGGTTATAAAAATAACTACAGAGGAAGAACAAGATTCTGAAAAAAGGAATGTATTCATAATCTGCTTTTTTAAGGTTAACTCATTTATTCTTACAGCCCATGTATGTTGAAGGGAAAAAGAAATGAGCCAACAGAGCCAAGCAAGATGTGTGCTGCTGTCTATAGATTACCTGAAAAAATGGTTCTGTGAAATGTTACAGTCATTTTCCATGGTCTTTAAACCTTTTTAAGTCAAATAATGACTCAATTATATGAACTTATGATCAGATTTCACACAGTAGTGCAGTATTTTTAGATGGACTTGAGATATCTTTGAGATGACACCATAGACGAGACATATGCTTCTCCAGAGATTCTTTATTCTTAATAACATTGTTTGAGAAGCAAAAGATTAATTTCTTATTTCTAAATTGAATGTGATCTGTGAAAATACCTGCTTTAAGCTCTCAAAGCTTTTTTTTTTTTTTTTAATAACCATGCACATTATTGTAGCAGAAAATGTAGCAAATTGGTAAAAAGTAATTGAAACCTGGTATTTTTCACCTGTGAAAAAACAGACTATGCACACAAAGTGCTTTTCTCAAGATGGACTCTGACATAATAAATGAGAATTTTTCATGCTGTAATCTATTTATTTGCTGATGAACAGTAAAGTTCTCACAAACTCTCTTACAAAGTTTTCTTATAAATGATGCTATTGGCTTTACAGACCTTGATGCAAGAACTAATTCAAGGACCTCCACTAAAAAGGTTTTCAATAAGAAATACCTTTCCTGACTATATTTTAAACTATGGGAAGAGAATGGTACATTCAACAAAGAAAATATCTGTCACGTTTCTGAATTTGCAGAAATGGTGTTTGTCTGCTTGATAAAAACTTTGCTGGAGATGGTAGACGAGCTGCAAAAGAGTTTAGAGGGAGACCAGGGCAATCATACTTGTTAATATCACAGATTGTCAGTTGTGCTGTGAATAAATCAGGAGTAATTTTATATAAATGCATGGTGGGAGTCTCACTAACTTCAGTGTGCTGCAGCTCCATCCCTCTCATAACAAAGGGATAAAAGGGATAAAAACTGAGGGAAAGGTTTCCCATGCAAGTTCAGTGAGTTTTAATTAATTTCCTGATTAAAATCTTTTAATGTACATGTCAAACATACATACCTCCTCATCAAGCCTGTACTGTGAATGTGTAAGACATATCCACAGATGTCTTAGAGCAGCCATCTGGAAGCCCAGCCTCCCTAAAACCTCACACTTATCAAGCTGTTGGTTGTCCTCCGCACTGTGACTGACTTGGCTAAAGGTAAAATAATGAGTTATTGCCTCCTTTGAGTTTTTCAGCATTTTCACTTCCAGCTGATACCTACAAAAAGTTGAAATTCTCGGAAGTGCAGGAAGAAAACATAAGTCATCTTGAGTTAGCTGATCTTCTCCTGAAGTACTCAAGATGCTGACCGTGCAGGAGTCTTGTTCTGATTTGGTAATAAATTCTATTTCTTAAAAACCTGTAGAAGAAAAACGTAGTAAGGAACACAAAACAGAAATTGTGAAATCTATTGTTTTCTTTCATTTCTTTGATTGTTCAGTATTAGAAACTGGACTTAGCTCATGATGATCAGCCCTAATGGATTTATGTAACCAGACACTTAATCAATGCATTAAATTATATCTTGGATTATACAAGACCAGAAATCAAATGCATGAGAATAATCCAGATGGGAAGTGGAATGTATCTTTTTCAATCCCCTTGAAAGAGGTGACAGACAAGACAATTTGGGAAGAGAAAAACTATCTTTGCTTTTAATTTTTTGCCCTATAGCAATATTGGACACATCTACCTACAGCTGCTTTGTGTAGAGCCACTGCTGGTCCTGTAGAGACCACACATGGTCTTGGTTTCAGTCCCTCATGAGACAACAGAGGCTCCTGAAGTTTAGTCACGGCTCTTCCTGGCTGGAGCAAACATCTTCAATAACGATGAAACAGATTAGATCTACATTATACAACACAGCTTATTTTATGGGGAAGGAGTTTAAAATCACAGATGTTAACCAATCATTTTTTGATGTTGAATTGATTAGAAACTTGATTAAAAGCTGCACAGTGCTTGCTGAGTAGAGAAGCATTATAGGACCCATGGAACATGGATTCTAGAAGAGACACATTAATCTGCATAAACCCTGCACGTGTGTGCTTGGCAGCCTGAGCCCAAATTGTTCTGTTTAGGGCTTGACTGACTTTGGTTTCCACAAACACTTAGAACCATCTCAGGGGCAATGAAATGCCATTTCTGCTAGCTTGGCTGATGGAACTCTGTCCCCCTCTTCAGCCGAATTGGGATTAATACTGTTTACCGCAGGTGATCACTTGCAAAGTGGATCCTGCTTCCATTTTGAAGCAGGAGCAAATAATATTGAAGAATTCTAATTTTAGTGTAAAATATTTCTGTTCTGAACTGTCCTGGCAGCCACAGCAACTGAGGCAGACTTGTATTTCTGTTTAATTTATTTATTTTTTTTTAGACTTGAGAATTCAAGTGGATTCTTGAGAATTGAAGGACAGGCAGCTGAGAGACACTCAAAAATCATTTACTGGTGAGTGTATAAACTGACTCTTATATCACTGAAAGAAGATGTGGAGGTTTTTGATTTGCTAAGGTGTAATTTATACATTAGTATTAACTTTGAATGAATGTACTTTGAATAGAAGCTGTTCTATATATACAGATAATATTCTGTATATTCTGGAAGTCAATGACTAGTTAAATTATCTCCAATGTTAATAGTCTTATAATAAAACCCAATATTATTCATCCATCCATCTCTTCCCATTTTCCTTAAATCCTTCCTATATCATGAATGCCATGCCCTGAAACCCAACAAGCTTTGCTGAAGGAGAGGATCAATGGACCAAAATCCCATGTCCAAATGGTTGCTCAGAGGGATCTGCAGAAGGCTTGGACTAGAGAACACTGGGGCCAGTTTACTTAGTAAGTGAAGAAAGTGAGTTTGTACTGAGTCAATCAGAAAGAATGTGAAGAGCTTACCTGAAGTCAGGTAATTACTCAATTCATGACAACAATTCTTGGAACTGTAATTAGCAAATCATATTTATTTCTGATCCTACCCTGCAAGGGTATTATGTGTTTATAGAGGATAACCTGATGACAAAAGATGATGACAAATCTGAGCAGGGATCATTAGGGAAAAAAACATTCCTAATAGCTAAATGAATGAATTAATTTTCCATAGAAGAGATGTGCCACTGGTGATTTCTCACTGACATTGACAGAAGTCAAATGGTCAAGTGTTGGCTCTACAACTTTATTTCTTTTTAATGTTTTAAGGAGAAACTTTATTCATAAAGAAATAATTGCTTTGTGTGCCATTGTCAGGAATAATAGATTTCTTCAAGGAACCTGTGAGAAGACTGGTCCAGATGTCATGAATTACACCTCCAAGCCCATCTAAGCTTGAATGCATTGATATTACTGTCAACTTTACCCCTTGATAGAATAAGTCTCACAATTCCAGGACAAATTCATTAATTTTCTCTGTTATCTCTGCCTGTCCTGTCATCACTTCTTCCCAAGCCCAAGGGGAAAGGTTTTTACTGGCAGGTGAGAACATCTTATTTAAACTCATCTCAGGTTGTCATAGCTGCTGCTCAAGGATCTTCCTACAGCAACCTTGGATTCCTTATGGCTTTTCCTTACCACCCATTATTACACTCAGAGCCACTCTGGAGAGTTTCTGTGACCTGTGTCACTTCTGTGCATCTTACTATTTTAACACAGAAGTTTTATATTACTGACATGACTTCTAAGTCTTCCCCTGACATTGCAGACAGCTAGGTACCTTATCCTGAGTTTCCTGGAAATACAGCCAGCAGCTTGGTGTCCCTTCTGAGTCTTGTGCCTCCACAAGCAGCCTGGGCTGTTAAAAGCATTTCTGTAGTGCTTTATGTCAGATTTTCTGACTTTATCTCAAACGTAAAATAAACTCTACCTATCACATGGTCTTTACCCTGTGCCAGTTACCTAGAAATTGTTAATTTTAGCTGAGGAAACGTCTAAGTTCTAGAAGTGGGTCTTGGAGGGTGTGATGGGTTGTTTTTTTTTGTAGGCCTTCCTTGGTAACCAGGGTCAAGATCTAGGAAGTATTCCATCCCATCTCTTTACGTAATCAGGTGTATATAAACCGAAGGAGGAGGTGTTCTCTCTCNGGGGAATCTTTCTTGTGAGGTTTGGATGTTGGCAGAGAGCCAACCCGAACTTTCACAGAGGGAATAATGGGGAAATGTGTGTAGTTGGAGCTTTGGCCATTTCTGCCTTTTCAGGTACTAAAGTTTTAAGTATTCCAGACAGCGACTGAGTCACCATGATCTGTACAATAGATGAACGAGTAATTTCATCTCTCCCATGTCTTTTGCTTGTTTGTTTGTTTAGTTTAGTTTGTTGGGTTTTGCTTGTTTTTTTGTTTGGTTTTTTTTTT
>VXBX01005679.1:87049-103809 GCA_013400415.1 Scytalopus superciliaris
GGAAGATAGTACTACCAATTTCTCATGAACTCTTAATTTGTTTTGTTTTCTATTTTGTTTGTCATTCAGAAAACGACATATTACTGGAAATAAAAGATCAAGATGGATGTGCTACTAAAAGCAGCACCAGTGATTTTTTTGACTATTATATTGTTTGACAGGCCCCTCTTTTTTTTAATTGGGTTTGTTGGTAGCTAAACCCACCCATAGTTATTATATCATAGGTCATCATTTCCTTATTACTGAAAGGAGGTGTTTTTCAGTCAGTAACTAGTTTCTATATCGTCATCTTCGTTAACATGTTGAGTGAGGTGGTATTGGAAATATGCTGTATTCTTTTTCTTTTACTTTTCTTGGTTAGTGAAGCAGGATATCTAATTCTTACAGTATTATTCACACACCTTTCCATCAGCTAACTGAGGGCTATAGAACTAGAAGTTTTGGAACATGTAAATCTCAGCAAACACCCAGACAAATTTCTTAAATGTTTTCACATTTGACGCTAAAAGACCTGCACAGGATCTGGTGGAATTACAACCCACTCCCAGTACTGAACAAAGTAAAATATGACCAGAACTTTACCACCCTCAAATTAGTTGGCTGGCATTTGAAAACCTATCTGAAATACCAGACGTCTTACATCTCTTCTTACCTGTCTCAGAGATTAAAACTGCTAATTCTTGCTTCTCTTTCCCTTCTTTGTTAAGGGGGCAGAGTAGCCTTGTGGAAAAGCGCACCTGCGAGGGGATAGGCACAATCTCATACTTGAATATTTGAAGATATACAGAATTCTGGCAATAAACCCCTACTTGCAATAAATAAAGAACTCAAAAAACAAACCTTCTTCTTCAAGAACTTGTAATCCACTTCTTGGATATAATTTAAGAGTGTAAAGACACTTAGAGAAAAAGCAAATCATAGAAACACCAATAATTAAATTGGGGGTCCCCAAATGTCTCTCATAGACCATTATTCTCATGTATCAAATATCATTGTGTAAACTTGGGTGAAAAAACCTGTATCAAGTTCTTGACGAATTAATCTTTAAAAGCATCAAAACTTTCACACAGAAAGCAAAACTAATTTCTCAGGAAAATAACTTTCTTGAAAGCCCTGGGTTTTCATAAATATTTATTTTCCACTCCTTCTCAGTGAGCACAGTATTCAAATGTGAGGAATTCAGAAGGTAAGTAAATAGATTGATTTGAATATTCTGATCATATGGGAATTCCACTTCCTTTATTTTAGTAGGCATATTATAAGCACCTCCATAACAGGCTGTTGATAAGGTAACAATTAATTGAATCACAGAAATAACCACAAAAGATGCTCACTGTGATACTCACTCAAAGCAGGGATTTATGCTTTTCCAGACTTGAGTTTTGGGAATTCAGTGTCTTCATCCAACAAATATTCATTTCCTTGTTTGACACTCCTGATCATCTAAGTTTGCCCTGCTCTTCTCCAAGGAAAGAATAACTGTAGCCAAACTGGTTTTGAGATTTTATTACTAAGATGATGGGCATTGCTCATTTCTCTGGAGGCACAAATACATAATTTGTTAGAGGGTTATATTCCTGCCCTGATTTCCAGTGTCTCAAATCTATATCAGTACAAAATTCATCATATTCATCCCTTTCAAAGCTGATTTGTGAGTTTCATTACACTGTTATGTAATAGCTGCATAAGTTATACACAGGTCTACTGCAATTGAGCCATCCAGTTGGGACTTCCATCATTCAAAGAGAAAAAGAAACCAATCCTTTCACTGCATGTTTAATTGGTACTGTTGCATCTTTTACCCTTTTGGCTATTTTTACTTGATCCAAGATGAATTACTGACACATTGATAATTAGTTGGTTTTTTTCCCAGTGTTTTCCCACTGCTTCAAGGACTGTTTTTACCAGGAGACCAAGACAACAGACAAAGAAATCATAACCCAGAAGGAATCATCAGAAACATAATTGAAAGCTATTATTGTTCATTGTACTGAAATTGTAATATTTTACTTCCCAGTCCATTTGATTTGGGTTTCATTCAGCTGAGACACTGAGACTGGCTTATTGCAAGAGGGATAAATAACACATACCATGTGAATGGATCATGAGCTCAAAAACCAGATGATCTGAGTCAACAGAGGAATTAAAGATGGAATTAGAGAAAAGCTTTAGGTTGTTTAGAATATGAGAAGTTACCACAGCATGGGATCAAGGACATCTAAAGTCCATCCTTAATCATCTCCCATTTAGAGAGATATTCCCTCAATTTTTTTTTTTTTTTTTTTTTTTTTTAAATGAAAAGAGATTGATAATTATAATTACTTATAAACACCGGAGGCTATAGTTCAGCCTAAAGATCACACTTTGTAAATTTGGCAAGAATGGGAACTAAACATTTATTAAACACTGTTAAAAAACAAAATACTTAAAGACATGTATTTGAAATGCAAAGTCCTTAATGGTTCCTTGATCTGTTTTCATCAAGAAAACAACCTTTTTTTTTCCCCCCTTCTTTCTTCCTCTCAGATTTAAGTCAAAATTTAGCCAAAATATTTTCTTAACTTTCAGTTTAGCTTCCACGGGCATTTTGAGTTTATAAACCTAGGAGCAAAGTTACCAAGTGTAACCAAAACTCGTTTGACCAGACCAGTGTGTCAGTCTCCAAGTTGGAGCATATTTTGTTAATGAGCTGGTAATATACCCACTAGTAACACAGAAGAGAGTAAGACCAATAAGCCTCAGATTCACCTTGAAGTCTAGTAAGTAAATGAAAATAAATGAAAAGTAAAACTCTTCTAGGTTCCCAAAAAGAACTGTGAACAATGTTGCCTTCCCCATCCCAAGAAAGTTACTGAACAGAGTAAACCTTGAAGGAAAAAGACAATATAGTCTTTTCTTTACTGAGCCTTTTATTAGTTGTTTTTATCTAGCAGATGCTTTACTTCTGTCTGATTTTAATGAACTATAGTTCCAATGATTAGTCCTCTTTTGGTATGTTTGAATTACGGGCATGTTCAAGTATATTTACTTTAACATTCTGGCAGGTTAAATGTAACTATAGATTCTGGAACTTTAGATGGTTTCAACACCACACTTCTTTCCTTCTTCACACACAAGCTTCACTGTTCAAAGAATGTTTCTAGGCAGATGTATTTTAACTTTTATTCTGCAGTACTTTACTGCAGAACAGAAACTTGGAACGTGTAGACCTAATGGAAGTAAAGCCAGAGGACCTTGAGCACCCAATTCCTTCTTTAGGAATAAGTATTGAAAATAACAATTATAACACTGAATGTTACTGTGGGAGAGCCTGTGTTTACCTCTCCTAGATTCCTCATATCAGTTGCAAAAACTGTGTCAAATAGGGGCAGAAGCAGAGGGTCATTTCATAGAATCACAGAAAGGTTTGAGTTTGAAGGGACCTTACAATCATCTCGTTCCAACCCTCCTCCATGGGCAGGGAACCTTCCTCCAGAGCTGGTTACTCAAGGCTTCACACACATCCTTTGTATTTTTCCTTGCAGCAATTTAGCAACATCAAACAACCTGACAGCACAGCTGATCACAGTTCTGCACCAGCCCTGGGGAAGAGATGCATGGCACAGAGGATTTGGAACATCTGAACCACTATAAGATAAGAGATACCTATGATGTTCTTTGTATTTGCTGTGCACTTCCATCCTATCAAAAGCTGAATTAAATATCATTTGAGTACCTGAACAAGAGGAGCAGATCCACTGACAACAATCAGAGCTTGCCAACAAGCTAGTGATTAAGAACTGAGCCCACAATCATAAGGCAGGGCTGAGATCAAATCAGGAAAGCAAGCAAGCAAGCAGGTTAAGATCAGCACAGAGTCAAGCATAAGACACATACAGTAGAGCTCAAAGAAATACTAGAACAGAGTGCCTGAGCTTAAACTCAATGCCTGGACAAAGGGAGCCAGTGGAGGGGTGGAGGTCACAGCTGAGGCAGCACAGGGCAGTTAGAGCCTGTTGGGGCACTCAGGGCTCTTAAAAACACTGCTTAAAAAAAATCAGTCTGACAGATTTCAGACTTTTTCCTTAAGGAAGGACTGAAGAAATCAGATAGATTTTTCAGGCTGTATTATACTTGGTTGATGAAGCATTTTTAGAGTAGTGACATATTGAGTAATGTTGAATAGTTTTTTTTGAAAGAAGCATTTTTTGTTGGGAGTTGAATTCAAGTACCAGCATAGTGCCTCACCTTTCCTTTGTCTTTTCTAATAGTTGCTGTTTTCTCTTAAAAGATGCTATTCTAAAGCATCTTTGGCTTCCAAAATGATAGCCTAATTTCTTGGGGCACAACTGGAGCAGGACCTTAATTATGAAAATATGGTTCTGAACTGTGAATAGTTTTGTGTGAAGCCATGAGGTTTATTACTACAGTTTTTCAACAGCTGCTATATGAATGACTATAACAAAAGATGTGTAGAAACAGATCCCTGGATGTGTGTTGAATTCTAAGTGTTACTCTTTCTAAAAGATTTTAAATTATGCATCAGTGTGTGTATATCCTGTTGGGTTTTTTCATCGATTCTCTTTGCCTAAAATGGTGTTCCTTTCCTCAGGAGAGCTTGGTGAATATTCCTAAATTCTATTGCCTTGAAATTAGTTACCTTGTTTTAGCAGCTACTTAACACTTATGTTGCTTTGGTGAATCTGTGGTCTATGGATATTGATGTAACATTTCTGAAACGACTCTGTTTAATTGAAAACTAGAAAGAAACATTATCAGAATGGGATTTGTTTCATAAAACTTAGTGTAGTTGTGGCTGACAGGTTGAATGAGGTTCCTGCTTTAATGAATGGACCTGCTTTAAATGCCTCGGTACTTCCTGGGACAGCTGGAACTTAAATACAATCAAGATTCAAAAACACTGTGGAAAAACACGTTGTATTGATTTAGCTGATATTTTCATAAGTTGCTCTATTTCTGATTCAGTTTCACAGAGAGTTGCAGACAGGTGGTGGTAGTGGAAAGGTGGGTGATGTCTGACTTGTTTTCATCCCTAGGGAGACACATATGACTTTTATAACCTTTTACTTGCAGTAGAAACAGCTCAGTGAAGATCTGTATCTCGAGATACTCATCTAAGAAACAGGATTAGCATTTTATGTGTCAGATGTGAAAACAACAGAAAGAATTGGAGAGTGATCCCCCAGAAAGTTGAATCCAGCTCCATGTGGTTTTGACAATGCTGAATCTGCACTGGTGTCTCCATCAGCAACATTTACTTGGGATGTGTATTTAAATCAGATTTAGTTGTACACAGTTTCCATGTGAAATTGTGTCTTTCTCCTCTAAAAATAGAGAGTAAACATATGTTCTGATGATTTTTGCTGATATGTGCTTATCTGCTAAGGGCTCATTTGTACTGTTTGGGGTACAATCCTCAAAGCTTTTCAGGCCAGGACCTTAGGGGTTTGAAGAGAAATAGAATGTCGTGTTGCTTAGCTAGGAATTAAGCTATGAACTTAACTGTGTATTTTTAAACCAAAAAAAAAAAAAAACCCCCCCCAAAAAAAGCCTAATTGATCTAGGTGATCCTTGCTGCTGCTTTTTTGTGTTCTATGTTTTTTGTGTTCTGTCACTCTATGTCTCTCATGTCAACCTATTATTTTCATTAAATACAGAATTAAACAGATTTATTCTTTTAAATAGGTTCTCAGGACAAATTCTGATCCACTGTGGTAGTGCAAATCCATGTTAGTGGCAGGGTAAACCTTAGTCTTAGACAATTGGAATCCCATTAAAAGCAAGAAGCTTTGCAGTGGTACTGCAAGGGATAAGGGATTTTCAGGAGCCCTCTACATGGGAGTTTGCTAAGTGTGTCAGGAAAGGTATAAAATAATAAACCTGAAACTTTTTAGAGTATCCATGAAAGCTGTGTAACTTGTTCACAGTTACTGGATGCATATCATGCCTTTTGAAAGACACAGTACACAGGAATTAATATTTTTTATTTCTATTCTTTTTGAGTTTCTCTCACTTTAGAGTCTTATGCTTGTTTTTGCTCTCAAAATATTTTTTTTAAAGTCTACTCATGATGGGTTTTATGTACTTTTGAAGAAGAAAAGTTCTAGTCAGTCTTGCATTAAAGTTCTGGCAGTCCTAGGATTGTATGTAATAGAATAAGTGGTAATGGCATGAGGCAAAGTAATAAAAGTCTTGGGAAGGGTAAACCAGGTCAAAGGAGGGCACAGCAATGTCTGTACAGAAATTGGGAAATAGGCGGGAGGAGCATGTGGATGCAGAACTGTGATGCCATTAGAAGAGGACCAGTCAGGATGGAGTGGATACTTGTTTGACAGGAGATCTGTGATGATGGACAGATAAAGGTCTGTCAGGAAAGATGGGCAAGGAAGACAAAGAGTGTGGTGATACCCTCTACGAGAAAGAGGTGCTGTTGCAAAGGTGAGGGCAACAGACTGATTGAGTGCTTTTGGGTCAGGATTAGAGGAGAGTCCAGTGTGGGTAACTTTGTGCAGGGGATGTTACAGATTATATGGTCAGGGTGAAATACTGGATGAAATACATGGAATTTGAGAATCTGTCCTGCCACTTACTAAAAGATAGTGTGGAGGGATGCAAACAATTCAGAAGAGTGTCAGGGTTAGCCTTTTAACATGAATTAGAATTGTAGAATCATAAAGGTTGGAAAATAGCTCCAAGATCATCAAGTCCAACCTTCATGATTTGGGTGTAGATGTCTGTGTGGTAGACACTCTGGTGAGTCCCTGTGACTATGAATTCTTGGACTACAAGGCAGTACAAACATTATGATACCTCAGGCTGGTCAGAAAGGATCCATTTTTCTTCAGAAAGTTTCTTTCCCTAAACCTTTGCATTACATATGTATTACTTATGCTGTATTTTGTAGATATTCATTTGCTGTTGCTTATATTTATTTAAACTGAAGTGAATAATATTGTAAGGGTTTATAAACTGTGTTAAGGACAGTTATTCAGTCCTTTGAAGTAAAATCAGTGAATCAAGATGAAGAACTAATATATCTTGCTTACTTTTCCTGACTATTGTATCAAAGAGACGTAATTTGAGAAAAACAAATTGAATCACAAACATTTGCTGCACCTTTCTGTAACCATCCAATTCATGTTGCTTGTCTTTCTGAAACTTTAAAAAAGAACTCAATATAAACTTAGGGACCATGCACAAGGCCAGTTGAGACAGTTCAAAAGGCAGCAGCAATAGCACAATTTATCAATCTGTGTCTTGAAAAATCAACAAATCAAATCCAGACTAGTAAATGAATTATGCAGATGTTCTTGATATGATAATGTAGTTCAGCTGATTAGTGGTGGAACCAAGGACTCTAGAAGGCTTCTAAGAGCTCAGCTTTGTTCTGACTGGGGATAAAATAGCAAATTTTATGTGTTACTAGTCTTTAGTGTTAGAAAGTAATAATACTCTCAGGAAATGCTCATATGGGAACTTTTTCTCATCCTGCAGTCATTCAAATACTGATATTTCAGTTATTAGCCTGAAATAGCTTTAGGAAAATGTCCCTTAGCTGAATGGAGCAGCTCATCCTCTGAAGTGAATTCACATCTATACCTGCTGTACTAAAATCATGTACAAATTCTGATAATTATCCCCCAAAGAAAAAGAACACAAATTGTTTTTTTAACAAAAAAATTGCAATTGTAGACTACAGCACAATTATTGGCTAGAAGTGTTAACAACTATAGTTGTATGCTCTGATCACATGCTTTCTTTAATCTTGGAAAATGTAAGATAACAGGCAGTGGTTAGTGACTATAAATATAATTCAAACATTTTACTAGTGGTATTTAACATTTCCAGAAGACTCTGGGTAATTATTGGTATGTTTTCCTAAAGGGAGTAAAAATCATACCCATTTCAACTTCAGGCCTTGGTATTTGACTGTGCCCACATGAAATCTCATAGAGTACCAGCATAGCACTTGTTTCGGAAAATCTGTAACATCTGTGGTAATTCTTTTGAATGTTCTTTGTTTGAATGTTCACCTCTGTAGTCTTTGAATGTATCTAAATGTTAGTGTTGTGAAAAAAATGTATCTTTACTGGTTTTTTACTAAAACTGTGAAAAGGAGAGAACAAGATAGTCACTGTTAAATATTGTACAGCGTACTCAGATCACTTCTCCAAAACATTTTTATCTAAAGATATGAGAGAACATGGCAGGTCCTTCTTCTACAAAAGCAAGATCTCACCAATTATGCTTGAGCATCTTTGGGAAGGGTGTAGATGCTGTAATCTACCTGAAAGGAGTTTCCACAGTCTCCCTAATATAAAAGTAAATAACTGGATAAGCACTTAGATAAAGAGATAAAAGATCAGGAATCAGAATATCTGAACAACTTTGACAAAAGAGACATGACCACGGAGGAGAGTGAAACACCCCACCTGAATCTGTAAAAGACATCAGAACACAAACAAAAAATGATGCAGTGACCTTCAATCTTTTCATTCACTGCTTATTGTCTGCTCATTTTTAGAGTTTTCAGATTTGTGAATGCATAGGGAGCACCACCCACGATGCAGACTCAAGTCTAAGGAAATTGCAGAATTTACCGTCTTCTCCATGACTTTTTTAGGAAGTGAGTAGCTCATAATTTAACATGTCTGTTAATTCCCTCCATCAGCATCCCAAGCATTAATATTCTACAAAATTCTGTAGGATGGGCACAAAATTCTCATCCACTTCTGTTCAAGATATGTTGTATTGCAGTTTGCAGAACATGCCATTTTATTCTGTCACAGTGTGATTTCTCTTCCTGACTATAAAAATAGTTAGATTTATCCTATATTTCCATTTGCTTCAAATTTAGAGAGGTTGGAAACCAACTGTAATCATGCCATAAGGCATAAACTAAGGTAACTTCCAGATGTGCATGAATTTGTGATGTGTTTCACTTCCACAAGGTTACATTTGAACATGGTGAAACTTAAATACTACCCAAATTAGGATAGCTATGCCACATCCTTAGAGGTTTCAGCAGAATATCTTTGCTTTATCCAAATAAAAATGCCAGAATTAATGTTATTCTTATGAAATGTGGTGTCAGGAGACTTAAAGTAAACCTAACAATTCCCTGACTCTTCTAGATGAAGTAAGAAAAAATATCTTTATGGATGATGATTAAATGAAAGATGTGCTTTTGGATTCAAAGCAGTGTAATGTTATGCTGGTCATTAAAGGGAACTGCTGTTTTCCTCTCATTTTTATGACAGAATTGAAGAGAAAAGCACTTGAAAAATACTGATCTTACAGGATGAAAGAGTATAGTATGATCCTTTGCAAGTGGCAATTTGCAGCAATAAGTGTTGAGTTCACGGATGTAGAGGGAGTGGGATTTATTTCATCTGACTTTAGACATCCACAAAGAAATATCTGCAAGTTAGCTAGTAACTTCTGCAGTCAATGGAGAGAAATAGACGCTTTATGGAATGAGTTTCAGGCTGTTATTCTCCTCAGGAAAATATTCCCTACATTAGATAATCAGTCTAGTTTCAAAGAATTTTTCTTCTGTGCAGGCAAACACACAAAGGCAGTCTATGTTTTGGGATCAGCGTTCCTATTCCAGTCTGGAGAGGCTAATGCAATACAATCATAGAAAGATTTAAGCAAAAGGGACTTCCAGTGAACACGTTTTCAGAGAAGGGCTAGCAAAGTTATATCAAATTGTTCAGGGCCTTATCTATCCAAATTCTGAAAATCTTCAAGGATAGAGATTCCACAGCCAACTCCTTGGGATAATTGAATCCTTAACCACCATCACAGCAAAGATTTTTTCATAGAATGGCTTGGGTTGGGAGGAACTTTAAAGATCAGTCAGTTCCACCCCATGCCATGGGCAGGGACACCTCCCACTGGCCCAGGTTGCTCCAAGCCTTGTCCAACCTGGCCTTACATACTTCCAGGGATGGGGCAGCCACAGCTTCTCTGGGTAATTAGATTTTCCCTTCTTGTAACTTTTCTGGTGCCTGAATCTTTAGATTCTGATCCCTCCTCAGCACCAAGTCATCATATTTGGCCTGTGCTGCTTCTAGCACAGAATGTCTGTCAACAAACACAGGGCTCATTTCAAGACATGTTGAGACTGTTCATTTGGTGCAGTCAGGATACATTCATCTATTTGCCACTGGTCCTTTGGGAGCTTGGTTGCTTTCCTGTTTCTGCCATTGGTACATTGGTAGTTGTGAAGTTCATCTCTCTCTGTGTATGTTTTTCCAAGTGGATATCCAACTGTATGTGATGTACAAAATATACCAGTGCACCTGGTTATTCTATACCCCAACACAGTACAAGCAATGTCAGTAATTAATCTGCCTTTATGTTCTACACATTTGTTTTGGAGGTGCTCAAACCCATAGCAGTTGATGAGCAGCTGCAGATTACAAAGAAAGTGTGTATTCACACACCTTGGGATGTGAAATTTCCTTCTGTGCACAGAATCCCATTCCAAAGCTGATACTCCACTGAGCTGATAATTTGGTACTCTTGGTTTATTATTAAAAATTGTTGATCTTATGAACAGCCCTCAGATTCCCTGAGAGTTGTGTTCTGTATTTCTGTGGCTAAATCCTTGATTTCTTGTTGCATTAGCTGACCTTTACCTCTGATCACTCCAGGTAAGTTTTTGCCTCATTATCCAGTACACCGGTGTTTCTCTGATGACCTTAATGAAAATGTGCTGTATTATCTGGGGCTGCTGAAGCAGCTGCTTACTTTTGTATTTAAAATTTTTGTGTAGTTACTCTTGGAATCTTAATTTTCTGCTGGCAGTAGATTAAAACTTTCAGTGTTGTGAAATTATGTTATTATTTTCATGGCCAGAATCACTGAAAAAAACCATCTCTTAGGAAGCCTGACATTGGCATTGAAACAGTTCACAGCTTTAGACAACTTATCAGATCCCTGAGTTTTGCAGAACTTGGGCAAAATATTAATTAACAGTAAGTATGAAGAATATTAAAACAGATGGATATTTATCCTAGTGTATGGGAGTCTTGTGAAGATCAAATACCTATATTATATACACTTCATTTTCTCTAAGTATGCAGTTGCTGTGTGACTGCTTCTGTGTTTCCCTCAATGTTTTTCTACTCTTTATTATTCTGAACTAGTAATCTTAATACAAGAAAGTGAAATAACTGTTACATACTTTATTACAATTCAGTTGTGATGATCTGGCCCTTAAAATAAGTTGGTACTAAAAGTTTACAAATGACATTTCCTGTTAAAGATGAGCACCAGCTGTATAGTTTGGACATGGATTTCAAGCCACAAAGATGTTCAAATCTGTGGGTTTAGTTTTCTTGTCTATCATTACTCTATATTTAGAGATGTATTTTAGAGATGCCTCTCTAAAGCATGTTTTCTCTGTTGTAAATTGCATCCTATTTCTGTCCCCCTACACCCCCCTCATTCTGTACAATTAACTGTATTTTAATCTGGCTGTGTGATGCATTCTGTTCCGAACAGGGACCATCATCTATTATAGTCATTTTCTGCAGTGTCTGTAAATTAGCAAATTATTCTCATCAAGCTTTCCAAAAGGAAAGAGTCAAGTTGGTTTTTGCTCAGCAGTGTGTGCATCCTGAGTAATTCAGCCCTGTCCAAATAATTATCTCTCTTTAGAGATGTGAAGCAGTGGAACAATAGCTAAAAGCAACAGTGAGCTGCTTTTTCCAGAGAAGTGATTCATAAAGATGGAGTATAAACTCTTATGTTGTTCTCCTGAGGTCTCACAAGCTAAGCAGTTTTTGGGTCCAGCACAGAAGAAGGACATTGCTTACCCAGACTTCCAACTCTGAAAAGCTTTGGAGTCATGTTTTGAGAGCTGACTCCTAAGCTCTTAACAATCAGAACAACAATTTCTGCTTTTTAACTGAATGGTTGCTGGAAATCCCACACTCTAAATAAGAAGACATCATTCATAGCCAGCAGTTATTTCTAAATTTGGTGTTCAGTGCAGGGTCAGTCATCTGATTCCTAACTCTTCTGTGTCTGTATCAGCATCTCCATGCATAATTCTAGTTAATTTTCTTTTGAACTCAATCCATCATAAAAATTCACCCATGCTACCTTTTTTTTTTTTTTTCTCTGTCAGGAAAGATTTCCTGTATGTTCTTTTGTTTGTCGGTTTTATTTTTATTTCTCTCTCTTTTTAATGGTCAGTATTACCATTATAGTAATTTCAATGTAGGGTAGGGTCTCTGTGTCTCAATTTAACCATGACTTCAGATTTCATTTCAACTGCTTGTGGTTACAAAAGGTTTACCACAGCAAAGAAGTCCATGCCTTTCTAATATCTCACTAAAATACCAGAATCTGCTTAGGACTCTGAGGTGTATTATATGACACAGACATGGTTACCTAGAGAGAGAAATGCATTCTGGAAGTATGCATTCCTTTTTCTTAAGCACTCTTCCTTTCCTCCCAGGATGTCTTTACTATGCTTGGTCTCAGTTGGGAAATGATGTTTTGGCAAGAAATTTGACCTTATTATTGTTCATTAGAGATCTGTTCTACAGGATAGGAGTTCAGAAACTAATGCCATAATTTTTGATTGACCCTTTTTTTTTTTTTTTAACTTTCGAAAAATCAAAGCAATAGTACTTTCTACCTCTGCTACTTCGTATCTCAGGAAACAAGTGCTGTAGAAGGATAGGTATACTCTGGCATGCTTGCATTTCTGAAAGCATCTATGCAAAAAAAGAGTTGGTGGAGGGGCTAAGCCAGTAAGACTGCTGTGTTCCAACCTGACAGAGATGTTTGTACTTGAATGAAAACAAAACTGAACTCTTGCCTTGCTGTTGTACAGTTCAAAGCTGGTAGCTGAAGGTAAACAAATAAACACCTTGGATGATAAAGACATATTTCCAGGCTTATGCATAGTAATATTAACCTCTTTTTTTCTTTAAACATCAGAGGGAATATACCAAAATAATGTATAAATATCATATTCACAAGACGCTTTCAGTCCCATCTGTAGTAAAAAGCACTCTTAGGCACAACATGGAGGCATAATATTTTTACTGTTTTTCTGAACTCTGAATGAATTGGGTGGCTCTACCTTGAATATCAGAATAAGGTGCATTCTGAAGGTTTAAATTTGCTTATGACACTTGGTCCAAGATAATCAAGAGTTTTATAAACCAGAAGGCTTTTATAGAAATGTACTTAGCTTACATAGATCACTGTGCTGCCCTGCAGATAGAGGTATTTTCTTGTAACAAGTTTGAAATTGTTATTCCTAGAACATAATACTTTCATGTTCCTTGTCATGAGTCTTCATGTTAGAAATTGATGGACTGTCTAAATAGGGGGGATTTATTGGGGACAGGTTGATAGAAATCCACTGAAAAACTCAGACCAGTGCCTGGAGTTGTCAAACAAGCCTCAGTCATCTTCTTGTACAGGACCTTCCTTCACACCAGGGCTGAACAGTCTGTGAGGACCCTCGATCACCAATTGCAGTGGCCTTTCCTGGTCTTAATCTTTTCAGAAACTACAAGAAAGTAACAAACCTTGACAACCCTTGATCTTTCTGCCAAATTACTTTTCCCTCTCATACTAAATGCCATCTATTGTTTGCTACTTCAGGGGATTTAAACTAACATGATTGCATGGAAGGCTTTCCAAAGTCTTTTTTTAGCCTGGAAGGATGTGACGCTACTCATGAGTCAAAGTAGGCTACATTTAATTGTCACCGAGCCTGTGATTTATTTGGCAGGATTACTGGATTTTACTGATTTATCTGTTTATTTCGTTGCTGTCATACAGTGCCCTTTAGTTAGTGATGGACTAATACATTTGGTTTTGTTTGCTTGGATTTTCCTCATTAGTAAACAGCTCCAGACTTTCTTAATTTGCTTAAGCCATATGTTTTCCAGAGGCTTTGGCCATTCATCTAAGATAAGAGTCGTGATGCACAGTGTGCTGTGCTCAGCTTACCTTGTGCTGTCCCAGGTGTATCGAGTATAATGGAGTAATTTTCTTTTTTTTCTCCTTATTTTATAAATAGTACTATTAATTTCTTTGCATAAATTCTTGCTGCAAGTCTACCAGCAGCTGAAGCAGAAACTGCTTGCCAGCCATGTGGGAGTGAGGAAGCCTATGAATTATTTTAACTCTTTATTGATCACTTTGAATTTCAAGACAGCAGATTTTTTTTGTGTGTGTTTTTAAAGCAGGCAAACAAAACCCCCAGCTCTTCCAAAATTAAATTAATTGAAAATAGGAAGATACAGATCCTTCTGGAAAAGCCTGGTGGATTTAGTTAGAATAGAACAATAAATTTTTACAGATCTGTACATAAATTATATATACATAATACCAATTTCCATAGAAATGACTGTAAAAACCCTATAGAATTTATAAGAAAATTATAGTCTTTCAAAAATTGTTTTTTAAACCATCCCATAAATTGTTAAAAAGAGGATATTGTTCTCTATTAAACTCTTTAAGGAGGCTCTGAGAGTCTAATTTTCTATTCAGATTGCAAGTGGTGATCCCAGTTCTTCAGTCTTTCTCACATGATTGGATTCATTGACATCAGTGGATTTACTCTGAGAACACAAAATCTATGCAGGAAATTCTGCCACGTTGTAGGAGAGTTATCAAATATAAATAATTATCTTACTTTACCTTGCCAATCATTCATACTGTAGATTCTGATATTCCCAGGGCACAATCTATAGGTGGGTTTGGTGGATGGCTGCCACACTGGCCTGGACAGAAGAGTTCATGTCCAGGATAAAGGACATAGTTTTAGAGCTGACCAAATTATTTCACCACAGGAACAAAGAAGAGTACCAGGAAGAATTATGTCACCCTGGGAACAGCTCCATGTGTCCCCTTGTTCTCTATATTGCTGGTTGCATTCTTACTTGTGGTCTTTGAAATGCTACAGAGGGAACCCTCCAGCCAAGAACGGGGACTCTCTTTCGTCATATGTAATTGTCTAAAAAGAGATGGTTGATCTAAGCCACTTTTTTTTAGTGTCCTCTGTGATAAAGAGCAGGTGAAGATATAAAACAGAGAGAGAGGTCAGTATGATGATTCATTACATACTTTTTATTCTTCCTAAAAGTAGTTTTCCAAATCAACTTTTGAAGTCTGTCTCTTTTTAGGAAAAGCTGACTCATCTTCTGAAGGTGCCTATTTCTCTGAAGGAAAACAAACCTGTAGCCTGTTTTAAGCACAGAGATGTAACTTCAGGTTACATCTGTATTACAGCGATATGTTAAGAACCACTCTCTGGATTTGTATCATAGTCATGTCTCAGAGTTTATCAGGTGAAATCTGGACACACAATAGAAGAGATATTCCTTAAAGCAGGACCTCCTCTCCCCCTGTGCCAGTGTGAATGATTGCTAGACTAGGGTTCTCTCTAATGTTGAGAGCAGGCACAGCCACAGTTCCAGTTCATAATGATGGGACAGAAAGACTAATAGCCTTCACTATTCAGGATCCACAATAAGATCATGAACTGCACAAAGAGAATAATAGAGAGTCTGTGCTTTTTTCCAATACTAAGTCCTAGCCTATGGCCCTCCCTACTACTGACTATACTGTGAACTTCACCACTGGCATTTTACCTTAGGGTTCTTAATGGACAATTAAATTAAGACATTTGATTTGTTTTTCATTTTGACCTATGCTGAGTTTTGAATCTGGGTGATACACAGCTGTGAACTGATTTGCTCCACCCATGACAACTACCTCAAATGCATTTCCTGAGATCAAGATCTTCATACCTTTTTGTTCATGCCTTGTTGTGAAGATGTTTTCTATCCGTGCCCCCAAATTCAGACCCAAACCCTTTATTCTTCAGCATTGTATTGCAGCTAGTTTCACATCTTATTTTGGAGAGAAGCTTATCACAGAGACAGGACTCATGTTTTCCTTCCAGTCAGATGACTGTGCTGTAATACAATACACTGAACACGAGATTTTAAACCACTTGTATACCAACTCTGTCTCTGCTTGCTTTTTAGTCTCTGTCAAAATAGTACTCCTGCAAACCTTCTGTTTTACAGAAGGTGAAAAAAAAAAAATAGAACAAAGGTAACCAGCAATCTCTGTGTTCCAGAAAAAAGAAATGGTTCTGAGATGACAATGTAATTTCAAGCTCTGAAAATGGAATCAGTTTCATCCAGTAAGAAAAGGAGGGGGAAAATAGAAAAGGAAAAAAACCTGTTCTTGAAATATTTTCTTTCTGTGTCTTTTGGCTTTAGTTACTTCTCCCTGCTCTTGCCTGATTGCTTGTTAATGTGAAATATATGTTTAACATTGAAATGGTCAAAGCACAAGTTGTTTACCTTAAATCAGTTGCATTTAAAAGAGAGCTGTCAACTTTCCTCCCCTTTATCTTCATGTCTCCATACACTCTTTTGTACCTCAGGATAAATCAGATGGAAGAAATTATACACTAGAAAACATTTACATTTAATGGCTATTTTAGTGGTGGGACTGGTGTTAAACAAAGGTCTTTTGAAAGATTACCAAGGAATGGGCACACTTTAAAAAGCAATAAAATTTTTATTGTGACCACTGTTACTGATCCTGTGCATGTTTTCAGGCTGTCCCAGCTGTGAAGGAAAACATTAACTTAAACCACTTCAGCAAACAGTCTTTTCCCTTTCCCTTTCCCTTTCCCTTTCCCTTTCCCTTTCCCTTTCCCTTTCCCTTTCCCTTTCCCTCCCCCTTTCCCTTTCCCTTTC